>JAQFVV010000559.1:133495-382275 GCA_028023455.1 Epiperipatus broadwayi | reverse complement strand
AAAAAATTCTATAGAAAACAAAATTTTATCATGAGTATGGATTTCTCAAGATATTTTAAAAATTTCATCTTGCAAAGTCAAAGATGTTACACAAAATATTATCCAAAATTCAATACTAGATTTTAGTATTTATCACACAATGTTTACTAATCATAATATATTCTTCTTTAAGCCTTACTTTAGTATGATATAAGTGTAATCATCAATATATTTCTGTTAATCAATAAATAAAAAACAATATACTATGCATATTGTTTACATAATTTACTTTTTACTATTGTATTTTTAAAAAAATGCAATACTTATTTTTCTCTTTAAAAAAAATAATACTAGAGCATTGAAAATTATTATCACTTTGAAGAAAATATCTTTGTTTAGATACTTTATTTTAAACCCAAAAAATTATATTTCATTTCTCAAATAAAATTCAAAATATATTCTATGATTCTTTCCTTTCCTTTGGATACTTTGGATCTTCAATTTTAAGTTATAACATCCTATTCCTTCTAAGCAAATAAACCAATCTTATACAAAACGATAGCATAACCCTAAGTTCTAAATTATTTATCATTTCTCTTAAACATATCTTACTGAACGATGCAGTTACATGAAATAAAGATAGCAAAAACAGATGCATAGGATTAAGGAAGAAAGCTAGAGTATTACTCTTAACATATCTCAAAATCATGGTACAGTGCGAAGAGGTATGACATTTACCTGCCTAATATCCTCTAGTACAGGGACGATGTTAAAGCTATTTCTTCAGCTTTATTAGAACATCAAATATTTAAAGAAATATAAACACTGTCCAAATAAAATGTGTATCAGTCATAGGGCTATGTTAACTATGCTGATAACCACATAAAAACTAAATATTATTTCCATTCCTTATAACATCCTATTTCTTAAAACATCATCTTGGTTTCCTGTTCACTAAGTACTTCCAAGCCACTATCTCAACATTATTTCTCAAGATTTTTCTACATCTTACATAGATAAATAACTATCTGCATTTACAAAACAATAAATAAAATTCATTAATAGTTAAACAATCTAGCTGTTCCACAAGAAAAGTCTGCTTACTTCTTTATTCTATATGTCTAATCCTATACAATCTACTTAGACAATATTTGAATATCCAATGACATGAAAAATTTTAAAAAAGAATCACATAATTATTTGTTATGTTGGATTATATCACTAATAAAAAAAATCGTCGTATGCATATTTTTCAAATCAATCCTATCTCATAATGTTTTTTAAAAATGTTGTATAAAATGCATTACATATAAGTAAAAAAACTTTTACACTTCATTCTTCCAATTTATGGATGATCTAAAGAAAACAAAAAAATATACATTATAAATTATCAATAGTGATTATTATTACCAATAACCTTTATCTAGTCATCGTGTTCAGTAGGCTTCCTTTATCCACTTGAGCATTGCAGATATAAAAAAATTCACACCTATACACTTTATATTAAAATATTTTTAGCTAAATTATTAGATTGTTATATTATAAAATTTTAATATTAATAAATTAATGTTTTTATGTTTTTCCTAATCTTATATAAAAAATTTAGATTTAAACTGGGTTAACAAAATAAAAGGAATCAAAACTATAGTTACATATTTTCTTGACGATAGTTCCTGATAAGTCCAAAATGCTTATTATTTTCTCTAGAGTTTTTTAAAATGTTTCTCATCCAAAGCGCGTTAAAGTTTAAAATAAAATAATTATTAATCCATTTAATAAAATTTATAGAAAATAATCCTTTGTTTTAGTATTTAGGACGATAATTATTAAATCATAATATTAATTAATCCCGTGAAGCTTCTTAATCTTCTCTACCAATATTCTCTGCGTATCTGATGCATCAATCCATCTCATTTAACTTTGAAAAAATATTCGATAAACTTTTAAGTACTATTTGTATTTCCATGGATCCATCTTTTATTCAACCATGTGGTCACTTTTTTATATATATTTCCTTCTTGATACATTTAAACTTTCGTTTGGTATTTTTATAAATCTCTTTTAAAAATAAAAAATAAAATGTTACCTTCAGAAAGGATATACATTTTACTCCTTTTGATATAATATTATATAAAATAATTCATGCAATATATAATTGTCTTATTATTATTTAAAAAATAAATCTTGGATAGGCTTATAAATAATACGTTTCAATACATTTTTTTTAGACTCCGTATAATGTCCGAGCTGTGGTTTTTATATGTACCAAAACAGTTCTTCGGTGAAATATTAATAAAGCTGTATCAATAAATATTTCAAATATTTTTTCAGTATTACAATTTATATCCATTTTATTTCATAGTATATCCATTTTTTATTGCGTAGTTTAGATTAAACTTTTAGATAAAATACGACTGGTAAGTACTTTAAAAAATTAGAAAATCATCTCCATGAAGTTTCTAAATATATAATTTTTTTCTAAAACTTTCTTTTGCAAAACTCTTTAAAATTATTAATTAGTTTTTGCAAAATAAACGATAAGAAAGCACCAAAAAAAAAGTTGACTTTCTCCGGTTTCAATACATTATTAATCTCCCCTTATACCCCCGTGCAAATCATATTTATAGTCTGTAATAATACCTATTCCTATTGGTTAATTCTTACTTTAGCTTGAGAACAAATTTACATATTTTCAATTTATAGCAGAATTATATTTCAAAATCAGAAATTATGATGCAATGAACCCAAAATATTATTTAAAATATTACTTTTAAATAAATTATTATTTTATTAAAACCATTTAAACATTTAAAATAACTTTTAAAATAATTTTAATAACCTATTCCATTTTTTTAATATTCAATTTATCTTGTTTTTTATTTAAATAAAATATTTAATTTTTATTATAACTGTATTCGATCTTTATGATACTATTTAAAACATTACATCATTTAAATATGCAATAACGACAGTTAACTTAATGTTTAATACTATTTACTTTTATGATAGGCAATAATTCTATCCAATTCTATAATATAACTTTTAAAATATTTTAAACTTTGCTATTATTTCAAACAAGCGTGTGTGTGATAGTATACATTAAAAGTCACATGATTAATAACTTTGACAGATGATTTTTAATCTATTTCTCTGCCTAGATTTATAAAATTGATACACATTATATTATATAAAATAATTATAAAAAAATTTGGAAGAATAATTTTAAAAATATAGAATTAGATATAATTTTCACCATCATAAAGTTTATTTTTAAAATATACTATATTAATTTTGACTATTAAATATGACTATAAATTTAAACATAGCATTTACTAAATTATCAGTTTTAAACTATTAAAATCGAATTTATTAAATATACTTTTAATATTTATAGCTGTGTTATTTAATATGGCCAGCTTTTACAACCATATGCAACAATTTTTAAAGCTTTACATAACTATTTTTAAATGATTTTATATACTACGCATTCTCTTTAGCTTCAAATTGTACTTTAAAGATATAATTGACTTAATATAATTAATGTATTAAAAGAACATATTCTAAATTTAACATTTTTAGTAATTGACTGTTATGAACTATTACTGACCTATAGAAAAGGGCACATAACCTCCTCCTTCCAATAAAAATTTTAAATTAAACATCTATCTTAATATTTACTCTATCTATTGATACTTAATATCTTTATCATTTTCTATAACCAAATTCTATCTTGTACTACTGAAATATAAAAGAATATACTGTTTTTAATACAAACTTATAAAATATTTGGACATTACACTCAGAATCTCAACTAGTAATACTAAAAAAAAATTTCTACACTTCTGATGGGTATGGGATTAGACTCCTAGCGTTGTATGTCCCTTTTTCACCATCTGGTGTAGTCAACACAAAAGCATTTTCTCCTACTTTGCTAAAAATCTTATATGGACCCTCGTATAATTCAAAAAATTTCTTAAATTGATTTCTTTGAAGGTTGCTAACATTTTAAAGTCTTTATATTTGTTCCATAAAATAAGGTTATAATATTTTTTAAATATATGTCTTATTTAAGAATTATTTATCTTAATCATTTGGAATTTTCTTTTCTAAATATACTTTAATTCTCTCTCAACTTCCTTAAGTCTCACCTTAGCTTTCCTTATCTTCTTTCCTTTATTAAGATTATTCTTAAGAAAATCTGTCATGAATTTCTCGTGCTTTAGACATTTAAGTCTTACTTTTATCTTGCTTATATCTCTATTCTGATTAAATTTTTCTCTTATAAATTCACTATTAGGTATCAAGTTTCTAATTCCTTGAAACAATATTTCTTTAGAAATATCAAATTGTAAGCGAATATTTCTATCATTAACATACATTTAGGTATCACATCTTGCATTTTATTTTTAAATTTATTACTACTTTTATCAATAATTTTTGGTAACTCATGTTCCAACAACTTTAAATACTTTTGCTCTGAAGAGATAAACTTTATCCCTGTAGATTTACCAAATCTTTTGTCATCAATATAATATTTTTTAAAACTATTAAGTTGATCTATAGACCTTTCACTAACTACTCTTTCATAGGATTTACTCACTCCTATCATCTCATTAGTCAATTTAAAATATTCTTTGGGATTTTTAAATATTTTTCTGTATATTTCATTTCTACTATCAACTATTTCAATAGACTTTTTATTAATCTCCTTTTCTTCATAAATCATTTCATTATCTATAATAGTTTTTTCAACAAATAACTTGGTTTCTTTACTAGCGAATTTAATATAAGACTCATCTTTTTTAAACTCCTCATCTGCTATCTTAACAAATGATACATCATTATATCTATCTTTATCTCCTAATTTAACAGAATCTATGTTTTCTGCTGTCAAATTACTACATAAGTTAATATCTTTATTAACTATCTCAATGAATTGTGGATTTTCCTTATTTACCATCTCTATAATTTCTTCATCATCTACCACATTTACACTAATTAAATCAATAGATTCTTGATTCTTTTCCAAATCTGTACTAATTATTTCAACAGATTTACTACTTATTTCATGAGATACTTTCTTACTTACTATCTTTCCTTCAAAGTTTTGTATCCCTAAATCTTTTAATTTTCCCATTACTTCTTTTTGAACTTCCTCTTTGATACTTATTTTAGTCTGAACTACCTCTTCCTTAATAATTCTAATTTCTTCATTAATATGATTTATATTACTCTTTACTTCATAGATTTCATTCTTTATACTTAAATTATAACTCTCTATTTTCTGATCTAACTTACTATTATTTAGTTGACATCGGACAATAGATTCTTCTATTTGAGTTTTAAAATTTTTTACTGCTCTTTCTGAAAATTCAGAAAATTTTCTCTTCAACAACTTTTGATTTCTGTCTTCTATTTGCATTATTTCTTCCTTTAAAGAATCAATAGCCTTTTCATTGCTATCAAATTTTAAATCCAAATTATTAAATTTATCTTGTACTTCCACCTTAAAATCTTCTACTGTCTTACAGGTTTCATTAGGTTTTTGATTCATACTTTCTACACAAGTTCTGATTTCATTACTATTTTTGTCTACATTTTCACTAAGAGATTCTAATCTTATATTTGTTTTATTTTGGTTTTCATTAAGAGACTCAATATTTTTACTCATATTTTCATTAAGAGCTTTTGTATCCTCTCTAAGAGATTCAAACTTTATATTACTATCTTCTCTATTTTTATTCATATTTTCATTAAGAATATTAAATTTTATATTACTATCTTCTCTATTTTTATTCATATCTTCTCTAAGAGATTCACTAATTTTATTCATATTTTTATTTATCTCTTCTCTATTTTTTCTATTATCTTCTTTCATCTCCTTCATCATCAATAATAGTTGAGATATTTGGGAGTTCTCTACCTCCTTTTTAGGCACTATTATCTTTTCTTCCACTGTTTTAATTTCCATAACCTCTTCTTTTATCTTACTATCTATAATTTGGACACTATCTACAACTGTTTCCATTTCGATTAAGTTTTCTATTTCTCGTTTCTCTTCACAACTATCATCGACAATAAACTCAGATATTTCACTCTCTAAATTATTATCTTGATTATTCATTTTTTTACAAATATGCTTTTTCAAAACTCAATATTTAAACAATGTATTACTATTAATTTTTCATAAAAATAGTTCCTTACCAGTTTCTTCTATCTCCATCTAACCATCACCCACAATAAACTATAGATAATACCTCCTTTACACCTTATACAATCTAATCCTAAATAACAATAATGATTAACATTATGTGTGTCACAACATTATTTCCCACATGCATGATTCACAGATATTTTGCACATATTAAAGCACTTTCAAAATATATTTTTAATATTTCAATAATTGACATGGTCATAGTAAATACTAAATAATCGTTAGCCACATATGCATATTTTAAAATTTTATTTGCTAATTGTTTTACAAACAATATAATAATATTTTCTTTAAACAATCAGATTATATACCACATAAAATTGCAATAGTTTTAGTAATAAGCACTTAGTTCACTATAATAATCAAATCCTAAATAATTATTGCTGTAATAAAATATTAAATTATCTATCTTCTGTGAGATATACTATCAATAATTTCTAAAGTTACATGAACAAATTCAAATACTAACTATTGTATTGTATATTCTTAATTACTTTCCTAATATATCTCGTAGCCTAAATGTTTGGGTACCACAATCTGGTCTATCGATTGTATTCCCAACTACACATCGTGCAGTCACATTGGACAAGCAAAATCTAACCTTCTGTTGGTTGAATCTGATGCCCTTACTAACACATCTCGTGCCCCTAAAGTTGGTGCGCCATAATCTAACCTTGCCCTTGTGCAGCTCCCCTTCCAGATAATATATGATATAAAATAAAACGGGTTCTATCTCAGTTAATAATTAATAAATAAAATATTCAACATTAAAATTAAAATATTTCACTAGTTCAAATTTAAAATATGAATAAGGTTCAGTTTATAAAAATAAATTAAATAAATATTTAATATTTTTATGAGACTTGAAGTGAAAATACAGGTGACAAGATAGATTACATTGAGCCAATATCCCACAGGATACTACCTCAATGGCATAAGAACACTATCCCCCCTTTATTACTATTTCAAATAACAAACTCATAGTATTCTTATGACTTTAATAACTTTTACTCATTACGATTAAACTAATAATTAAATCTTAATCTTCTATTTAATAATCTAGCTCAATAAAATAATCTCAGGTTCATAAAGTTTATTCTAAGTTAATTTAAAAATACGGTAGTAAAATATGAGAAGAGATTTTATGTCATAATCTACTACACTTAAACTAATAATAATAAATAACAATAATAATATTCTTCATTGTTTAATTACTACTGGATATCTTTTCTTTTCGTTATATTTTTATTACCATAATAAAATAATAAAATAATTTTATATAATCTTTTATCTTCATGAATATAATAAATAAATATGTGGCAGCATATGATAATCTGACAAACAAAATATGTGTGGCAACTGATAGCATATAATTTAATATAATATTGTGATAACTGATTTATGACCAATAAAATAATGTAAGATTATGATTATTTAATTATAATGAATACCAATAAAATATTTAAAATTCTTAAAATAATTCTCTATTTATCTTTTGTGCAAAATTATATATTTGTTTCAGTTATTATGCATATATCGTGATTTCATGCAGCGATGTGGAGAAATAAATAACTCAGACACAAAATTTTTGAAATAACAAAATTTAACAAAGTTTATTACTAACAACAAATAAATAAACAATTTATTTACACTATTTACAGTGGATATCGTTAACTCTTTTTTACTTTACAGTTTGATCTACCGGGTTATAAAAAAAATAATTTATATTTCAATTATATTTTTATTTAGATTTAGGACAAAAAAAAATGTTACTATTTGGTTTCTCATTATGATTAACTTATTACAAATATATTTATCTACTTTATTAGCAACAGCATTTTATCCTTAATATTATTAAACTATCTTATTTTAAAAATTCATACTTAGAAAAAAAAATTCTATAGAAAACAAAATTTTATCATGAGTATGGATTTCTCAAGATATTTTAAAAATTTCATCTTGCAAAGTCAAAGATGTTACACAAAATATTATCCAAAATTCAATACTAGATTTTAGTATTTATCACACAATGTTTACTAATCATAATATATTCTTCTTTAAGCCTTACTTTAGTATGATATAAGTGTAATCATCAATATATTTCTGTTAATCAATAAATAAAAAACAATATACTATGCATATTGTTTACATAATTTACTTTGTACTATTGTATTTTTAAAAAAAAATGCAATACTTATTTTTCTCTTTAAAAAAAATAATACTAGAGCATTGAAAATTATTATCACTTTAAAGAAAATATCTTTGTTTAGATACTTTATTTTAAAAAAAAATTTATATTTCATTTCTGAAATAAAATTCAAAATATATTCTATGATTCTTTACTTTCCTTTGGATACTTTGGATCTTCAATTTTAAGTTATAACATCCTATTCCTTCTAAGCAAATAAACCAATCTTATACAAAACGATAGCATAACCTAAGTTCTAAATTATTTATCATTTCTCTTAAACATATCTTACTGAACGATGCAGTTACATGAAATAAAGATAGCAAAAACAGATGCATAGGATTAAGGAAGAAAGCTAGGGTATTACTCTTAACATATCTCAAAATCATGGTACAGTGCGAAGAGGTATGACATTTACCTGCCTAATATCCTCTAGTACAGGGACGATGTTAAAGCTATGTCTTCAGCTTTATTAGAACATCAAATATTTAAAGAAATATAAACACTGTCCAAATAAAATGTGTATCAGTCATAGGGCTATGTTAACTATGCTGATAACCACATAAAAACTAAATATTATTTCCATTCCTTATAACATCCTATTTCTTAAAGCATCATCTTGGTTTCCTGTTCACTAAGTACTTCCAAGCCACTATCTCAACATTATTTCTCAAGATTTTCTACATCTTACATCGATAAATAACTATCTGCATTTACAAAAACAATAAATAAAATTCATTAATAGTTAAACAATCTAGCTGTTCCACAAGAAAAGTCTGCTTACTTCTTTATTCTATATGTCTAATCATATACAATCTACTTAGACAATATTTGAATATCCAATGACATGAAAATTTTAAAAGAATCACATAATTATTTGTTATGTTGGATTATATCACTAATAAAAAAAAAATCGTCGTATGCATATTTTTCAAATCAATCCTATCTCATAATGTTTTTTTAAAATGTTGTATGAAATGCGTTACATATAAGTAAAAAAACTTTTACACTTCATTCTTCCAATTTATGGATGATCTAAAGAAAACAAAAAAAATATACATCATAAATTATCAATAGTTATTATTATTACCAATAACCTTTATCTAGTCATCGTGTTCAGTAGACTTCCTTTATCCACTTGAGCATTGCAGATATAAAAAAAATTCACACCTATACACTTTATATTAAAATATTTTTAGCTAAATTATTAGATAGTTATATTATAAAATTTTAATATTAATAAATTAATGTTTTTATGTTTTTCCTAATCTTATATAAAAAATTTAGATTTAAACTAGGTTAACAAAATAAAAGGAATCAAAACTATAGTTACATATTTTCTTGACGATAGTTCCTGATAAGTCCAAAATGCTTATTATTTTCTCTAGAGTTTTTAAAATGTTCTCATCCAAGCGCGTTAAAGTTTAAAATAAAATAATTATTAATCCATTTAATAAAATTTATAGAAAATAATCCTTTGTTTTAGTATTTAGGATGATAATTATTAAATCATAATATTAATTAATCCCGTGAAGCTTCTTAATCTTCTCTACCAATATTCTCTGCGTATCCGATGCATCAATCCATCTCATTTAACTTTGAAAAAATATTCGATAAACTTTTAAGTACTATTTGTATTTCCATGGATCCATCTTTTATTCAACCATGTGGTCACTTTTTTATATATATTTCCTTCTTGATACATTTAAACTTTCGTTTGGTATTTTTATAAATCTCTTTTAAAAATAAAAAATAAAATGTTACCTTCAGAAAGGATATACATTTTACTCCTTTTGATATAATATTATATAAAATAATTCATGCAATATATAATTGTCTTATTACTATTTAAAAAATAAATCTTGGATGGGCTTATAAATAATACGTTTCAATACATTTTTTTTTAGATTCCGTATAATGTCCGAGCTGTGGTTTTTATATGTACCAAAACAGTTCTTCAGTGAAATATTAATAAAACAGTATCAATAAATATTTCAAATATTTTTTCAGTATTACAATTTATATCCATTTTATTTTGTAGTATATCCATTTTTTATTGCGTAGTTTAGATTAAACTTTTAGATAAAATACGACTGGTAAGTACTTTAAAAAATTAGAAAATCATCTCCATGAAGTTTCTAAATATATAATTTTTTTCTAAAACTTTCTTTTGCAAAACTCTTTAAAATTATTAATTAGTTTTTGCAAAATAAACGATAAAGCACCAAAAAAAAAAGTTGACTTTCTCCGGTTTCAATACATTATTAATCTCCCCTTATACCCCCGTGCAAATCATATTTATAGTCTGTAATAATACCTATTCCTATTGGTTAATTCTTACTTTAGCTTGAGAACAAATTTACATATTTTCAATTTATAGCAGAATTATATTTCAAAATCAGAAATTATGATGCAATGAACCCAAAATATTATTTAAAATATTACTTTTAAATAAATTATTATTTTATTAAAACCATTTAAACATTTAAAATAACTTTTAAAATAATTTTAATAACCTATTCCATTTTTTTAATATTCAATTTATCTTGTTTTTATTTAAATAAAATATTTAATTTTTATTATAACTGTATTCGTCTTTATGATACTATTTAAAACATTACATCATTTAAATATGCAATAACGACAGTTAACTTAATGTTTAATACTATTTACTTTTATGATAGGCAATAATTCTATCCAATTCTATAATATAACTTTTAAAATATTTTAAACTTTGTTATTATTTCAAACAAGCGTGTGTGTGATAGTATACATTAAAAGTCACATGATTAATAACTTTGACAGATGATTTTTAATCTATTTCTCTGCCTAGATTTATAAAATTGATACACTTATTATATTATATAAAATAATTATAAAAAAATTTGGAAGAATAATTTTAAAAATATAGAATTAGATATAATTTTCACCATCATAAAGTTTATTTTTAAAATATACTATATTAATTTTGACTATTAAATATGACTATAAATTTAAACATAGCATTTACTAAATTATCAGTTTTAAACTATTAAAATCGAATTTATTAAATATACTTTTAATATTTATAGCTGTGTTATTTAATATGGCCAGCTTTTACAACCATATGCAACAATTTTTAAAGCTTTACATAACTATTTTTAAATGATTTTATATACTACGCATTTTCTTTAGCTTCAAATTGTACTTTAAAGATATAATTGACTTAATATAATTAATGTATTAAAATAACATATTCTAAATTTAAAATTTTTAGTAATTGATTGTTATGAACTATTACTGGCCTATAGAAAAGGGCACAATATATATATATATATTGTACCGGGGTGGATGGTTTACCAGAATAACTATAAATGGACATATTAATCCCTGATGGAATAAGCACAATATTTACTTTAGCTTTTTAAATAAATTTATCTCATGAAAGCAAAATTATATGCCTAAAATATAATACAATATCATTCCTTGCAACTTACGTATTGCTCCACCATGGCACCTTAGGCAGAGAAGAGACTACTCAAAGAGCACCTGAATCCAAGCCAGCAGATATATATGTAAAATATATCTAACTGACCACATTTGAATGAAACAGATTTCTTCTCGACTGCTGAATTTAACACCACATTCAAATCACTTTTTTGTTTTGTAGAAACACGGGTGCCAGTTACTTAGCCAGAGGATAAATAATGCACTTTAAACAATGTCCACTAATTCAACATGTAAGATATACCCATGACTAGCTCAGCTACTTGTAATCAATAACAAATTATTTCAATTAGTGGTAAAAAAGAATTGATCGACAAAATGAAGCTTTAAGTTTAAAAGACAATTTATTTTAATTAACATTTATTATACTAATTTTAAATACTTTTATAAATCTTATTTAACTAACATAACCCTGGTATAATGATCATGCACATTCTTAATTCACACATTAGCATATCATATAATAAAGCATTAAATAATATTTGACATTTGAAAACACACACATCAATAGTTCATTTATGTATGCTATAGAGTTCATATTACTTGACTCCAGGAGGCTTCAAACTAATGCAATGGCTACTTTAGAAATGAGAATAAGAAAATGTTATTACCTAGGATTTTTTAACATGGACTTAGAACTTTGTTTTCTTCCTGGTTGCTGATTCAAGTACGAATATTTCCAGCTGGCTGGATTCAATGTTTTCCTGAGGTTTAATTCCTATTCAGTGGCACTATTCTTGGAGACAGCTAAATATTCCTGGCAATTCTTCAATTTGTTATGCAGGCATTTTTATATTTGGGTGGGTTGCTGTTTCACTGGACTCAGGCTAGAGAAAGTCATATGTTTCTTATGTTTTTAACACTGCATTATCAGCTGATCGATTGACTGATTTAATCTCAACTGCTCAATCTCAACTGCACAATCTAAACTCAATCTCAATTGCACAATCTAAACTGATTGTCTGATGAAAAACTGAACTATTTATACTTAAAGCCTGTTGTCATTTTGATGTCTGCCAGCAATATCTGTTGTCAAAATTCCTTCCTTGTTTTTAATTGCATTTCTCTGGTAAGCTTTTAATTAGATGTTTTCATTTAGTAGCCACCGCAAACTTATTGTTGTTGTTTTTGTTTAACATAATAGCCATCACAAAACTTGTTTTATAGATTTTTAACTTAGTAGCCATCGCTGAGTGTTTTTAATTTTTTTTTTTTAACTTTCATTTATTTCATTTTAGCACACACATATTTATGCTATGTTTACAATCACATATATATATATTATTAACAATCTCACATTAATTCCTCATTTACACACATATATAATTTAAGATCAATTCACTATTTAGTTTTTAAGATGACTTTTTTTTCTTTAACTTAAATAAAAAGAGATTTATATTTTTAATTATTTGAAAATCAACTTCCTTTGTTTCTTTAACATTTTAAACAAAGAGAGAGATATATATATATTTATTTCATGTAAAAGATTCATTTAAACCACTATAGTTTTAACCTTTTCTAAGCCAAATTCTCTCCCCCAAATTACTTTTAAATTAATTCGTAAAACTTTATGAATGTCACAGGGTTTAATTTTCCCCTGGGCTAAAGTATTTTCTCCTTTCTTTATTTTGAAAAACTCTAAACTTTTATATTAAACTTCCTTTTATTAAACTTTTAACTATTTATTATCTCGTTGAAATGTTACGTTGTGCTTAATAATAATTAATAATAAATATTTTTTAGAAAAAATTATTATAGGTACCAATATGATGTTGGTACAATATATATGAATGAAGCAATAATTTTATTAATATTTATTGCTGAAAATTAGATATTTTCTTATACAATTGTAAATATCTTCTATATATGTGTATTTAATTAAGGTGTGGGAATGTAAAAACAAAGAAAAATGGGAAGGCTCAAAATACTGAAATGATCTTTATCTAGATTCAGATTATTTTCACTTAATTAAAATTATAAATGTTAATTAAAATCATAAGAAATTATTTTGTTAGTTCATTTGCAAATCTTTAAAAATGTCTAAAATGGTATTTTGAGCCTTATCTGTTTTAAAAAAATTTGCTAATTTAATATTTTACTAATTAATTTTTTTTTTAATCAAGAGATTACAGGGATAGCTGTGGGCAACTGAATTTGCATTCTTGAGGAGATTAAAAGGTGTATAAAAAGGGCCCATAGAACAAAAGAAGTCACTTACTTTGAGTTAGAAAATTCTTTCAGAATGTCTTTCAGTAAAATAAATTTTCAAAAGTGTTTCCAGACCTTCAAATTTTAAGAAGTCAACAGAAGTTTGGTGCTATGAACTTTGAGTAGAAAAAGAAGCACTTTTCTCTGGTCCTCTCTGAAAACTGTCTACCTGATGCCATCATGTTCCATCCATCTGACCGGTCATACAAGATGACCCTCTGACTGCTTATACTGCATCTTCCTGCTATGCTGAGGTAACCTCACTTAACGTAGAGCTGCCTTAATACATAAATTCCTTTTGTAATTTCTAATATATAATTAAACCTTTGTATTTTAATCTACATATTAATTTATAAGTTCCTGCTAATTTTTCTCTTAAACTCTCTCTGTAATCCCTTATTAGTATTATGTAGTTCTAACTACGCTCTTTCACACTTAATTAGGTTATATAGCTTTGTGGGGCTCCACTGATATTTAACTTATTTTGTTTAATGTAGATATATAATTTATTTTCTTTAATATGCCAATAATACCTAAACTCGCGAGTCCGAAAAAGGGGGGAAATAATTATTTAATTTGGAAAAAAGTAGGGGGGGGGGCTTAATTTAAAATCTATCAATAAAGTTTTGTTTATTTAAAATAGAAATTGCTCGCCAGTTTGTTTTCATTTGGATGAAGGAAAGATACTAAATTTGGTGCATTGAATTTGTCTTTAAAATTTCATTTTAAAAGATGGCTAACTTTATAATTGAGATCATTCCTTCTTGCTGTTGCCTTGAGAGCTAATCCTAGCAGTTAATACATATATGGGAATAGAAATTAAATATAAATTTTGCTAGTTTAATGTTATAAATAAGAGTTAAATGACTCAGGATTGAAAACAGATTATTGTGCAAGATGTTAGATCATTTCCAAGTTTTAAAATAGTATTATATTGAAATTATATTATAAAGATTATATTCATGTCCAATAACATTGGTGGCATACATTTTCTTTTATTATGATGTTTTATCTTTTCCATTTCTTGATTGCTTTGTCATTGGGGACTTTGGAAGTCTGAGGCTTCCATCCTAATTTCTCAAAATCATTTGTAATCAGGGGCATACACTACTACCTGTGGAATGTGAGGTTTATAAGGTTGATGTGCTGCAGATGACCATACAGCCGGCTCTGGACCTTCAAACCCAGCCTCTCCATCGGTACCATTCGCCAGAATGCACAGATGTATGAAACCTAAGTTCATTTCACGTATTTCTTTTAAAATGATAAAATATCCACATTTTCCATGAAGGCCGGATTTCTTTATTATATGCTAGTCCCATTACTCTGCACCTTAATTTGGTGACCATCTGTCTAACCTTAGTAAGTCGCAATGATGTGCTAAAAATAATAATTAATTTTGTAAATACATTCTGTAAGTTGAGTTAAACTGCTTTTGTTTAAAATCATTATCGATTCCCATAGATGTAAATCAATTTATATTAATGATTGTATAATTTATTTTCATAAATGTAGTGCATTGTTTGATCTTATGTATAAGTTACAAAGATGTCTTTTCCAAACAATGCCACTAAAAATATATATAATGATTTTCATAAGTTAGATAAATGATTAAGATTGTATATTTTTGCCTGTTTATAAAATCATTTACTACTAAATCACAAACTATCCTTTATATCTTTAATCATCTAAACCTGTCATGATCTTTTATATTTGTTTTATACATCCACAGCATTTTATTTGTAAACATTTGTACATTGGCTTATTAACTCCGCACAAGTTATAACACCCTCCATAAAATCATATCTAATAAATAATTAATGTAAAGGGGAGTTTATAAAAACAAATCCCAAGTTTTGTAAATAGACAATGTCATCCCAAGCGTGAAACATTTTGTAACATATATATGCGTTTTCTTAATATTTTTATTAAATATATTTCATGTAAATGCTGGTTTGTTTTGAATTATTGTTTTCTAATTTAATATTTAGAATTATTTTCTTTAGCTAATAACTTAGCATTAATAAATATAATACTTAATAAATGTAATTCTTGGGCTACTCTTCTCTCAATCATCATCATCAGTCTGATCTTATGCTCTACCGCTTTGCTTCCGGGCCTGAATTAAAATAATTGTGCTGTATCGATTGTTGTTCATTGGATCAGAGACTCGAAGAATAGGAAAATAGGTTAGACTTCAGGATTGCTCCAGACCTGTGTATCTCAAGCATGATCAGATTCCAGGTACTTTTGCTTAGGATTTGAGTCATGTTGAGTGATATCAATTATAATTCTATCATTACCTGGAACCTTTCTTTCTTCATACATTTAATTGCATGTCTCACTTCTTCATTTAAAATTCTGGGCAATTCGGAAGATGTAATAGATAAGATATAGAAGGTACTTGTTTTTTATTACTATATAATTCTTGATAAAAGTCTTTTACCTTTTCATGATGTCATCTCTTTTTTTAGTAATAATTTCATTTTTTTTCTTAATGCAGATATAAATTTCTTACCAATACCAAAGTGTTGTTTTACACTCTTGAGACTTTTATTCTCTTCTACAGTTTTCCTTACTAGTTCACAGTTATACTTTCTTATATCATTTTCAACTCTTTTCCACACCATTTTACAAAATTTGAGATATTCAATGCATCATTTTTGTATACATTCATATTCCTTCTTTTTTTCAAAATGATAAATGCTACAAGAGATGCATTAGAAATCTTTATTTGAACTATTGAAAGATATATAGCTATGGCTCTCTTCAGCAAGAAGCTAGAACACTCCTGGTGTTTTAGCTCATCGCTGAAGAGAGCCATAGCTATATATCTTTCAATAGTTCAAATAAAGATTTCTAATGCATCTCTTGTAGCATTTATCATTTTTTAAAAAAGCTTGTTTAGAGCTATTAGCACGTTCTTTTCTTCATAAATTCTCTAGTCTCAGTAGAAATTTTATTGGTCAATTGCTGCTTTTTTCTACCAGCTATCTTTGTTCAGTTTTTAAAAGTGTATCAGTTATTTTCATATTAATTTCATTCAAATCTGAATCATGTTCAAAGTCTACTAATACTTGAAACTGATTTGTAAGTTTTAATTTAAATTCATTAGAATGTTTCTGAAGATTAAGAATATCAACTGTAAATATTGTTTTTCTTAATAATTTTTGTCTTTCTAGTTTTGCATTAACACGTATCTTACATCTTACTAATCGATGATCACTTCCTGTGTAAATTTATTAAGAACATTACAATTTTGAAATATGTATCTTCTGTTAGTCAAAATATAATCCAATTCTGCTGTACCATCATTTGGATGCTTCCATGTCCATTTCCTTTTAACATTTTTTTTAAAAAAAAAAAGAATTCATAATATAAAGCTTTTCTTTTTCTGCAAAATCCACAAGTCCATGTCCTCTCTCATTTCTATTCCCATAACCGCATAACAATTTTAAAATGTTGTTTACTCTGATCAAAAGTCTTTTGTACATCCATATAAAAATTTTCTACTACTTCATTACTATGAGAAGTTGTTGGGGCATAAACCTGAATTATCTGCATTTGGTATCTGCTATTAAGTTGTATAACTAACACTGCCACTCTGTCTGATACACCATCAATCTCCACAATGTTGTTCTTCCACTTAGTTCACTTGTAATATTTGTGCCTTTATAATAGAGTACATGTCTACTTTTTAAATCAATTGTCTCTTCATCTTTTCTTCTAACTTCACAAACTTCAATAATGTCTCATTTAATATAAGCCAGTTCTTCTTCTAATTCTTACAATCTTCCTACACTTGAAAGTGATCTGCAGTTGTAAGTACCTAAATAAAAAGTCATCATCAGATAGCAGCTGGGTCCACAATCAGGGATTCTTAGCACCCCCTGCCTCTGGTTACCAACTTGGTTGGTGACTTTACAGCCTCCTGAGAATAAGAGCCATGATTTATTTTTGTCTGTCATAATTGAATATATCTATTGGAAAAATATCATTTGCACAAATAATCATTCTGTCTTATCAGACAACCGAGAAGAAAGACCATGGTGTTTCTTGATCTTAAACTCAGAGGTAAAAAGCCAATAAACTCACCATGATAGCTAATGCATGTTGGTGAACAGCCCATCCATGTTTGTATACTATGTGAATAATCACATAGTAATAACAGCTGCAATGACAATAATGTATGGAGTCAACATTAGGACTTTGCCCAGCTTGGTTCCTTTAAGGTCTCCAAGAGGAATCAAAGGGTCTCCTTTCAGTTAATAGCAAACTCCTTTTTGCAGCCCATTATTTATATACCCACAAATATCTTTATATACAACTCTAAATAATTATTACCTTCGTATGTATATTATATATTTTAACCTTATTTATATTTTATATTTGTCGACCAATACTTCCTATAATCAGATATATATATTATTTTTATTTCATTTATTTTTTATTTTATTCTTTATTTTTTCCAATCGATAGTAGATTGTAATTACACTTGGGTCTCATTTTATGCAATAGATAGGTTCCTCAGAAAATACACACAAAACAAATCACCCAAAAATAGACTTAACTTACCTTGAAAAATGGGGAATATGTACTGTAATTTTCAAAAATCGCATAAAAGCAAAGCAACAAAGTAAAATTACTTTAAAATTTGCATAAAAAGAAATAAGGAAATAAAATATGACTAATAAAAAATTTCAAATTTGAAAAAAATTGATACAAGACAAACTTTTTTTACTTTGTTTATTAACTACAGTATTTGATTTTATTCAAAACAATATATTTTTATGCGTAATTTACAGTATTTTATGTTTTTTTCATACATGCACAGTATTTTAATATTATCACTATTTGACAATATGCAGGTTTATTTGTGAACTAGTAAGACATCAGATTTGTCACAAGAGGAAATACAACTAGCGCCAACTTGACTCACGCAAACTAAAATGTTTTCCAATAACTGTTGACCTTGCCCATTTCGCTAAGCAATCTAAAATTGAAATTTTTGTTTCCAAAGAAATTTATTTTCTTGGGTGTTTTTCATCTCCATTAGGGGTAAACCATAAGTTTAAAATAAAAATAAGAACTTAGACTTATGATAATAAAAAGACACTTTACTCACCACTATTGGGCAAAATTTAATTAAAACTAACAATTAAAAATTAAATTCTTATTTTTGTCTTTAATTTTCAATTCCATTTAAAAATCAAATTTCACATCACACTACTTTCAAATCACATTGCGTAATTTTTAAATTGTTAATTACAATTAAAAATCAGATTTTAATTGTCAAATTTAATTGTGCCCACCGCTGTTACTCACCTTTTAAAAATAAACTTGCGGACACTAAATGATTAATTGATTATGTACTCCTTTTTTAAAAAGCAAAAATAGAATGTGATTTACGATACAAAAACAACAACATGCATAATATAAGCATCTATAACATTTGAACAGATTTACATTATAATCTTGTAAAATTTAATGTTTGAATATAAAATGGGGAAATCCTGATTTTAAGTGAATTATGAACTTAATTAAAAAGGCAAAAACTCACTATATATATATTGCCACACTACAAAATAGATTAATCAATGGATGCCAGAAGGCTTGTGCATAAAACCCCATCTAGTGCCTACTCTTCCAATATCACCAGACTAGTTTCTGGCTTGTGGCCTTTGTCAGCGAGGAGCCTTGAATCTGAGAGCACTGCACCTAAAAAGGGTGATCATGTGAAGTGAATTATGAACTTCTTTATTGCATAAAATCTATTACAATACTATTATAAAGCACTGAAAATATTGAAATCATTAAATGGAAGTCGAACTCCGATAATGTGCTATTACTTTAAATATGATGTGTGAGTGCATGAAATTTATACTATTTAAAGTAATTGCATGTTATCAGAGCTCAATTTCTGATCTAATAATTTTTATCGCATAAAAGAAAACCGCATACAAAGATATTAAGAAGAAACATGAATCACTTCAAAATCGCATTTAAAAAATCCACATAAAATGAGACCCAGATGTATATGAAGCATTGTAAAAGTAATAAAACATAAATGGATTTGGCAATGCAAAAAGAAAGATAAAAAAAGAAAATATAAGGGAAAATATAATGCACTGAAAGATAATCATGTTATAATTTAATAATAATAATAATAATAATAATAATAATAATAATAATAGATAGATAGATAGAGAGAGAGAGAGAGATAGAGAGAGAGAGAGATAGAGAGAGAGAGATAGAGAGAAAGAGAGATAGATAGAGAGAGAGATATTATAGGTAGACATATAGATAATAAGGTAAATAGTTTAAAATGTTTAAAAAAGTAAATATGTAGGAAGATAAATGGGAAAGTAGGTAGGTAAGTAGAATGAGAAAGGTTGATAGATATTTAGACAAGTAGATAAAAGATAGATAGATGAATAAATAGGTAGATAGAAAAAAGTAGAAATAATATAGATCAGTAGGTATATAGGTAGACAGATATACTAGATAAATGGGTAGATAAACTGATGGATCAATGGAGATACACATTCCCATAAAAGCAAATGCATTTATAAATAACATATCATATGAGAATGCAGAGATATTTAGATAATAATTATAAGTACATACAAATAAAAATGTGTGCAGAAAATTCTAGAGATACTCCTAAAATTTTCTAAAAATTTCTTTTTACTAAAATATGCTAAAAGTAGTCTTTTTCTCCCAAAACCTCTTACACATGATATATAAACAATGTAATCACAAGTAAGAATAATTTCAACTTTTATAAAAATGCTATGTAAATTATATGGCAGTCATTGAAATTATAAAAGATTTCTACAGATATTTTACCTTTTAATGAAAATTTTATTTCATTTTGTTGAATGAATGAGAGAGAGAATCTGGTTGTTGGGAAGGCCCCCAGGTGCCTAAATCCTATTTTTTTTTGAGGGAGGTGCTGGGTGATCATTACCAATGTTGGTTTTTCTCATTCACAGGATAGGAAAAATAACATTATTTATGGCAATTTTTTAACGTTATTGTCATAAATGATTTTATCCATATATTATTGCAAAATAAGTTCTAGTTTGGCCTCATGATTCTAATTGATTCGGCTTATTTAATTTTATTACTTCCAATGTTGATAGGGCTGGCCTTTTGCTGTTCATGTGATTTTCATGATGGATTAGAATGGTCTTCAGCAGAGACATTTTTAAGCTTGGATTTTTTTCCTTGTTTTCCATAGTTTTCCCATATTTTTTCCAAAGTATTTGGGATTGCTCTCTTCTGAAGATATTCAAGGCCATTTGGGAGAATTGAACAGTAGATTGATTTAGTTTGTATTTTATGTTATCTTTTCCTATTTCTCAAATTATCTACTGCAAATTGGATTTCTCAATATTGTACTTCTAAAACACTATTCATACTTGAAGTCTAGACTTTACAAATAATTCCTAATTGTACGTTTCAATTAAAAGTTTTATTACACTCAACTTTGCTGATTAAATGAGAGAATCTGGTTGTTGGGAGAGGCCCCAAAAGCCTAAATCCTGGTTCTTTTGAGAGAAAGGCTTGGATGAGAGTGTTGTGGGGATCATTGCCAATGTTAATTTTCTCATTCACAAGGAGGGGAAAAAACGCTATTCATAGCGAATTTTTAGCATTATTGCTATAAACGATTTTATCCAAGTATTATTGCAAAGTCATCTGCAGTTTGGCCTAATGATTTTAATGCAAGTGATTCACCCTATTTAAATTTATTATTTCCAATGTTGTTATCTCCAAGTGTTTTCCTATTCTCAAATTGGATTTCTCAATATTGTACTCCTAAAATGCTACTCATATTTAAACTCTAGACTTTTGCATTTGTCTTTAATGGTTAATCTTTTCGTGGATTAATGCTTTGAGTTCCACGGGTTGATCAATTTCTGGAAATGCTATGGACAAAAAAATTCAATGTGTCATTTCAAATCTCTATATTACCTATGTAAATCAATATTTACCTTGTAAAACATTTTATATTCAATAAAGTTTCTCTTTTATAAAAAAACAACAACATTAACTTCTACTTACGTTACGATTTACTGCTGCTGTTGAACAGATTAAATGTACTCGCCAAGTTTTAGCAAATAATGCCCCAAAGGCTAATGAGAATCCGAGGGTCAACACAAATCTTTGAGCCTGCATAAACATAAAAAAAATTTTTTATTATTGCATTTGTAAATAATTATTATATAACAACTAAGAAAATATAACCACAGTCGATACCATCACAATATTACTTGATTCTTTAGCTTACTATTTTATAAATAAGATAAGCTCTCTACTATAGCCATCTGTAATAAGATTAAATTATCAGTAATTAGTAGTGTAATTTTAATAACCATGCCCATAGTGGTTTCTAGCTTTTTTACCTTTATTGATGAGGGCTTGGGGTTCAAAACTGAAACCAATGCAGGTATACATCTGATAACCATTATTAATTCCCTTTTTTATATATAATCCAACTGGCAGCCTAAATTTCAAAAAGATAATCCTATGATGTCACATCAATAAACATATTTTAGAAACCCAGGAAACTTTGGCTTTATTTTATATAAGCTAGTGGTTTATTATCTATATATAGAGGGGGGGGGGCAATAGAGTAAAAAATTTCACAATGGATAAATTTGAATTGTTATATACATAAATTAAAACATCTAATATGAATTCCCTACTCCCTTATCCCCACTTCCCCCCAATGCTTTTTATTGAATAATGATGACTTTTTTGAATTAAAACGTTGTCGTTCCCTGTTCATTTACACTTCTCAGGAATACAGAAACAAAATTTTAAAGTTCAATATATTATATTTTATATAAAGTGAGTATCAATTAGCAAATGACCTGCTTGGTTTAGTACAGTGGCAGGGGGATCAGACTTTGGAAGTTGAGATCCTCAGATCAATTTCGATTCTCGCGTTTTCATCTCTTAGAATTTCTTAAAATAACTTCCAAGCAATAAAGCCATTTGATTTATTTTAATGATTTGTAGACAGCGCCCCCTCCCAATGGTTTTTGATGTTAATTATTACTAATTTTACAATCCTTCACATTTTCTATAAAAATGTTATCCTCAGTGCACAGCAGTGGTAAAACTAGAGAGCATATATAGAGAAGAAAACAAGTACTTATAATAGCATTTCGACATTTGTATGAAAATTTAGTTTCGAATACATATAAATATATAAATAATTTATTAACAAAACTTCAAGGTTTTTAGAATTTTTTAATAATTAATTTGAATAGCATAAAAAAAGCAAAAGCTTGGAAAGGGAATTACTCAAAGAAAAAAGTAATATATAAATAATATAGTATGAGAAATCAAGCTCATTTAGTCAAGTGTTGTTAGCCGAGAGGTCATCGCAGCTGCCTTGCAAGCAAGTAGTTGGTTGCAGACGGTTGTGGGTTCGCCTCCCGGCCGAAGCTATGACACACATATATATAAAATCAAGCTCATTTATACATATTTTATGAATGTATTAATTATCTCCATATAAATAAATAATTTATAAATAATTAAGCAAATTTGGTTATATATGTCATACATTAAATATATTTTTTGTTATACACACATATATAGCCATATATTAAATATACTTTACGACAAGATTTGCAAAAAAATACACACAAAACGAATTATATTTAAAATAGTTTGACATCTAACTAAATTAAAATAATTAAATTACATAATTATATGAAAAATTTATATTAATGTACTTAGAATTAATTTGAAAACTGATAAGAAAAAATTAAATATAAAGTTGTAATGTTTGTACTTTTTGCGTAAAGATTTTAAGTTAATTGATTTACCAATTTTAAAACATATTGTTCCGCAATTAAAATTTAACAAAATTTTGAAATGAAATGTTTATGAAGTTGGCAATATATAATTTTTTAAAAAATATTTTAGATATGCTTTAAACTATAAAGATTTATTAGTAGTAAAATTTAATTTGTAAAAAATATTTAAGTAAATTATTATTCAAAGAAAATTTATAACATGAATGTAAGAAATTTAAAATTTATTATATGTAAACTTTTGACTTATGTGCATATTACTTTATTATATTTGAGCCAATAAACATCACATGACCACCACCTCTTATGCTTGTGAATAACTGTTGTTAAAACAGGCAAAACTCACTATATATATTGCCACACACAACAAGCTAGAGTAATCAATGGATGCCAGAAGGCTTGTGCATAAAATCCCCATCTAGTGCCTACTCATCCAATATCCCCAGACTAGTTTCTGGCTTGTTTCTGGCTTATGGCCTTCGTCAGTGAGAAGCCTTGGATCTGAGAGCACTGCACCTAGATCTTAGGATCTAATGCAACCCTCCAGCAACCACCTTTTATCTTAAAACTAATCCTGCCTAATAGGATATTGGTGGTTATGGTTATTATAGAACCAAAGACACCAAATTGTATGGGTACTAACTGGGTTCAGACCCATATGACTATATAAGCTGATGGGTTTGGATTGAAAACATTAAGGTGTTTTCAGTTTAAGACTCATAGTTTTGTAGTTAAATGGAGATAAAAGGTCTTTGCTGGAGGGTTGCATTAGATCCTAAGATCTGGGTGCAGTGCTCTCAGATCTAAGGCTCCTCACTGATGAAGGCCATAAGCCAGAAACTAGTCTGGGGATATTGGATGAGTAGGCACTAGATGAGGATTTTATGCACAAGCCTTCTGGCATCCATTGATTACTCTAGCTTATTGTGTGTGGCAATATATATAGTGAGTTTTGCCTGTTTTTATTTTATTTGAATTATTTTTAATATTAAAAATGGTGACTTCAGTTGTTATTATATATAAAACAGGCATATTTAAAAAAATTTTAAATTTTTTTTATCTCATGTATTATTTTGTCCAAATTATCACAGATAATATTAAAGATAATTATTTAAATTATAAAAGGCTTTATATATAAAAATTACATTAAAGTTAATATAAAATTATAAATTTTCAGAGAATTCATTATTTATTTATAATTATAATAAGTAGAGAGATTTGAACTTAGGATTTTTCAGTCTATATTCATCCCCCACTCCATCTTACGCAACCGATACACATGAGCACATGCATGTGAAAAAGATAGTTCCTCAATATCCATATTTTATGCAGAACCAGCACTCATCAGTTGAGCCAGATCATAATCTTCCACACATATATACAATTAGCACTTGGCTTATATAAGCTGAACACTGATTGTATATATATGTGGGAGATTATGATCTGGCCCAACTTTTGAGTGCTGGTTCAGCATGAATATGTATATTGAGGATCATCTATCTGCCTGTGATCATATGTATCGGTTGGTTGAAATGCAGTGGATGATGAATATCGACAGGATTTTTAATTCAAACCTCTCTACTTACATATATAAAAAACATTCAGTATAGGCAAATTAATTATAATAATAGTAATCATGAAAAAAGAAATCAATTTCCTGTCATGTGCAGTTCATTTCCTTATTTATAATTGCAATTAGTTCAGCACTTAATAATAATAGACTTACATTTATTCATAATTAATGTCTGCTTAATCACAGGTGGTTAAAAATAAGATTCCTTCTCTCTGCTGTGATAAAAGATCTAAATTTGTACAATATATTGAACTTCATGCATATAATAAATTCATGCCATGAGATTAGTATGAACAGTAGTGATTGGCTTATATAGGAATATGCTCTAAGCATAAATAATTCCCTTATGCTTTTAAATTATTACTGGTGGGTGAATGCACTGAGATTTTAAAATACATTTATAAACAATGCATGACTGGAGATCCAGTTGCTTTTTCACAGTTACAATTATTTCAATGCTTAATAGTTATAGATTTACAATTATAATAATTATAAATTAAAGATATTCACAATAATTCAGCATATATGTGCTTGAGTGTATCGGTGTTATTAGATAGAGTGGAGAGTGGTGGGTCATGTGAAAGTCTGTGCTCATATACCCTATATTACATATATAGACACATGGTATATATTAAGCCTGTGTTTCACTTATTACATTGTAGAGATGTCTGCCCATCCTTGCATATGTATTTAATGGAGTATGTCCTGTACATGTGGGGTTCAGATTGATCTTTGGGTCAACATGGGTGTGACAAGAATCTCGGCCTTAGGGTGGCTTTCGAGCATTCCATCATCAGATTTTTAATTGGATGGACGGTTGAAGAGTTGGAGTGTGTAGTAGATTGGGGCCAGTCCATTAAAGTATGAAAATTGTCTATCTTAATATATATCTGAACACTTATAGTATATATGTGTGGGAGATGATAATCTGGACCAACTGATGATTGCTGGTTTAGCATGAAATACGTATATTGGTGATTATTTATCTTTTCAGCATATATGTGCTTGAGTGTATCGGTGTTATTAGATAGAGTGGAGAGTGGTGGGTCATATGAAAGTCTGTGCTCATATACCCTATATTAATAATTCAGAAAAATTAAACTTTCAAAATTTGGTTGATGTTTTTATCAATTATTTTTATATAAAATAATAATATTAACGTCAATAAAAGAAATTTAAAAATAAAATGCATATGTATAACATATTACAATAGTTGGTTAAAATAATTAGTTAGAAACTAATGAATAAATTTCCTGAAGATATGTGATGATGGTGTTCTAGTTATATTTTTATATTGGATTATTTCCATCATCTAATTAATTAATATATGAACTGGATAGAGAAGAAAAGGTACAAAGAAGAAAATTTAAAGAAGCTGCTCACATGACAATGGCAAAAAATCCCATAAGCCAACCCAGTCTGACTATACATAATGTATGGAAAACACTAATCAACTTTGCTCTTAGGAAAAAAGTGGAGAAATCAGGAGGAACCTCATAGATAAGTATATGAAATTACTACAGACTGTTGCCTTTGGCAGGATGGCTGTTGGTTAGAGCATTACCTTAAAATTCAAAACTCAAGAATCTAAGGACTCAGGTTTGAATCCCAGCTACTACTGTCATTAGTCAGGCCAGAAACACCTGGAGAAGACAGGAGACTAATACCTCTTGAAATGTTGTGCATATACTAACCTGTTTGATGTGCTATTACTAACAATTGAATGTATTTGGAATATTTAAATAAAGTTAAATTTTTCTAAAGACATTCAATACATATATTAATTAGATGATGGAAATATACCAATATAAAAATACAACTAATGAATAAATTTGTTTCAGTTTTTAATTGAAAAATAAATCGTGATATAATTTAGACTGGAATTCTAGTATTTAAAGCTTTTAAGGTCTTCAGTTTTATAATGTAATATTTGAATTATGAGTTCAGAAGCATTATTAAATTAGTACAAAATAATCGAATGCTTTGATAGTTGAGAGGTCATGTAATATTTGCTCATCAGAAGTTTCAGAATTGAAAGTTTTAAGCTCTTGATTCCATCCTTCCACCATTGCCAAAACATAAAGGTCATAGTAAATAAGATAAAAAGAAACAATCAAATGGTTATTATTTAGAGGAAATGGTATAATGAATGAACACTGGAATTAACGGAACTGTAATGAAATTTAAGAATTAACGGAACTGTCATGAAATTTAAGAACTTTTAGCTTTTAAATTTATATTTAATTTAAGGACTTGCTTTTTTAAAACAAATTAGGCCATGAGATATTAATTTTATGAAGATATTAAATTATCTATCATCATTATCATCACCATTATTATCATCATCATTATCATCATCATCATTACCTGTATTTGCAGTGTTATTATTATATTATTAATAGATTGAAGTTTAAATATGCTAACAGCATTTATTTTGATTTTTGGAATATTCTGAAATTTACAATTGAACTTTACTTCGATTTGGAATGATTTGTAATATTATTAATCATTGTAAGATGGAGTAAAAATATATTTTAAAATCTTTGGGAATAATTAAAGTTATGTGGGATTATTTTACTGCAGCATCTAGAATTATTGTTATTTCAGGAGGAATTAAGATATTTAAAAGGTTTATATTTGACATGGAATAAAATTAATATATGAACCAGTTCTTTGTAAACAGTAGGTTTTATTTATTTTTTATTTACAATTGGTAAACTAACTAGAATTGTTTAATCAATTCTTTATTAGACATTTTTTTACATGATATATATTATGTTGTTTATTTTTGTTATACATTATCAATAAAAGATGTGTTTGCAATCTATTTCTTTCATTTTTAGATGATTTATTAAATACTACATGATTAAAAAATAAAGTTTTTTTAATGTAAATTTAACTTTCTGTCTTCAGAATTTTTTCAGGATTAAGGAAAATGAATGCTTTGTTAGGGTTTTGCTCATCTAAATACTTATATATTATAAAAAAGGATAATTCATTGCCAGTGGTATAGCTACAAAAATTGAGCCTAAACATAAGCCCCCCCCCCCCATAATTTCCAAATATTAAATTTTTGTTTCATTAATTTATATCACACTTTTAAAAATTATTGGTCATAAAAAACCAATTAAAAACATTTCTTTATTCCTTTTATATTTTATTATTTAAATAATATTTTAATTTGCGAAGCGCCACCGACAGTTGAAAACTGAAATAAATCGAGATACTGCAAATCTCTAGCGCTCGTTACAACACATAACTGACAGCCAATCAGATGTCAAGGATAGCCGTCTTAAATGTCATTAAACCTAAACACACAACAAAGATTTTACATCTAAGGTTTACTCTTAATAGAAATTGTATTTAATTTCAAATTTTATTCTACGGAATTTAAGAATTTAACTATTTTAATTTTAAATTATATCTTTCTTATCAAGGTAGGATTTAATTATAATAAAATTTTAATATATTTGGAAATAGGCAAAACTCACTATACGTATTGCCACACACAGCAAGCTAGTTTTGCATGTTTTAATAACAGCTATACACAAGCATAAGAAGTGGTGGTCATGTGATATTTATATTTGGAAATAATTATAGCAGATTCTTTTTAAATTAATTAAATATTAATAAAATATATTATTATATAAAAGTAAAAGTTTGTTTGTGACTTTATAACTCAATAAATATTACACTAATCTTGAAGAATCTTACATGATTTTCTTTCTTTTGTGTATAGAATTTTATTAGCATATACATTTTTGCTTTAATTGTTTTTAAAAAATTATAATTTGCAATATTGAAAAATCTGTATTATAATCACTCCTAATTAAAAGATTAATGAGAGAATTTTTAAATAAAATTATAATTTTTAATGAAGCAAGATAAAATTTGGTTTTGTAAATATATTTTAAATTAATTTAATTGCATTTGTTACCACATATTTAATTTCTCATTTGAATAATGATAAATTAGATCAGTTATAATATTTTAAATACAAGTATACTTTATATAATGATGTTAACTGCTTATATTTCTACATTTTATGTACGTGGAGTCTAGAAAATATAGGGGATTTGAACACAGCTTTCAAGCTTCCTTTGACCATCTCCTCTATCTCACAACCAATATCCACGATCACATACATGTAAAAAAGATAAATGATTTCCAATATATGTATTTCATGATGAACTAGCACTCATCAGTTTGTCCAGATCATCATCTTCTATAAATATATGTAATCAGTGTTCAGTTTATATTAGATAGCGAATCTTCATATTTTAATAGACAGGTTTCAATCCACTCCACCCCCCAACTCTTCAACCATCCATGCCATTGAAAATTTGATGGAACACCTAAATCCCCTGCTAATGCCAACATTATTCTCATGCCATGTTGACTTTAACTCACTCTGAACCCTTCTTGTATAGGACCATATCCATTTAAATACACTGAAAAAAAAGGGCAGGATACAGGCTGAATTTATAATATTTTAAATATAAGTATATTTTATATAACTGGAGTCTGGATGTAATAGGGGGGATTTGAACATAGACTTTCAAGTTTCTTTTAGCCATCTACTCTACTTCATACAACCAATGCATGTGTCCACACACATGTGAAATAAATAAATGATCTTCACTATATATATTTTATGCTTAACCCACACTCATCAGTTGGTCCAAATCATCATCTCTCAAACATACATGTAATCAGTTCTTGGTTTCCAGACAACTAGCTCAAAACCATGGTCTGGAGGTGGGAGACAATGAAAAAGATATAGAATTCTATCTCTCTCAGTGTTTATGCAAACAAGCTTATTAGGAGCTATTGGTAAAGCTCCATCTAGTGATCATAAAATGCAAGCTAAAAGCAAGTTACAAAATTTATAACTTGTTTTGTTTAACATAAATATACCCTTGAAGGTTTTTGCAATGATATATATTGCAGAGGCTTTTACTATATGGTGAAACTGAACTGTTTTCAGACCCATATAGCTATTTAGTTTGTTTAGCTGGATTTGAAGACATTATGTGTCTGAGAAATTTCGTGCTTTCAAACTGATAGAAACATGTTTAATAAATGCTGATTTTAGAGTTAGTATTTAGATTTAGTTTCTAATCTTCCAACCCTTCACTGACATGAGCCAACTAGCTCGAAACCATGGTCTGGAGGTGGGAGACAATGAAAGAGATATTGAATTATATCTCTCTCAGAATTTATGTAAACAAGCTTGTTAGGAGCTATTGGTAAAGCTCCATCTAGTGATCATAAAGTGCAAGCTAAAAGCAAGTTATGAAATTTATAACTTGTTTTGTTTATCATATATATATATATATATACATATATCAACTATAAGTTTCAAATCAATTTAAAGTACAATATAGTTTTACACTGTTATTTATTGTGGCAATACAAAAAAAGTTAAAAATAATAGATAACTTTCTTTATACACCAAAAAAGTAATTGTTTCTTCAACCGTAATTAAAATTTCTATATTTAACTTGAAATAAAAGCATGGGGGCCCAGAAATTAATTAAGTCAATCCCTATTTTTTATAAGAAGGGATTAACTTAATTAATTTAGGAAGCCCCTGCCCCATGCTTTTACTTAAAGTTAAACCTAAAAATCCCAATTGTGGTTGAAGAAGCATTTTTAGTGCATTGTAAATAAAAGAATTTAGCATAAAAAAATTATCTTTATTATTGTAATATAGGGTATATGAGCACAGACTTTCACACCACCCACCTCTCTCCACTCTATCTAATAATGATACACCTAAAACATATATGCTGAAAAGATAAATAATCACCAATATCGTATTTCATGCTAAACCAGCAATCATCAGTTGGTCTAGACTATCATCTTTACACACATATATAGTATAAGTGCTCAGATATATATTAAGATAGACTATCCTCATAGTTTAATGGACAGGCTTCAATCCATTCCTCACTCCAACTCTTCAACCGTCCATCCAATTGAAAATCTGATGATGGAATGCTCAAAGGCCACCCTGAGGGCGAGATTATTGTCACACCCATGTTGACCTAAGGTCAATCTGAACCCCACATGTACAGGACATAATCCATTTAATACATATGCAAGGATGGGCAGACATCTCTATAATGTAATAACTGAAACACAGGCTTGTTATATACCTGTGGCTATATATATGTAATATAGGGTATATGAGCACAGACTTTCACACCACCCACCTCTCGTATATTGGTGATTATTTATCTTTTCAGCATATATGTGTTTAGGTGTATCAGTGTTATTAGATAGAGTGGAGAGAAGTGGGTGGTGTGAAAGTCTGTGCTCATATACCCTATATTACATATATATATATATAGCCACAGGTATATAACAAGCCTGTGTTTCAGTTATTACATTATAGAGATGTCTGCCCATCCTTGCATATGTATTAAATGGATTATGTCCTGTACATATGGGGTTCAGATTGACCTTAGGTCAACATGGGTGTGACAATAATCTCGGCCTCAGGGTGGCCTTTGAGCATTCCATCATCAGATTTTCAATTGGATGGACAGTTGAAGAGTTGGAGTGAGGAGTGGATTGAAGCCTGTCCATTAAACTATGAAGATAGTCTATCTTAATATATATCTGAGCACTTATACTATATATGTGTGTAAAGATGATAGTCTGGACCAACTGATGATTGCTGGTTTAGCATGAAATACGTATATTGGTGATTATTTATCTTTTCAGCATATATGTGATTAGGTGTATCAGTGTTATTAGATAGAGTGGAGAGAGGTGGGTGGTGTGAAAGTCTGTGCTCATATACCCTATATTACATATATATAGCCACAGGTATATAACAAGCCTGTGTTTCAGTTATTACTTTATTATTGTTATAATTTAAATAACTGAAATTTATAGACTTTTTTTCACCAAATATTTTTCATTATTTTAATATGTGATGTAATTTATGAATAACATAAAAATGGGATTCAGTATGTTGGCATCTATTTACATTATAACATTTCATTTATATTTATGAATTGATGGATAGTATATATTTCTCTGATCAACTTGTGCAAATAATTTCAACTTATATGATTTAATAAGCAAAAAAACATTTAAATGTTAATTTAAAAATATCAATATTGAATAAAGATTAAGTAATGAAATAAATAATATATATATAATTATAAGGGACTTGAACTCAGACTTTCAAACTCCCAACAGCCATCCAATCCATCTTATACAACTGATACATATGACCGTATATATGTGAAAAAGATAAATGATCTTCAATATACATATTTCATGCTGAACCAGCATCATCTCCCACACACATATAATCAGTGATCAATTTATTTTAAGATAGCAAGTGTTCAAACTTTAATGGGCACTCTCCAACTCTTCAGTCATCCACAGCATTGAAAATCCAAAGATAGAACATATGTGGTCAAGGGTATTGGTTGTATAAGATGGACTGAATGGCTGTGGGGAATTTGAAAGTCAGAGTTCAAGTCCCTCATAATTACATTAAGTTTAGTATAGAAAATATACACATATTTAAATATTATATATATAATTACTTGAAATTATATTAAATTTTTATATAGTATTTGCAATATTTTCTAAATTGGTAAATGTTGCCTAACACTGAAATAATCTCTGTATGACATGTTTCAAATACTGCCTTTATCAGAAACCTTAGAAATGACCAACAATTCATCAACATAGCAATCTTATCAGTATAACACTCTAAATGATATTGAAGCTTAAATATAATGCAATATTTAAAGCTGTTTTATTTATAAAAAATACTATATATGGTGCATGAATATTGTTTCAAATAATTACGTATTACAGTACCAATAAATATTTGAAAACCAGGCATTCTTCAAAAACCAGGGAGTTTAATTGTAACTATAGGGGATTTGAATTCAGATTTTCAAGCACCTTTCAACTATCCACACTATCTCATACAACTGATACACATGACCACCCACATGTAGAAAAGATAAATAATCCCCAATATATGGATGAGTGCTGGTTTAGCATGAAATACAGATATTGGTGATTATTTATCTTTTCTACATGTGTATATTGGTGATTATTTATCTTTTCTACATGTGTGTGGTCATGTGTATCAGTTGTATGAGATACTGTGGATAGTTGAAGGGTGCTTGAAAATCTGAGTTCAAATCCCCTATAGTACCAATAAAGCAATTATATATATATATATATACATACAGGTAAATTAAGTAAAAACAAAGTTGATAGTTTTTGTTTTTGTTAATAATAAGAATGAAAAATGGTTTTAGAAGTTAATCCAATAATTACCTGAGAGGATTAAAAAAATTAATCTGCTATTATAAATAGAAGTTTCTATATTTAGTATAAGTAATATACATGTCAACAAACAAACTGTTATTCTATTAAATAAACAAATATTTTTTAAGCTTTAAAAAAACACAATTTTTGCTCCTGAAAAGTATAATTATATTTAAATTTGTGTTATGACTTTATTCTGTCCCACTGTTTTTTAATTAATATATATGTTAAGAAGATCTGCTTCCTGCAAATGCTTTAGATTTGGCAATTTTTAAATTTTGAAGTTTAATCTAATTCCCTGTCCAAATTGTAGTTGATTGCTTACATGTATTATAACTGTACCGATATGGGTGATGAGAAAAATATTATCATCCATGATCAACAAAATAAATATGAGCAGAGAGTCAGCATTTAAAATTGGAAATGAATAATCAAGTTATAAATATAATATTATATATTACAGAGACCACCATCATTAATAATTAAGAGAACAAACAGCCATTGTTTTGTGATTGGAATTAAAAGAGATACTTTATAAAATATAAGCTAATATTCAGCCATGCCAAACTTATGGCATAGTATAAAAGCAATAATCTGCATTCACATATTTAAATGCTAAAGTTATAATAATACTCATTAGTTGGTCCAGATCATCATCTCCCATATATATATATTTCACTTGATGGTATTTTTTATAAAACCATTATGTTGTCTTTTTTATATACTTTCTTCTGAATTTAATATGGAATATAATCAATTTTATAGACAACTTTATGTTTAAATAATAAATTTATTTTCATCAAACCGATTTTCGTTCAAAATTAAACCTTGTCAAGATGTTATAATAATTCAAAATGTCACATGATTTATATATTATTTTGCATACCATCTACTGGTCAATCTTAACTTTAAAAATATTTTTATATTTTCTAATTTTTATTTAATGTCCATTTTCCTCCCAACTTTATTGACTCTTGTATTAAATTCATACATTTCTCTTTATTTTCATAAATATATATACATTGTCTCATATACTTTTCTTTCTTTATAATTTTTACAATATTTGATCACTTCAATATTTTCTTCACATTTCGTAATATGCCGTTTCTAAAAATTGACAAAATGGTCCTGACTTAATATCTTTCCTATTTATTGCTCTGTCATACTCTTTACCTTTTTCTATCTTACTTTTTGCTAACTGACCTATATATATCATCATACATCTTTTACACATAATTTTATAAACTATTCCTATCTTATTACTTTTATCATTTCTTATTTTTGCATTACTTACTAATTCTTTTAATGATTTATTATTTTTCCATCCCATACCTATATTCTCATTCATTTTTTTATTTTCTATCATCTAGAATTTTATATACTTCCTTGGAATATGGAATAGAAATCCATTTCTTATTTTTTCTTTCATTTTTATTGCTAACTTTCTTATATTCCTTTTATTTCTTAATATATTTCTTACAACCCTATCATTATATCCATATTCAATGTATTTTTCTTGGATTTGCAATTTTTGCTCCATTGCCTTCTTTTCATTTAATGTAAGCCTGTCATTTTATTCTTTTATTCCTTTACCTGCAATTTCTGATATCTAGGTTGATAAGATTCCTCTTACATTTTCATTCTTTATGCAGTGCTTTATCTTAATGTCTCCATTTTCATCCTTTTTTATTAATAAATCCAAATATTTTATTCCTTTTTCATTATTTTTTATTGTTAATTTAATGTTAAATATATTTTTATTTAGTTCATTAAATGCTTTCATTATGCTTCTTCTATTTCCTACTACTATAATATCATCTACATATCTATAATATTTTATAATTTCTCCATTTTCAATGTACTTATTAATTACTTTCTGCTCAATCTAATCTACCATACTTGATGCCATAATCCCATTTTCCATTCGTTTTTTATATTCCAAAATTCATTATTATATTTTACATGTTTTATTAATTATGATTAAAACCACTTCTATGATTTTTATCCATTCCTTTGAAATTATCTTCTCATTTTTGATTTTTCTTACTACAATTTCAATACTTTCTTTCCTAGACACACTTTAATACATTTTTTCTATATCAAATGATGCTATATTACTATTCCTACTTAATTTAACTGTTTTTAATCCTTTTACTACTTCCTCAGAATTTTTTAGAAACAGAGCATATTATTATGAAATGTGAAGAAAATATTGAAGTGATCAAATATTGTAAAAATTATAAAGAAAGAAAAGTATAATGTATATACAAGAAAATAAAGAGAAATGTATGAATTTAGTACAAGCGTCAATAAAGTTGGTAGGAAAATGAACATTAAACAAAAATTGGAAAATACAAAAACATTTTTAAAGTTAAGATTGACCAGTAGATGGTGTGCTAAGATAATATGTAAATCACGTGACAATTTGAATTATTATAACGTCAGGACAAGATTCAATTTTGAACGAAAATCGGCTTGATGAAAATAAATTTATTATTTAAACATAAAGTTGTCTATAAAATTGGTTATATTTCATATTCAATTCAGAAGAAAGTATATAAGAAAGACAACATAATGGTTTTATAAAAAAATACCATCTAATGAAATATTTATAAAGATATAAAAAAATTATTATCTAGAATTAGAACGTGATTGAAATATTTGATAATAATAATATTAAAGAACGAAATGGATGTCAGAATTGAGACTACTAAAGATAAGTGGACGTTTTTATATAAATCAGTAAATAAAATAACTTTTAAGTTATTTAAAGAGTTGTGGAATAATAATTGAAGAAATAAAGTGGCAATTAACGTTTTTAAATAAATGTAAAAAAGAGAAGCGTATATCTAGATCGTGCAGAGTAAAAATTTGTAAGAAAATTCTAATAAAAAAATTAATGCATAAAATACAAACAACAATATTGGAATGGTTTATTAAAGAAAAGAACTGGAAAATAAATAACTTAGTAACAATTTATAAAAGAAATAAGGCAAGAATAAAAAGAAAACTATTATCGGATATGTTTTATAATATCAATAAATGGTTAGAAGAGCATAATGAATTCATAAAGAATAGGCTTAAAACGAAATATGACAAGAAGTGGAAATGGATAAACTATAAAGATAAAAGGATATATGGAGAGAGAAATAATGAATATAGAAATGAAAGTAATTATAATAAATTAGTAAATATGTCTAAGTAAATTTTCAAATAAACAGATGAGGATGTTGGAAAAAGGAGCAAAATATATACCATTTAAGGATATGGACATTGATAAAAAACAGTAGTTAGTATTGAAGCAGCAAATATTAAAAAAAGAAAACATTAATTTGCAGTCAAAAATTAATAAGAAGAATGAACATATAAATAAGAATGAATGGAAGGATAAACAAACAATAAATGACATTAGAGAAAAAGGAAAATTTAATTATTACTGTTGAAGATAAAGGATCTAGATTTGTAATATTAAATAAAGAAGATTATGAAGATAAAATTACAAAGGACTTGGTAAAACAAGATTTTGTGAAAATAGAAAATAATCTGAGTAATTTAATTAAGTATAAATATATAAAAATATTACAAAGAATGAAAAAAACTAAATTGATTAATGATAATGAATATAAGTTATTATATCCAACAGCATATGAACATCCTATGGTATTTGGAAATATAAAAACCCACAAAGAAAATATGCCTGTATGATTAATAATGGATTTCAATGGATATATACTAAAAGAAATATGCAATGTACTATATAAAAAATTTGCAGATAATATGGGATATGGAAAGTTTTGTATAAAAAATTCTGAGGAAGTAATAAAAGGATTAAAAACAGTTAAATTAAATAGGAATAGTAATATAAATATAGCATCATTTGATATAGAAAAATGTATCAAAGTGTGTCTAGGAAAGAAAGTATTGAAATTGTAGTAAGAAAAATCAAAAATGTGAAAATAATTTCAAAGGAATGGATAAAAATCATAGAAGAGGTTTTAATCATAATTAATAAATATTACATTGTATGTAAAATATAATAATGAATTTTGGAATATAGAAAAAAGGATGGATAATGGGCTGTTCGATAAGTGGGATTATGGCATCAAATATGGTAGATTGGGTTGAGCAGAAAGTAATAAGTATATTGAAAATGGAGAAATTATTAAACATCACATGATGACCATCTCTTACTGTATGGAGAAATTATAAAATATTATAGATATGTAGATGATATTATAGTAATAGGACATAGAAGAAGCAAAAATATGTTTAACATTAAATTTTCAATAGAAAACAATGAAGAAGGAATAAAATGTTTAGATTTATTAATAAAAAAGGATGAAAATGGAGAGATTAAGATAAAGCACTGTATAGAGAATAAAAATGTAAGAGGAATGATACATCCAAAATCTTATCAACCTTGGTGTCAGAAAATGGGGATACTGAAAGGAATAAAAGAAAAAAAATGATAGGCTTAGCAAAAATTATAAATCCAAGAATACATTGAATATGCATATAATGGTAGGGTTGTAAGAAATATATTAAGAAATAAGAGAATATAAAAAATCTAGCAATAAAAATGAAAGAAAAAATAAGAAATAGATTTCTATTCCAATGAAGTATATAAAATTCTAAATGATAGAAGAAAAAAAAATGAATGAGAATATAGGTATTGGATGAAAAAATAGAAAATCATTAAAAAAATTAGTAAGTAATGCAAAAATAAGAAATGATAAGAATGATAAAATAGGAATAGTTCATAAAATTATGTGTAAAAGATGTATGATGATATATATAGATCAATCAGCAAAAAGTAAGATAGAAAGAGGTAAAGAGCACAACAGCAATAAATAGGAAAGATATTAAGTCAGGACCATTTTGCCATTTTTTAGAAACAGGGCATATGAAATGTGAAGAAAATATTGAAATGATCAAATAGTGTAAAAATTATAAAGAAAGAAAAGTATATGAGACAATGTATATACAAGAAAATAAAGAGAAATGTATGAATTTAGTACAAAGGTCAATAAAGTTGGGAGAAAAATGGTCATTAAATAAAAATTGGAAAATATAAAAACATTTTTAAAGTTAAGATTGACCAGTAGATAGTATGTAAATTACATGATATTTTGAATTATTATAACATCTTGACAAGGTTCAATTTTGAACGAAAATCTGTTTGATGAAAATAAATTTATTATTTAAACATAAAGTTGTCTATAAAATTGATTATATTTCATATTCAATTCAGAAGAATATATATATATATAAACAGTGCTCAGTTTATATGAAGATGGGAAACCTATCCACTTTAATAGACAGTCTTCAATCTACTTCATCTTCCAATTCTTCAGCCATTTGCACCATTGAAAATCTAAATAGGAATGCCTTATTGCCAATATTATTGTCATGCCCATGTTGACTTTAAGTCATGCTGACTCCTTATGTATAGAATCTTGTCCCTTTAAATACACAGAAGAGGGATGGGCAGGATAACAGCTGAATTTGTAATATTTATTATTTAAATGTATATTATATACCTGGAGTCTAAATGTAATATAGATTATTTGAACACAGATTTTTCAAGCACCCTTCAGCTATCCACTCCATCTCATATGACCACATATATGTGAAAAAGATAAGTGATCTCCAATATACAAATTTCATGCTGAACAAGCACTTATCAGTTGTTCCAGATCATCATAATCAATGCTCAGCTTATAATAAGATAGAAAATCTTCACACTTCAATGGACAAGCTTCAATATATTCTACTTTTAATTCTTCAGCCATCCATGCTATTGAAAAAAATTGACATTAACAAAGGATTTGGACATTCCATCAGCAGATTTTCAATGGGCTAGATGACTGAAGAGTTGGAGAGTAGAGTAGATTGAAGCCTGTCTATTAAAATGTGAAGATTAGCTATCTTAATATAAACCAAGCACTGATTATTATGTATGTGTGGGAAACGATAATCTGGACCAATTGATGAGTACTGGTTCAGCATGAAATTCATATATTGGAGATCGTTTATTTTTTACACGTGTGTGGGTATGCATTGGTCATATGAGATTGTGTGGATGGCTGAAGGCAGCTCAACAAATTTTCTATATTACATTTAGACTCCAGGTATATAAAATATAATTGTATTTAAAATATTATACATCATATTAAGAAAAATGACTATACAACTGTATACAAAATTACGAAAGAAAATTATAATTATGGTGTGTGGCACCAATGGTACGAGGGCATCATAAATCAGAAACATAGCAGATAGAAAAAATTGTGCACTTTGTAAATATTAACATATACATATGCAACATTTATTATATATAATTAACAAAGTTTAGAAGAAATATTATATATACATTAGAGCTATTGCAATTTTAAGGCATTAACAAACATTGCATAATTTATTCAACATTATTTGGATTTAAGCCATAATAAAGACAAGTAGGCCAATATTAGAAATGATATAAAAATTAAAATCTATATTCAACATTTCAACACTAACTATTTTAACACAATATTAATAATAATAAACCACAAACATAATACAATAAAACAATTGCAGTTCTCCCCTTTAGTGTCATCCAACATAACTTTGACTAATCAGTGATTATCAGATACATTCAAAATTCTTATTTTCAGTATTTAAATCCCTATCTTCCAACTGATTTTTGGATTTTTTTCTTTATCAATGAGACCTAGAATTCAAAATTGGAAGAAATGTGGACATGCATCCAACTAAATTCCGTTTTATTGTCAAGCTAAAAACTTAAAATTTAAACCAACTTAAGGTTTTGAATCCAGATTAATCTGCTTGAAGAGTTATTTATAACAAATCCAATAATATGGACAAGAGCAGCTCTTTATTCAAATGTCATTTAACAGAAACCTGTGTAATTAGTAATTGCCAGATGCATATAAATTTTTTTGCATCTAAATCCTTTTCATCAGACTTGTTTCTGAATTTTACTTTATCAAGAGGCCTGGGATTCAAATGCATATATATATTATATGCACTCAGAAACTATTTTTAAATCTATTTCTCAAATTGAAAACTTAAAATTCAAATCAGCTTAATATTTTGAACAGCTGATTATTAAACTGTTTTCAAATCTGTCCAATTGTACAAGCAAGTTTCTTTAGGTTCAAAACCTTAAGCTGCTTTCAGTTTTAATTTTTTATCTTTACAAGTAAAATGGAATTAAAGATGATTCCTATCTGTATTCCTTTAAACTTCGATTCTCAGACCTCATTGATAAAGTTGATAGCAAAAAAAAAACTAAAAATGGGGACTGAAATACTAGGGATAGGATTTTATGTGTACCTGGTAATCACTGATTATGTGAATTTATGTTAGATGGCCCTAGAGTAGAAATACATTGGTTAACAAGATGTGAAGAAAGAAAGAAATTTTGTTGGCTATGTTCTTCTTTTATAATAAATAAAAATTCAGTTGATTTTAATAATTCAAATAATTTGTTTAAAAATCACAAAAATATTGTTAAATCATCTAAAATTGAGGCTTTTATTTAACATTTGTGAATCTCATTCTGATGCTGATCCATTGGTATTGCAGTTGACTCGGAGTTTTTCATTTTTGAATATTGTATGCAAAAACTAAAACAAGTATTGGTTAATAGTAGTTCTAATTAAAATATCTAGATGTTAGCATCTTCTATTGAAAAGTCATAGTAGCAAGGAATGGAATAGAAGAATAAGTGCATTAATAAAAAATAGAGAGATGGATACTAGGATGGGGAGTAAAAAGAGTCTAAATATATATAGAAGTAAACAGAATATTGGATGCGAGTTAATTTATAATAGCAAGGAAAGTAGTTTACTGTTTAAGGATCGAACAAGATCTTTAGCAATAAGGGAATAGACACATAAATAGAAAAATATGGTGATTTAGTCTGCAAGTTATGTAAGAATGCATAGAAAATATTAGGCATCTGTTAATTGAATGTAAATGGTTGCAAGCACAAAGGGTACAAATAATGAAGTTATGGGAGAATAAATATAATCATAGTGATTATACAGAAAGTGGGTTCTTGGTTTTTTTGCTGGGTTTGGGAAAAGATAAGAGGGATTTAGATATAAATGTCAGGGAGTTGACAAAGATTATGTTGTGGAAATGGGATGGATCAGGATAGAGAAGAATATGGGAAAAACATGGTCGGGAAAGGGAAGAGAAGGTAAGATAGCTAACAGGTTTCTCTGGGCATAGTGGATGAGATTCTTGACTCTGAAAAACAAAAAGCCACTACATTGCAATTTAGAAAGATCAAAGATTGTGACTCTATATAAGGAATATAAAATATTCAATACATATAGTTGACTTTGTTTTTTCAGAAAGTGACTTTACTTTAGAGAAATTAAAAATTGCAACTTTACATATAATTTATGCATAACTTATTTATTCTTGTTTTTGTAAAATTAAATAAGGTATTTAAATTCTCCAGTAATTAAATGATGTATATATTCAATTGTCATTTAAATATATTTGTTTTTTAACAGAAAATTGTTCAGTTGAAAATTTATAAATGAACAGAGTATCATAACTTTTGTGAACTTGGAAAATATAACCTAGTACATAATTTCCATTTGTATTTATTTTTTGTAAAATTAAGTGGAATATTTGTTTCTCAGTAAGTAAATGATGTGTTAATTCAGCTTTTATTTGATAATATTTGTTTCTTTCAAGCTGGAAAATAGTTATGATGGGCATTGCCTATTATAACAAAATATACCTACTTTAATATTACATGTATTTTTTTTGTGGAATTGGTATATTTAAAAAAAATAATTTCAGTGCTTGGGTATATTTTTTAACAAAATTCATTTTACTGATAGAAACTTCATTGAGAATAATTTTCTCTCATTAAAATACATTTATTTATCCAAAAGGCTAAAAATAAAATATTTTGTTTGTTTGTTTATTTTTGTTTGTTTCTTCAATTGCAAAGATGATAAATTATTTTTAAGATTATTTTTTGCTTTTAAATTTACATTTAAAACAAATTTTTCAAAAATTTAAAAATTAAATGAAGAGTAAAGTAATTCTTTAAAATATAAAGTATGTACAATAGCTACCAAATTCATCATACCAGGTGCTTATATTTTTTGAATCACAATAACAAATTGGTTTCCTTTTTTTATAACTTCACTATATGCCACTGTTAGAAAGATCCCTTCTATTTTTAAAATTTAAATTATACATATATAAGAAAGGATTATATATGTGTAATAATAAATTGTTGTTATTAAAATAGTTTTTACTAGAATTTACGATACGTCATTCTTAAATGAAATTAAACATATGTAAATAAGATATCGAAATTACTATACAGAAAAAGAATCAGAATTAAAACCATGAAAGAAATCGATAATGAAATAAGGTATTTAGATATTGAAATTATTTTAAATCAAAATAATGATATTATAATTAAGCATTTTATTAAAGATTATAAATTAAGGAAAATTATATCAATTGATTCAAAACAACCATGGATACAAAAGATGAGTGTAATTAAGAATTTTAAATATAAGAACGACAGATTTAATACAGATAGAAATATTGCTATGTTACAGAAGGATAAATTTAAACGAACATATATGGGATATGGATATGCAGCGCATAGTATTGACAATATATTTTCACAACATGGAGTAAATAGCACGAATAATAATAGATGTAGGACTAATAAACAAAAGAAGTGGATAAAAATTTCATATTTGCCTAGTGTATATAATATATTAAATAAAAAAAGTAAAAATTATATAGATAAAAACATTAACGTGGGATGGGCTAATAGCAAAAATTTGGATAAATTGATAACTAATTGTAGAATGAAAGATGATATAAAATATAAGAGAGGAATGGTTTATAAAATTAGATGTAATTTTTGTAATATGATTTACTATGGCCAGACATCAAAGCAATTGGGAGAAAGAGCTAAAGAACACAATGATGCTATTGCTAGGAAAGATGATAGATCTGCGTTATATGTTCATTATTTGCAGTATGGACATAAAATAAATTGTATTGATAATATAAGTGTTCTTGATTATATTAAAAATGTTAATAGATGTAAAATATATGAAACAAACTACATCATGTACAATAAAAACAACTGTATGAATATATACAAAACATCCATTAAGTTAAATAATAAGTGGTTAATGGATAAAGAATGGATAGTTAATTAATTAATATATGTGGACATATATCCATTCAATATATATAACAGAGTAATTTTGTAGTAGAATTGAGGGGAAAAAAAATCACATAATAGATCATATCAAATATCCATTTGTTTATCTATCTTCTCTCATGTATTGATATAGATGTCGCTGTATGTGCTTTAAATCGTGGAGACATATTGAAAAGGGCAAAAAAACATAATTTGCCGAAAAAGGCTTTTATATAATAATTTTATAATTTGTAATCTTTGTTGCTTGTATATATGTATTTTTAAACATATTTGACTATTGTAAATAAGATAAAAGTAAATTTCACTAGCGTCATTCATTCAGACATAGTAAAGGTAATTTAAAGTGATTGTTAATATCTTCACACTCTCATTTCCAAATACTTAAGATTTGCCCATACTTAAATGTTTGGGTTGAAAGGATAGATGGATTCATTCTATTCTTTCACAAAAACTATCTTGGATTTGAGAAATGAGAGTATTCATTTATTGTTAAGATCTACAAAACGCATGTGCATTAGCTTAATGCTAATTATTATTACAATTTAAAACATCGCACTATATAAAAATAATATCTTAAAATAGTTTTTGTAAGTATTATTAAAAGAATTTTAAATAAAAATTTTGATAATTGTATTTAAGTATTTATATAAAATATTTTTATTATAACAGTATGAAATATTTATTTTATATAGTTCTATGTTTATAAACTGTAATATTAATAATCAGCCATAAAGCTAATGCACATGCACTTTGTAGATTTTTAACTATAAATGAATACTCTCACTTTCAAACACAAAATAAAGTCTTTGTGAAAAGATAGAATGAATCCATCTATGTTTTCGACCCATTCATTTATAGTTAAAAATCTACAAAGCACATGTGTATTAGCTTTATGGCTGATTATTATAGCAGTATATAAATGATCATTAAAAACCAGTCAACACTTAGACAACAATCAAGAATTTCAAACTGTTGTCAAGACAACCTTTTAACAATAATGATGAAAATATATATTTTTAAATATGATAGTTTGTTATTTCTAATTTAAAATAAACTTTATAAAGATTAACATTATTAAATTTTCTATGCCTATCTTCATTTTGTAAAGTAAGATTACAGCAAGGGTCCACAACCCTATACCCGTGGGCACCATGGCACCCGCAGATCATTTTACGTGTGCCCGGCGCTATCCAAACACGATAAAAAATTATTTATCTGATACAGATAAATTTAATTTTTAAAATTTCTTATAAATTATTGTATTATATTGTAATCAAATTATAGGGCATACTATACTTTTACAGCGTAAAAATATAAACATTAATTATATATTAAAATTTATTTTTGAAATAAATATTTTTTTGTACATTAAGTGTATTATTAACAATATCCAACTATAAATTTACATTGAAAAAATAAATGGTGCCCGTCACCTGGTTGAAAAAATAAATGGTGCTCACTACCTGGCCGGTATTGTAGAATGTGCTCTTAAGTGCAAAAAGGTTGGGGACCCCTGGATTACAGAATATCTAATTCTCTTTTTAATCAACATAATAATAATAATTTGATTATTAATTTTGAAGTTTTGCACATTTAAAATAGTTTCATTCAATTTTTAAATAATTACTTATAATAAAATATTAGATAATTTATTTTTTTCTTAGTACTGTTTGCATGAATGTTATCTTTCAAAAATTTTCAAATAAAATAATTTATAATTTAATGTTTTTATAAAATGTCTATTTTTTTAATAATTATTGCACAATTAAAAAAATAATAATGTCAGAATAAGAATATACTGATGATGTATTTAATCATAATCCTTTGGTTTATAGACAGGTATAGGATATAATAACTTCTGAATAGTGATATTAATAAATAGTAATAATAATAATAATAATAATGGCAGAATAAGCCATAAGGTAATATAAATATTCATGCCAATGGATATAGAACTTATTAGAAGTAGCCATTTTTACACAAGAATAACAATTCTAATTCTGTGGAAAAATAAAATAGATGTGACAAATAATGATCATACTCTTAAAAAATTTTTAATGATGACTATATGAATTACAAAAACAGTCATGTATAGAACGTCACATGATCAGCATTTCTTAAGCTTTCTCACAACTGATATTAAAACAGGCAAAACTCTCCATACAGTAGTGCCACTCAGTGCAAGCCAGAGTAATCAATGGATGCCAGAAGACTTGTGTATAAAATCCCCATCTAGTGCCTACTCATCCAATATCCCCAGACTAGTTTCTACCTCGTGGCTTTTGTCAGTGTGCAATGCTCTCAGATCCCAAGCTCCTCAATGATGCAAGCCACAAGCTAGAAACTAATCTAGGGATATTGGATGAGTAAGGCACTAGATAGGTATTTTATGCACAAGCCTTCTGGCATCCATTGATTACTCTGGTTTGGCACTACTGTCTGGAGAGTTTTGCCTGTTTTAATGTATAGAACATGTTGGTTCATTACTTTGTCTATCTGATATTTTTTGATACTGTATTTTAACTTCTTCTACAGCAAACTTTACTTTCTAAAATACTCTATTTAATTATAGCTTCTACTCTTTATCATATTTTTTCAATAAAAACAATAAAAGTTGCACTTTTTTAGAGTGGGTTGAAAAAATGTTTGTAGCATAAACAGCCTGCTTTCCCTATGAAAATCATGCTCTAATTTACCATAAAAGACTTTTTAGAACAATCAGCTATCATTTATTCTTTTCACATCTCCAATGAAAAAAGATGGGATTTTATAAGTAAATCTAAAATACACATCCATCAAGCTAGTCTCATGATTATGTAGTATATTTGTGGAGTATCCTTATATGAAATTTTTAGGATGCCTTTATATTATGTCAATAAAAGGTACAAGTCTCACTTCCATATACTCAATTAGGATAAAATAGCTTTATATAACTAATTTAATTGCACTTGTTATATCAAAGCAATAAAATATCTTAGTTTTTAACACATTAATTTCTGTATTGAGTCTTAACATCTAATTTCATCTTTCTAATTAAAAAGACACCCAAGTATTTAAATCGATTCATATTCTTAAGTAGATAGCATCAAGTTAAAAGTTGCTTGAGATTTTTTTCTATTGACTCAAAAAAAAAAGGATTTTTGAACACTAATGCCTAAATCAAAAATGTCATACACTGAATTCAAAATATTAAGAATATTTTACAGATCAACTTTTGAATTGGAAAGAATAGTATATTCATCAGCATACTGTAAATCCAGAACTCAAGAAAATATATGTTAGTAATATCATTTATTATGATAAAGATAAGATTGGTCATAAGATTTAGGAGCCATAAGTTATTGCTTAGAGAACAGCATTTGCATTTTATAAATAATTATTTCATATTTTACTACAGTATTTTATTATTTATGAGAACATTTGTAAAATTACAAATGCAGACATATATGTAAAAGAAAACAGCACAACTGTAAAATATTTGTTTAAATATTGAATGCATGTGTGTGCATGTATATTTTTAAATAAGTTTGATTTTAGTTTTAAAGAAATCATTATTTTAATTTTAAAACACATCCCAAGGTTTAAACACAAACATTGGTCTATACAAATTTAAATATATGATAATATATATATTAAATTAAAAACTTTTATTGACTGTGTACTAAAAAGAAATAAAATAGTTGTTTCTTCAACCATAATTGGAATTTTTAGATTTAACTTGAAATAAAAGCATGAGGCAGGTGGGAGGGGGGTGGATTCACAAATCAATTAAGTCAATCACTTACTATAAAAATAATGATTGACTTAATTTATTTCTGGACCCCCATGCTTTTATTTCAAGTTAAATCTAAAAACCCCAATTGTGGTTGAAGAAACATTTTTTTTTTTAGTGCACAGTAAAAAAAAAAAGCTTTAATTAAAAAAAAAAAATCTCTATTATTTTTAACGTTTTAGTATTGTCACAGTAAATAAAATGTAAAACTATATTGTATTTTAAATCGATTGGACACTTATAATTAATATATTTCTGCTGTCAGTTAATATGTTGTAATGGGCACATACGTACGTTACATTGTTTTTTTATTAGTAAACATGAAAAGAATAAAAGTTCGCAAATAAAACTTCCTTTTTAAGAATTAAAAATTGAAAATTAAAATTCTATACTAAACTCATATATTAAAATCGCACAGATAAAATAAAAAAAGTTATTAAAATAAAACTTTATTAAAAATAGAAAAGGTATTTTAAAAACAAAACTTGTTGAGATAAAAATATATCTTCAAGTTTGAAAACAAATTAATTGGTGTTATTGAAAAATGGAAATGATTGTTTTAATTAGTTAAATGTAAACTAGCCTTGGGCATTTAAATGTATAAGCATCGATCAGATAGGAGAGGAAAACAATGGAATCGGACCTCAGCGAAAGGACCATCACATCGATGACGTAATGTAAATTGAATCCCTAAAATTAATATAAAAGGAAAAGTTTGGAAATTATTAAGGAGTTATTACAAGAGGACAGATATGTGTTAGTGTGGAGTTGAAGGAGAAGGGATTGAAAAGATGCACTCTTCAATCCCTTCAGTTTTGTTTTAAAAAAAAGAAATGACATCGTTTTTTCTACATTAAAAACCAGCTAAACTAAAAGACCTCTGGATAAATAAAAAACAGCGGCTAACTGGATACCAATATCTATTTAGGATGGCGTGGGAATTCACATTCAAATGGCAAGCCATGAATAAAGCTGGACATTTAAAAATTGTAAGAACTTTAGATAATTCATGAACATTAAATTAAAAACTTTCCATAGTTAAAAAAAAAATAGAAATAGATTCCTATCTGACCAAACTAAATTATTTATTAATTAGTTATAATTTTATTTGATGTATTTCTTTTTTGTAAAATCATTTCCATTTATTTATTTTTTTGTTCTTTAAGTTTATTTATGATTTTTGTTGTGCAATAAATTAAATTATATAAATGTTAAACTTAAGTCGGGCGTGAATGGCTATATAGATTTGTAAAGTTATATTAGGGGAGGGTAATCTTAGGTTATTTGTTTCGTAGTTAAATTGGGTCAATGGATGTTCTTTAAGTTTATTTATGATTTTTGTTGTGCGATAAATTAAATTATATAAATGTTAAACTTAAGTCAGGCGTGAATGGCTATATAGATTTGTAAAGTTATATTAGGGGAGGGTAATCTTAGGTTATTTGTTTCGTAGTTAAATTGGGTCAATGGATTGGAAATATTGGTGTAATTGGTAGATGTAGTAGGAGATCCGCTATGGGCAGAATTGCATATATACGCCGCACACACTTGGTTTGCCTATGGGAGGAATTATAAGACGGAGACCGCAGTTTTTTCCTATGGAGTTTTTTTTATTGCTCTTATCGTTAGATAGATGTAATATTCCTATCTGACGAAAGGCAATTTCTTCTTTTAACCTATTTGTGCTGTCATACATTGAATACATTGATATATCAGATGGACTGAACTTGATTTTAATACGAACTTTTGGCCTAAGGTTAAATAAGGATAGAATATTTTCTTTCAAATGCAAATCTATGTAGTCTATTCATACTCGACACTCTAAATAAAAATGCATTAAATTTAAGTTGGGTATGGAAGTTGCATGGATTCGTTATCAGTTAATTATGTTTTTGGTTTTCATACTTGATCAAAATATATAGACATTCGGTAAATACTGATACCTTACGGTGAGTATTTAAGATGTATTTATTTCAGATGTCTTTTAAGTTATTGGTGTCTTGCGGCATCTTACGATGAATTCCGATGGGTCTCTTGTATTCCCTCTGCACTTGACGTATCAATGACTTTGTATTTTGATCGGTTATGTTTATTTTGAAATGTTTTTAACCGTGTAATCTATGTAACCGATCTGTACTCAACATTATAAAACAAACTTTCATAAATCTATCTGTGCAAACTAAATTAAAATGTAAACTTATAAAAATTAAATGTAAATTAAAATCTAAAATAAAAGTTAAAAATATAGTTAAATGCTAAAGTAAACATATAAAATAATAATGCTAAATTTTATATGTATATATATATATGTGCGTAAATAAATATTTTATGTGTTAATTACTGGAAGTGGCTTATTTTATTCTTTTTTAAAATATTCTTAGATAAGAATTAATAAAATATATTATTATAAATATAAATCTCTGCTACTCCCTGAGCTAGTGACAATGGGCTAACGACCGGAATCAATATATATAAAAGAAAAAAAATATTTTTTTTTGTTTGACTTACGTATCTGCCTACTTTATAAATTTTTCTAGGTTCAAATGCCTAGATGGCGCCCTGTAGTGCAGTTGACGTTAAGCTACCTTTCTCTGGATCATTATAATGTATAACCTTTATATGGTACTTTAGTATTATTTAACTGATGACGTTTTACACTTACCGATTTTTCTTCTGGTAGATGTCCTCAATGATAACATGACAACATTGTCATGGCAACCAAGACATTGACATGATTAATCTATGGGAGAGTCAATTTATGGATTTTTTTGACCTGCGAGATTTAAAATTCAGAGAGAGCTTTGGGATTAGTCATTTGTCTGTCTTTTGTGATTTTGCTACCAGTCCTCCACAGTGAACACTATTGGTAAGTAATTTTCATTTTTGTTTCTAATAAATAATGTCATTTCGATGTATATTATTTTGTAAATTCTTCTGCAATCATAAAAAGTACAATTAATTAATTTTATTTTTAATTTCTGAATTACATTATACAGAAATTTTTTTTTGTAAATTCATCCACAATTATAAAAATTACAGCTACAAGAGTAATACAATGTCTGGCATTGTCGGTGGTTTTGTAAATCATAATATAGGTTTTTTGAGACTAGAGCATGTATTGTACATGCCTTTGGACCATCAAAACCATCGGAGCCCCCCCACCAATTCCAGTGCTATGCATTTGTCCGAGTAGAGCATGTATTGGCCGTGCCTTCGTCCCAGCAAAACCATCGGAAGCCCCCCCCCCCCGCTTATTCTAGCACTACACACTGACTTTTCTAATTTTCAGTCAAAAAATGAGACACATTTTCAAACTGTTTGTTTTATATATTTTTAACATGAAAATTGAGTTAAATACCATCGGAAATGTTATAAAGATAGATATTTTTTCATGCAAGTACATTTTTTTGATTTTTTTTTTTTGTTATAATAATTCGTAATTTAGAGTACATTTTAAATTATTGTCCAGGTTGCCATTAATAACGCTAGATTTGCATTAAATTGGGAAAAGTGTTCTTTATTTGTCTATTTATTTTAAATTTACACAAAAAAATTTTGTACATATTTCTGCAATTATAAAATTTACACTTAATTACTTTCAATTTCTAAATTATCAAACTTACACTTAATTACTTTTAATTTCTAAATTATTTTGACACATGCATGTACATTTTTTTTATATTTTTTATTTTTTTCAGCACCAACAAACATGATGGTGCTCATTATTTACCCGACGGTTATCTTTAGTATTTTCCAACCAATGATGTATTACCCTGAAGCCATATCAGTCTGATCTTGCGATCTTTAATGTGCCGGGTCCACATGATCTGTGGACACATTTTAGCGATTGCATTTGTCCACAAATCATTGGGAGATGTTATCTTAAAGATCAAAAGATCAGACTGATATGGCTTCAGGGTAATATGTCATTGGTTGGAAAATACTAAAGAACCCTTTGTATATATTGAAACGGTTACACCTGTTTCACCTATTATCTTTGATAATAGTATATATTTGTGGTACTCAGAGGGCGTGTATTTCTTAAATTTTAAAAACTTTACTTATAATATTGTGAGTATGTGCGTATATAATCGTCCTTACTAATTATAAATATTTATATACGAGCATATTCCATTAGATTTGTTAAAACTGAAATAAACATAACTGTATAATTAATTTATCTATATAGCAGCATAATAAGTTAAATTTATAATATTACTTATTTTTCAATATTCCTTCTAAATAATCATTTAAGTCAGTATTCATTTTGAATATTTTCCAAGTTAGATAATTTTCAATTCTTTTGTTTGCTTAAAATTACAAGCAGAAAGTTTTATCAGTTTTAACATTTCATTCTAAAAATAAATCTTTGGCTAAAATTTGACCTATTTAAAATTGATAACCAAGACCAATTATAATATTCAGTCAGGCATAAATCTATACAAAATCTATACAAATTGCCTGTGACCATTCTCTTAAAAATATATATCTTTTAAAACTGACGTCAATTAAAACAATAGAGCCTTTCCATGTCCAGATTTAGATATACTTAATATTTTACTAACTGGATATTTGGTTAAAGGCTAGTTTGAACTAGTCATCTTGTGATGTGGCATGACTCAAAGTAGGAGGTTACTTCTGTCAAAAATACAGCATAAAAAGGGGCCCAAAATAACCACCAGCTCTCTAACCTAGCCTCTTCCATCATCTATCATCATCCGTGTAAATTTTTTTTCTGTTGCTGAGAAATTTGTGCTTGCTGCCAAATTTTATTTCCGGAGACCCGAGTTAACTAAGAAAACTGTTCCTGCCGTTTAGACTGCTAAATCTAAAAAAAACCATCATCCAAGCTGCTATAAAATGACCGTTGGCTAGAAGACACAGAGACAGCCGTTTGCTCTTCCACGAGCGGCTACCGATGAAAGAAGACCTCCACCATGCCCATCACAAGAGAAAGAACCTGTACCTGAGAGACCAGATAGTTCCTGATCAGAGAAATGGAGAAAGCTGCCACAGAGATAAATTCACGAAGTTACATCCCGACTAAAACCTAAGAGAAGCCCAGCCTGACTGAATATAAAGAGAAGCGAAATGAACAAGGCCTTAAAGACTTTCCGGTAAATCCTTTCTATAAAATATTACATTTCCTAACTAAAACGTATACTAAATGAAAGCTAGCTAAATAAATCACATAATTTATAATATTTCTAAATGTTCCACTAAAATGTTTATCGTAAAATGGTTTAAATCTTAGAACACACTCAATTCTTGCTTGATCATTAATAACTTTAAGTAGGCGTTGATCATTAATAATTTAAATAATCACACACATCTAGTTTCTATAAAACCATACTATAAATTTTTATGTCTAAATTATTATCTTATCGATCATTTTATGCAATTCTATAGTTTTAAGTTCATGTTAATTGATTTATGCTGTGTTTTTATCAGAACGGAGTCTTGTGTGTTAATAAATTATCGGGGGGAGGGGAGTGAGTAATCTCTTTTATCATATCTGAGTATTGCGATATAAAGAATATAGTCAAGACTCTTTTCTGAATTATATGTGATAGAGTGAATCGATATTTATAATGCCCGAACAAGTTATTTAAAATCTTTTGATAAACTTATTTTAAAGGGTATATTTGCGTATATTATTTAAAACGCATCTTTTTCTCAAGTTAATTGAAAATGAAAATGTTTCGCTAAAGTTATTTAAAAGGTATCTTTAGCGTCTATTATTTAAAACGCATCTTTTCTAAAGATTATATAAAATGAAAATGTTTACTAAAGTTAGTTAAAACGTATATATTGCGTATGCTATTTAAAACGCAGATTTTGCCCAAGTTATTTAAGAATTATATTTGCGTAAGTGATTTAAAATATGTATCTTGTCAGTTATTTGAAAAAGTATATTTCACGCAAGCTATTTAGAATATAGATTTGCATTCGTTAGTTAAAACTCATTTTTCATTATTAATAAGATCTATTTTGACGAATTATTTAAGATGTGTAATTTACTTAAACATCAATAATTTGCATGAGCTATTTTATAACGCACATTTTATTACTTAACAACCAGTTTGCTATAACTTCATTTAATTAGAGGATAAGTAACTATACAGAAAACCTTAAATCAGATTCTCATTATCGCCTTTCGCGCATAATTTAATAAGCTCATTTATGAACTGACCGGTGGTAGTAGCACTGAAGAAGCTAAGATTTTGGCGTAATTAAATTTATTAAATATTAATTTAGCGTTGCGAATGTATTGCTAATTTGCATAAAAATGCATATCTACTTGCTATGTCTATAATGGCCTATCTCAAGATTGTTCCACGTCCAGGCACGCCTCGAAAGTTTAGGCCACTGCGACAGTTCTTCGTATTTCGTCAAGTCACGCCTCGAAAGTTTAGGCAAATGTGACATTTATTCTTATATAACGAAACCAAAGCGTTTCCAAAGGGCTCATAAGTCAATCTTCTGTTCTTAATAAAAAGGCCTCTTCCATTGTAGCAAGCAGATCGGTTAGGGAACCGTTTACTAGGTAATAAACCCCATTAAGAATGCATTTGAGCCACACTTATCTGATAGTATAGTTTCTAACGCACTAGAATCTGACGTTCCCCTGCCACCACATCTCAGTTCAGTTCCCCTAGAAAGTGACTTCGGCTTTGATCCGACCTAGAATCTGAGTTAATGCGTTTATCTGTATAACAATATTATATCACGCAAATATCTATAATATGATTTTGAATATATTTATAATATAATCATAAACTTAGTCATTATAATATTTTAAACTTAGCCTACAATGATATAATCTCCAACGTATTAGTAATATCTAGCATTTATCCATCAACTCGATTACTCTAGCTAACTATAACCGATTTCAAACATATAAAACATGGCATGAATTACAACATGAAAGGTGACATAAGCTTACTAAGAGTCTATTGCTTTGTAATATCATTTTATACCCTGAGAAAACATACTCAATGCTTTGTAATATTATTTTATAACTTTGAGAATCCACTCAATACTTTGTACTATTATTTTATACCCTGTGGACACACTGAATGCTTTGTAATAATATTGTTTTATAACTCTGAGCATGCATTCATTGCTTTGTATTATTATTTATAACCCTGAGAATCCACTCACCTGCATGTGAGTTAGCTGTACACAACCTACTATGCTTGAGTATTTATTGTTATATTAAATTTATGAAATATAAATTTGTCTCAGTCTCATTACTTGCTCATTATCTTATGAATCACTAGTTAAGGTATATAATAGAATATGTAATAAGGGGGGAATGTCTCATGTTTTACTGCTTTGCTATTGCTGGAATGTGATCAAAGAGGTATCGAGTGTAACCTCAGGCATGTCATTCGCGATGGGTTGACTTGGAAGCACGAGTGAGAGAGTTAAGGTATGATCAGACGTAGGGTATTACTATCCCGACTTGGTTAGCTTTTGGTTCTCTGGCTTGGACTCTCAGTCTGTTGAGCAAATGTACAAACCTGACCGTTACAATATATCACATGTAGTTTGTGTACATGTGAATGTACATGTGATTAAAAACATGAAATATTCTTTTAAATAAAAGTGTTTGACATCTTTGCTTTTAATTATAATTTTTTTTTTTTTTAAAGAAAAAAAAAAAGCTTACCAAAACTATATTATAAATGAACTTCACGTAATGTGTACAATTTTATTTTAAATCATTTTCACATTTATAGGGTGTGTATATATATATATTACTAGATATTTCTGAAATAAGTTAATATACTCTTTATTTATATATCATATTTAATATGTGTACAGAATTATCTATAAACATTACAAGCATAAATTATTTATGTACAATAAATCAGCAACTAATTTACTTTTCTGTTTTAAAATGTTTGACATTTTTTTCTTTTTTTTTTTAAATTTTTTTTAAAAAAACGTTAAAATTATATTGTAAACTAACTTTTATTTTAATATAAAAAAAAACCATATTGAATTTTTAAGAATAGGTTTTAAATATGATACTAAAATATTCAACTCCCACCCCTTTCTTTTATATCATAGCAACTACACCATCTATTTAAAATATTATTGTGTCCTATCACTTTGATAGAGATTTTTTAAAATATGTACAAAATTTCAACAAATTATATTGAACTTAAGTCTGTTAAACCTCAACTTTAAAATGTTATTATAATTTTAAATTAAAGCAAAAAACTAATCTCTAAACTATTTTTTTGTGAGCCTTGTTTAAAGCATATTAATGGTTGAAGAACAATTTTTAACTTTGATATCAAAATATTCAATATTTTTCCACTCTCAGTTCCATATCTAAAAAACTAGATGATCTATCAAAAAGATTAATACCCTATGTACATTTGTCTGATATTTCTTACTTATAGACTAAGTTTAAAGCAATTCTATTAAATTTCAATAAATTGAAAGCACAAAAAATTTCTATACCACCCTCTTATGAGTCTTATTTAAAACATTAAAATTCTAAAAAATTTTAAATTTGGTAACAAAATATTCAATATTTTTTGCCCTCTGTTCCATATGTAAGAAACTATGTCACCTACTAAAAAGATTAGTGTCCCATATTCATTTGCTTGGTGTTTGTTATTTGTGCACCAAGTTTGAAGCTATTGAATTTAAATGTATTAAATCTCAATTTTAAAATTTTATTCCAACTAAAATAACAAAAGTGATTTAAAAGTTTCCAAACAAAAATACCAACTAACAAACAAATATTTCAACTTAAAAAAATCATTTAACATGCACAATTCAATTAATTTACTAATACAACAAACTTTTCCCAAAAGCATATTAACACTCATGGGTGTGTGTGGGGCTGGTGCTAAAACTTGATATTATTATTTATACGAATTTAATAAAAGAAAAAAGTTGTAAAATTGTTTTATCTTTGATTAGAAACAGTAATAAAATATTTTATATTTCAATAAGATTTCAAAGATAGAAATTAAAACATGTTGACCCAAGTATTATAATCAATCTTGTAGTAAAAATTTCTATTAGAAATGCCAAATAATATAATTATTAAAAAAAAATAACTGAAAATATTAATTAACTATTTATTTGTTTTAATAATATATAATCATAAGTTTACACAAAATTGGTTTGTTTGATTGTCAAACTAAATCAGAAAAACACAAGCATTTGTATTAGGGCTATCCAATCTTAAGGTGACATTAAAAAATAAATATTAGTCTGGGGGAGGGGCTGCATTAATAATACATTACATATATGGAATTTATAAAACATTTTATTGAAACAGTAGACAAGATACAATAATTGTTTATAATCAATATCAAGATCATCAATTAGTGATAGAATTAAAATATCTAATATGCATTGCATTCAAATTGTAATTTTATTTATTCAAGTAACCTCTAGATCTACATGAAATCTATGGTAATGCTTTAAACAACTCTGATTTATAACTATCAATTATACAGAAATATTTGCTTTAGAAAATTATTTAGAAAAAAATACTGAACAGATTATCTTCAAAAGAACTTTTAGGTAAAGTTTTGAAAAGTAAAAGATATCACTACCAATATGAGTTTATTGTAAAAGTAAGATAAAATTATATAATAAATATACTTAAAACTTCTACATCACTACATATACTTTAAACCACATAATAACTGAAACACACAGGCTTATTATATACCTGTGTCTATATATGTAATATATAGGGTATATGAGCACAGACTTTCACACGACCCACCACTCTCCACACTATCTCATAACACTGATACACTTGAACACATATGTTCAAAAGATAAATAATCACCAATATGTGTTGAAAAGATAAATAATCACCAACCAGCAATCATCAGTTGGTCCAGATTACCATCTCCACACATATATGTTATAAGTGCTCAGATATATATTAAGCTATCCAAACCTCATACTTTAATGGACAGGCTTTAAAACACATAAATAAAATCATCTAAAAAAATTAAATGACCTCCAAGATGCATTTCTGTATGAACCAGCACTCTTCAGATGATCCAGTTAACAATCTTTCACATGACTTTATATTTTCATCTTATACTTATAAAAATCAAATTATTGTAATTTAATTGATATAGATTAACATTTCTTATACTCAAAAACTTGACAATATTCTTTTCAAAGATGCATAATATTTATTACACTAGAGCAGGGGTGGGCAAATAGCGGCCTGAGGGCCACATGCGGCCCGCTAAGAGTTTTTATGCGGCCCTCCAAGACAATCAGAAAAATCCACCTTGGACTGAGATTTCCTTCCTGTTGCATTCATCTCATATTTTCCACTAGAATGGCCACATCAATATACATGTGCAGTGCTTTTCCAGTTGATCTGATTAATTTCAATTTTGACTTTGCATTAGCAAATATATATATTTCCAACTTTTATGAAACCATGAATGCTCCAAAAAAATGTAAAATTGGTAATGAATGTCATGTGTTTAATGAAGAATGGACAAACAAATATTTCTTTGGTAATACAGGGAATAAAGCAGTGTGTTTATTGTGTCATAAAAAAAAGATGCGGCCCTCCGTTAACCTTCGCTTCCACAAAGTGGCCCCTGATGCTGCCCTCCACCAACCTATGTGGCCCCCGAGCCAAAACAATTGCCCACCCCTGCACTAGAGCATATCATATTAAATAAAAACTGGAGAAAAAGAAAATGTTTTCATAATATTTGTGTAAATTAATACAATGTACAGGTTTAAATCTGCATTTATATATGTAATATAGGCGGGATTCGAACTCAGACTTTCACACGACCCACTACTCTCATTGCCATCTCATATTGCTGACCCACCTGATCACACACATGTTGAAAAGATAAATAATCACCAATACACGTATTTCATGCTAAACCGGCAATCATCAGTTAGTCTAGATTACTATCCTCACACATATATATAATCAGTTCTCAGCTTTATATTAAGATAGCCAATCTTCATACTTTAATGGACAGGCTTCAAACTATTTTAACTCACAACCCTTCAGCCTTCCATTTCATTGAAAATCTGAAGATGGAACGTTCAAAGCCCTTATTAGTGCCAAGGTTGTCATCCTACCCATGTTGACATATTAGCCATTCTGACCCTCATATATAGGAGAATTATACATACATATGTGAGGGATGGGCGGACCTATTACGCAGGATGGGCGGACCTATTACGCACTATTTATATAAATTAATACAATGTACAGTTTTAAACCTGCATTTATATATGTAATATAGGCGGGATTCGAACTCAGACTTTTACACGACACACTACTCTCATTGCCATCTCATATTGCTGACCCACCTGATCACACACATGTTGAAAAGATAAATAATCACCAATACCCGTATTTCATGCTAAACCGGCAATCATCAGTTGGTCTAGATTACTATCCTCACACATATATATAATCAGTTCTCAGCTTTATATTAAGATAGCCAATCTTCATAATATTTGTAGAAAAAATAAACACTTTAAAAATTAATGATTTTATTTTGAAATCAAATAAACTCTTAATAGAAAGAAAAAGAAAATGTTAAAAGGTTTTAATTTAATCTGTTATGTTAGAACTAGTGTTTATTTCAGAAAATACGATTTTTCCATTCATATGATTGATGCTTGTATTTTCCCTTTCTGTAATATTTCGGTCATCTGGTTATTTATAGCGTGGTCAAAATAAAACCAGACTGATAATCTAATCATTTTCATATAAGTGAAACAAAAACAATGTATTGTTGTAAATGTCATAGAAAATAATCAATAGCCATCAGTTATTTAATAGTATGTAAATTTTCAAATATTGTTCTCATTACATCGTTAATAGAATGTTTTCTCTCTAATATGCTATATGCCTAACACGACTTTTCTAAATAGTTTTACTTTACATTACATCATTTACAAATGAATTTTAAAAAAGCTAAATCATTAAAAAAACATTATTTTTGAAAATCTGTAATTATTATTCTATTTAATATTAATTACACACTTTAGAAATTTGTATCATTTAAACTATTATAATCTAAGAACTGGCAGAGGATAAACATACAGCCTGCATCTCTTCTAGAACATTAATGTAAATTAAAAAAGTATATATATATCACAAGCATATAAACATATCAGCCCGTAGATAATGGTGGTACCACCTTTAATATTAAAGAAGGTTGCTTTGACTACAGAATGAGACTATTAATAGCTTAAGAGTTGATTGTTATCATATCCATTTATAAACCTATTAAAACCATGTGTAATTGTCTTAATTCTTTTAGTAAATATATCTTTCTTATATGGAATTTGGAACTTGTAAATGACTATTTATTAGTCTGCTTTCAGAATCTGGAAGTTATAATTGATTATTTACTAGTCTGCTTTCAGAATAGGTTATATTTGCCTGGTTAATGAGGTTTGTTTAAACTTCTTTACATTATTAATCTCACATTTGTTAGTCAAGTTGCAATGTTTAATATCGATATAAACATATCAGATCATAGATAAAGATGGTTACCATATTTATTGTTAAAGAACCTTGCCTTGACTACAGGCTTAGATTATTAATAGCTTAAGGATTGTTATAATTTAACATTGTATAAAAATAACAATACAGTGGTTAGTTACTGGGAGGGGTGTGTGAGATCATGAGATATTTGAGCCCTGAAGAGTTGGAGAATGGAAAAGATTAAAGCTTGTTCATTACAGGTTGAAGGTTTGTTATCTTAATATTAATGATTAGGGTTTGTATATATGTGTGGTAGATGAGGTTCTGGACCAACTGATGAGTGGTAGTTCAGCATGAAATATATATATATGTTAATTCTAATATTTTCACGTATAAAAGATGTCATATTATAATTATTATTTGTGGGATATTCCGTGTAGTGAAAAAGCTTAATGCTGACATTTCAGTACAATATCAAGTACTTGATATTGTACTGAAACATCGGCATTTAGCTTTTTCACTACATGGAATATCCCGCAAATAGTAATAATAATATGACATATATATTGGAGATCATTTATCTTTTTTACATGTATGTGGTCATGTGTATCAGTTGTATAAGATGGATTGAATAGATGTGGGAAGTATGAAAGTCTGAGTTCAGGTACCTCATAATTATATATATACACATACACTATATATTGTACCAATTGCAATTTGGTGTAAATTCAGTATGTGATAGAATGTCAAGTATATATTATTTTATTATTCTTAGCTAATTTTTAATAGATAATGTATTAGCCAAGAGCAGTGAAGCAAGTTACTAACAACAAAATATTAAGACCAAAAATGTGATATTATTATTGCAACATAAAATTGTGAATTAATTTTATTCATTTGAAATACATATATAAATAATAAAGTTTATGGTTTTTAATAAAATTATTATTTTTATATGTGTTTTTTTATTTATTGCATTCATAAAAATAGATTATAACCAATACACTCAAATATTTGGTGTATTAAATGTTTGTTGTTATATTCTATGTAATGATTATGAAATATTTTCTTTCATTTTATTATTGTTGTAAAAGTAACTTTAAACATGGAACACAGGATGATTTCAATAATAGAATCATAAAAGAGTGTTACCTTGGATTTAAGATTATGAATGGAATTGAATGAGTTAACCTCTCCCCCTCTCCCTCTCTCCATCCCTCTCCATCTCTCTCTCTCCCTCTCCCTCCCTCTCTCTCTCCCTCTCCCCCCTCTCTCTCTCTCTCTTCCCCCTCTCTCTCCCTCCCTCTCTCTTTCTCTCTGATGTTTTGAGTTTCATAGATGCAGACCTACTCTTGCATATAATTTTTTTATTTTAAAAGTATTTACTTATTAACCATAAAAAAATGATAGGGTAAGAACAATTATATTTGTCCAGTAAAACTGGACAGAATTATCAAAATTTGTTAAAAATGAAAAAGTAAATGCATAGGATTCAATGTGATATATCTTAATATTTTCTTTACTAAAAATAGATATCATGTGAACTAAATGTTTCAGTAATAAAATATACAAACTAACAATGTAATATTGTGTATAAGGATTATTTTTATTTGCAGATATAGTTTTGTGATAGTGATAAATTATTTCAATACAGAATCTAAATTGATTTATTTTGTATTGCATTGCCATTGGTAGAAATTGGCATCGGTTCATTTATAATGTCTTTTAGTATCAAATACCTGCTAAATAAAATGATAACTTTAATATTTGGAGAATATCAAAATTAACATAATTGTGTTTTGTATCGATCACTTTTCATGATATTTCTACTTTATTTGGAGTATTAAAATATCATCAAATTATAATTCAATGATTAAACATTGGAACTGTGATATTACTTTGAAATGTCAAATTGGAGGACAATTAATCAGGTTATATACTAATATGTATTATTATTTTTTATCTATGTATATAATTGTATAATATTTATTAATATTACTGGTCATTATATTTTAAGTAAATAATTATTTATTTTATTTGCATGAAATATAAGAGAGTTAAATGATCTAAATTTAAATTCATATCTCAAATTTTAATAACTGTAATTTTAATTAAAAACATCTTATTTATTGATTACAAATTATTTTTGAATATAACTTATAAATAAACAATGAACAAATAGACAGTCTTATGTTTAATATATTTCATTTTAATTAACTATTTTATTATAAAGATTAGAAATGTCATTAACATTCTATTATATCAAGAGTGTTTATGTTCAACAACCTGTTTCATGTCACATAGGTATTCATATTATAGATTAAAGATTTTATAAGTGAATTTTAATGCATAATCACCAACTTTATTAAAGTGATTTTAATGGAAAATATATCTCATAATATTTAATTTGATTACATATATTTCAAATGCTTATTTTTTTATCTGTCATATAATTTTTTATATATATTCTTTGTTAATAAATTTTGAATTCATTTAAAACAAAAACTTGCTTAATTGTCATTCAATTATATAATACAAATCTATTGGCTAATAATATTTTGATAAGACACATGTATTGACTTATACCATATAATTTATTATAAGTAATCACAAAACAGTTCAGAAATTAAACCATAGAATTGGGAAGTATTTAAACAATCTCATATGATTCTCTTTGTGTTAAATTTAATATTTTATCATTTGGATCAGATATACATTTTATGTGGCAAGAAATTACTTGATTTGAAATTATTAGATGTTTAATATGTAATTAGAAGTTTATTATAATTATTTTATTAGTTATATGAAACAGTTATGTTAGGATAGAAATTTATATCTCAACTGCTTTGATAATTTATAAAGTGCAAATATAACAGTTATTTAAGATTAAGATAAATAAAAGCAATTACAATAGGATGCTTGCATATTCTTTTAGATGATTATTTTTGGGTGAATATTATATCAAGTTAGTTTTAGTTATAACGATGGTAATCTTATTACATTATAAAGCTGATGATAGTGTATATTGAAATTGTTATTTGAAGTTCATTAAATAAAGTTAATTACATTTAAAGTTCATTGGTGTAGATTGTAAATTTAGTTAAAATACTAAGCTTTAATATTGGCATTTGATCATAGTAGAACATTAATAATATTTCACATATTATGATAATTATAATTTAAAATTTGATAACTTAGTAATGTTAGACTGAATAATAATTTGTTGTGATTTTTTAATCATATTTGAATAAGTATCAAATGGGAATTTGTCATTTATTTCATATTGTTATGATTGGATATTGTAAATTTTAAGATTGTTTAAAGGTTGATTTTATTTTATATTATTATAAATTGGCTAAGGTGGTAAGATGTGTAGATTAGTTGATCTGGTGTATTGTATTTTATTATAGTTTAGTACTGAGGTATTTTATGTTATTTACGATTTGATGTTATGAATTTATAGCATTTCACAAAAGAAAGTTTTATATACTTATTAAGGATAGATTAATGTGCATAAATTTATAGGTAATAAATCTTTTTATTATCATCAAGTGTTCGATCTCATTGCAATTGGGTTTATTCAATAAGGGTATATTAATATTAATGAAATAACATTAATTAGCATTATTTTTATTTTATTTAGTTATAATTAGGGATCAACTATTGGATTATACTTTATTCTGTTACAACTGGTGTTTTAGGTTGTGCTAAAGTCTTTGTTTCTTATATTTATAACTATCATTTTGTTTTAATAGCATTTAAATTTATAGGGCATATTAAGGTTATTATTTTTATCCATTCATGAATCATTGTTTTTAAATACAAATATATATATATATCATTATAAATGATGTCTCAATTAATGAGGAATACTAAAATTTATTTTCCTCATTCTTTGTCATCATTTTTATTCTGTTACAGAAGGCTTGTCCAACAGAAACATATTATTATTTATAAAACAGCATTGTTCCATTATTGTTGTTTTCATTTCCAATCTGTTACAAATGGTGATCAACAGATAGGCTACAGTTTTATTCTGTTACAAATGCTGCCATATGAGGCATTATTAAACCAGGACTATTTTTTCATAGCCCATTTTTATTCTGTTACAGTATATTACAATTGAGAATTGTCTAACAATGATAGAGAGATGTACAGATGAAAAATCTAAAGAACAGAAGATAGTAAATCTGGACAATATAATCATTATTTAGAAACAGGGCACATAATAAATTGTGAAAAAAATATAAAGATAATACAGTATAGTAAAAATTGTAAAGAAAGAAAATATTATGAAACACTATATATACAAGCCATAAATAAATCTATTAATATGGTTAATGATTCTATAAAGGTAAGTGGAAAATGGTCACTGTTAGACAATTGGAATTTGCAATATATAGAATTTAAATAAGATACTTAGTAATTATTTATTTGATTATAAAAAAATGGTTAAGAAAAAGTAAAAAGATATATTAAAAATATTTTAGGTTTATAAAAAGATTTTTTTCATGAGTTTATTTCTAGTGATGACCACCAGAGGATTACATTGCTGTAGAGCATTTATTGTCATGTGATATATTTTTAAATATGGCATCTTGAGAAGGTTCTATTTAGAATGAAAATCGATTTGATATATTAAATTAATTTATATATTAGTGAGATGTCTATTATTTCGATTTAATTATAGTTACTCAATTGTTTAATTAAGAATGTATATATACTGAGTATCCCTAAAGTTTGGACACATAGGAAATCTGATTAACTATAATTTTTTTTCTTCCACAGATTAAATATGGCTTTGTTGAAAGAAGAAGTAACTAGACTGGTACTTCTCAATGGACGCAAAGGATGTAACACGATTGAATGCATAAAGAGTGAATGTGCTAAATTGATCGCAATGTGGATTTATGACATCGAGTTCACATGAATTTTGCAAAGTGCATCAACTTTTGCATTGCAAATGAAGAAAATCATATTGAAGATGTTATTTAATATTCCAGTTGAATAAAATGTTATTAATAAATTTCATTTTTTGAAAACATGTATTTTTGCCTATGTGTCCAAACTTTAGGAACACCCTTATATAAGCAAGACAAATGAAGGTCAAGATGTTGATATAAACAATATAAGTAAACCTTTGTTCCCATAATTAAATATTATTAAAAATTTTGAATAATATTTACATATGAGGTTTGATAGAAAATTTAAAAATTAAGATTTCGATTTTTTTTAAAAATATCTATTTCCATTTCATGCAATATGTCTATAGATTTATGAAAATTACATTTAATTATATAAATGTATATTTAATTTCAATCATTATATCCAATAATTAGTAATACCAGAACATTTATTTACTAATTCCACGATGTAGTAAACTATTTCCTGTACAGATAGAATTCATTCCATTTTTATATTACTTTTTTTTTTTACAATATTACACCCTTTGCTAAAAAATCCACAGTGTATAGCTTTCACAAAATATTACTGATAATAAAAATATCGCCCAACATAATATTAGATAAGTTAAAAACTTTACTGTGGAATTCTGAAAAGTCTATATTTAGATTCTAAATACATGTTCATCCTATGTTTTAAAAATATCTCTTCTTTAAAATATCTATAAGCTTTTTAGAAGAATAGAATTAATTTTTGAAAAGAATATTTTTAAAAAATATATTTATTGAAAGTATTTTCAGCAATTTGCTACTGACATATTTTATTTATAATTAACAAAAAATGTTTCAGTATTTTTATTTTAAGTTAGTACAGTATAAAATTATTGAAAGCCAGAGTTTTTAATAAATTTGAGTTTAAATGACCTTGTATTCATCTGCCATGATTTGTGTCTTAGGTTTGAATTTAAATCAGGTTCATTTAATTTTTTTCAAGTTTTTTTATTATCAGATTTCAGATTTTTCTTTTAGATTGCCAGTTCATTACCAATTCAGATATCAATCTAATAGTGATCGGTAAATGGGTATCTAGCTATTCTTAACTAGCATGTAAAATAAATGAAAAATCTCAAACCTTCACCAACAAATGTTAGCAGTTCTGGTGAGTAACGTTTTCTTTTTTGCTGTTTTTACTTTCAATATTAAGTTTTTTTTATCCTCATATGTCAAATGCATTGACCAGGAAGTGAACCCAGGCCAGCTGCTTGGAAGGCAGCTATGCTAACTGCTAGGCCATCAATGCTTGACAAATATTAAGTTTATGTCCAAAAAAAAAATAAAAGTTTGAAAGATGTGTGCTTATTTACATTTTTTGTGTTTTAATATTAACAGTATTTAGACACTTTTAGTCATGTATATACATATTATTAAATACTTACAGCACAATGCATATTAGGATTATCTTCAAATTCTTGAAGGAAGACAGTAGTATATGTTATAAAGCATCCAATTAAAATAATATTGTTTATATTTGGTGAAGATAATTTTATTATTCTGGAAAAAATATATAAATTATTTTGTTTATTAATTAATAAAATTATATATATTATCATTATAAAACAAATAAGGTTAGTTCTTTAAAAAAATAAAACAAAATAAATGCAAATATTAATACATTTAATTTGGGTTTGGAAAATAAGTCCATTAACACATATTATCCACATCAACACACAGTATAAACCTGCCATATATTACACTAACAAAATTCATCAGTTTTTCATTACTTTCTATTTTAAAAAAAATATTCAATGAAGCAAGTAGTAAATATTGTATTTATATATGAGAGTATTTCCATCTACTATTAACTATTGAATGTATTTAGAAAAAATTACCTTTATTTAAAATTTTCCAATTACATTCAACTGTTAGTAATAGCACATAGGTTAGTTTATGCACAATGTTTTGAAAGATATTATTCGCCTCTCTTCTTTCAGGTGTTGCTTGCCTGATCAGTGACAGTACTCACATGGGAATCAAATCCAGACCCTTAGACTTTTGAATATTGAATTTTAAGATAATGCTGTAATCAACCGAGTTATTCTGCCAAAGGCAACAGGCAGTAGAAATTTTATATATGTCACTAATCAGGTCAGCAACATCTGAAGAAGAGGGGAGAATAATACCTCTCAATGTCTATTATTAACAGTTGAATGTATTTGGAATATTTAAATAAAGTTAATTTTTTTATAAAGGCATTCAATGCTTAATATTAGACATGGAAATAGTCCAATATATAAACAGAACTAAAATATCATCATCAAAAAGAAACCTTCAAGAAACAAAAAGTAAATACATGTGTGTGAATGGGTACATATTTTAAATATGCTTCTTATACCAAATAAATATTATAATCGTAATAAATTTAATGGAGAAAAATAAACAGACTTCTATTTACACATTACTTGATGAATAGCCACAAAATATTTTATTTGTAAACAATTGCAAAATTTTATTTAAAAATGTTAAATTTGCATTTTATTGTATTAATTGTCATGAATCAAAATTATTTAATAGACTAAACTTTCAAATGATTGCCATATGTGAGAGAAAAAAAGTTTTTAATTAATGTTGTTTTGTTTTGAATAAAGGAGAAAGGACAAATTTTGCGGTCTGCACAGAAATATAAAAATGAAAGTCTGCGAAAAATATATTATTCAAGACCTACTCAAAATTCCTAAGTATTGTGGAAGAAAACCTAAAATGAGTATAAATGATATAAAAAAATTCAAGAAAAAACCTTTTCTTTAACAAGCAAACAAATTATTATTCAATCCTTCAGTCATAGAATGTATGTTTTCTTACTAAGATTTTATATTTAATATCAATTTCATGTAAAGAAGTTCAGTTAAAGAAGTTTAAAATCATATTAATCATTCTGTTAATTACTAATTTATATGACAACGATGATATATTTATTCAGAAAAAAGTTGTGCTTCTTGATTTTTCAAATTATCTTATATGCTATATTGTTTGTATGAGTTTTTACATTTTTTTGACTTCTTTTTTTTTCATAGTACTCATTACTTAGCTGCGCTTGGCTGCTTGATGGCATTTTGGCTAGCCGAGAATGCCTACAAATGCCATTTATGTGGCCTAGACTTACGACTAAGAAAACAGTTCTGTTTATCTTAGCCATTGCACACTGCTTGATGGCATTGCACAGAAATATTACAGCCTGTTTTGTGCTTCACAACACTTTATTTGAATTCAAACAATTCACAATTGGCTACTATTATTGTCTGGTGGTATCTGGATTTGAAGTGGTTACAACTTTTGAAATCTCCATAGCAGAGTAATTTCATTTCTACTTAAATCATGCAGTCTGACTGACTAACAATTGTCACACCATTCCCACCCTTCCCTACACAAGTTGGAATGTGCAAAGCATTTTTAAAGGATAGGGTTGAACACGATTCAGCCGAGCTCACACAAAAAGTCACGCTTTTTTGAGAAAATATGTCAGACCAATAAAATGGCACTGTCTGTGGCAAGCAGATTTTGAAATTGTGCCAGTTTCCAATGTCAGTGAGACTCCTGCAACTACAGGTATTCGATTGCACATGTTTCCAAATCAAAAGATTGTGATTCTATCACATAAATCATTACAAAAGTAAAAAGAAAACAAAAATTGAAAAAAATCAAAAGTTTTTTGTGGTTTGTTTTTATTTTTAAAAAAAGGTAATTGAAATTGTTTTTTAATAAAAGTTTTACTATATGCAGCATGGGGGAGGGTAGAGAGGATGAGTTGAGAAATACTTTGTCATCACTGATCCAAAAGTTATTATTTATTTATTTATTTTTAAAAAAAGGTAATAGAATGTGTTTGTGTATTATTTTTATTATGGTAATTTATTAGTAGTAAGGTTTTTTTAAAAACCCTAAAAATAAAAAAATTAAAGACATAGGATAAAATAATGTAATTAATAGTAAAAGTTGTTTTTAAAAATCACAAAATAGAAATATCACATAATACAAATAAAGGCAAAAAAAAAAGTCACTGTATAGCTAAAAAAAAAATCACCATATAGGCCAAAAAAGTAACTGTATAGCCAAAAATAAAGTTGCAAAATCACCATATAGCCAAAACAAAAATCACCATATTTTTAAAAATTGTGGCCCAGTAACATTGCATTGTATTGTTTTTGACTGGCAACAATGCCATCAAGTGACTAAGCCTAAGTAATTAGTACCAAAAAATATTTACTTAAATTGTACTAAATACATGAGCAAAATGATTTTTATAATAATATTTATGGTATTTATGAGTTACCAAAAAAACCAAAATGGCAGCATGTATTTCTGATAAATCTACATTTTGAGGAGGGTGGAGGGGTGCAAAAATGTTTGCAAACAAATGCCTGCTGGAAACGTGTCGTATTTAATAATTATATTTTATTTTTAATTAATTAATTACAACATTTACAATTTTTTTCCTTTTTTTTTTTGTATTAACTTATTAACAGAAAAATGAAAAAATAAATAAATGCAATATTTACACTTTATATATCGGCAGCATGCAATCATATAGTGACTATTCAATGCACAATTTGTGGGATGGCAGGATCTTGTACCTTTGAAAATTTATTTATTAAATTTTTTAAATTAATAACTAACATACCTTTGGTAGATTATCGGCTCTCAAAACTACATTTATGAACAATACAGGATGCCATCTTTGTTTACTTGAAAACTCACAAGTACTACATTTATTTATTTTTTCAATTCAACGTTAAATGCAGATCCTTCTTAATTTTACCACTAAATATAAATTAAACATATATCTAAGTGAATGTATCTAAGTTGACAGATAATTATTATAAAATGAAAAAAAGAAAATAGTATTGAATTGATAGTTAAAAGCATGAATTTTTGTCTTGTCAAATAGACTTAATGTACTAATATGAGTAGGTTTTCTAGACTAGTGATTGATATGGGAAATTGATGCATAATATGATTAGTTGACTGTAGTAATTAGTTATTTCCATTAAGCTGAGATTTATATCAAAAGTAATCATTAATATAATACCATGTTATGAGTCCTAATGATAAAGGAAATAGAAGAGAAAAGCTAAGTTCTCTTTACATAAGTAATCTAGTTGGTTGTATTATACATAGATATCTCCCAGTCTAATATAATAGCCATGGATATATTTTATTATACTTATATTCAGTATATTCGATTTTAGTTATATGTAATGGGAACAAAATCTCTGATATAAGATTTTTCACTCAAAATAGAGTATGAGGGTTGAGTGTGCAAAGCTATCATTGATGTATTGGGTATGATTTGGGAAATGGACATATATATCCAACAAACTGTGTGCTCTATGCTAAATAAATGATTGCATGTGTGGAGATAAAAGCATGTAGATATTCTCAGATACTATATGTGTTATTATCTTTTATACTCTTGATATTTTTAATATGAAATTTATATTTTTATCATAAACCAAAGTGAACCATTTCCCATCACATTCACTCTAATCAAATATTTCATAAATGTTTAATTTTTTTTCAGTAGTCAATTACCTAAAAAGAAAATCAAATGTTCTTTTGAAATCAAAGGGATCAATTAAATGGTATGGGAAATCAAGATTTAAGGACTATTAATTATTAATTAGTAAGAGGGTATAAATATTTAGTATTAATATTTATTCATATATGCAATATGTTAATGATTTTTATTATGTATTATTTATGTATGATTTTAATATGTTTATCATTGTAGTTCTCAGAATATTACTGTTATTGGAAATAATGGGTCATATTAGTCCCATATAGAATTATTTAGAACATGAATAAATGAATGAAAGAATTTATGAAGCAGATGTTTAACCGCAAATTTATATGTCTAACTATATTTTGCTTTTATTGCTATATTTTATCAGTTTTTCACATCATTTATTCATTGTCATTATATGAGATAGTTGTATTATACCTATTTTTATAAATTGTTTTATTATGTCAGTAAGCTTTAGTATGTCTTAAGTGATATTTAACATAGAATGCCATATTTTAGGTAACTCTATTCTTGTATTTTAAGATCGAAATTCTAATTCTTTATTGTACTCTTGTAGAAGTATTTGTTGTAAGTTTATACCATCATTTCTTTTTTGCCTTTCTTTTATATCTATTGATGTTTATCTCAGTGAGATTTTGTTAAAGTCATATCAACCATGTCTTTGTTTTGCTCTTAATATGCCCAGTTTGCATATCTGATGGGTTTATAAAATCTCAATAAAATATTTTACACTTAAATTTAATTATTTATATGGCTCTAAAATGTATAAATCTTCCAAATTCATCATGTTACAAGGATGGTAAGATTTATATTTATTAAAACTATTGAATACATTTCCTACAGGGACATATGCAATTGAAAGTGAGATTGTTAAAATGTGAAAGCTTTATGAATTCATTGGAAATCATACCAAGATTACTTATTTATGTATTTTTATTATTTGCAATTATAATTTAATAATTTTATTTTAAACTTGGATAATTATAATTTCTAATTTATTAAAGAAATTTAATGATTATATTTGTCATACTAATTAGCATCAATAAATATTGTTTTAATTTTTAATTCTTGAATTTGTATCTCTACTATCATCATCTGCGTTCTCAGAAATTCACAAAAGTCACACTTATAGTTTTATTATTGTGATATAAAAATACAAGAAGAATAAAACCAAAGTCATTTTATTGAATTTTATATGGTTGATGTTAAGATAACATTCATGGATTTTGTTTTTGGTTGAAGATTATAAGAGCATCTATTGTGTGATGTATGAGTAGCAACAAAATCCTTTTCTTATTTATCACGAATGTAATCCTAATATGCTATAATTGTTTTATTATAAGAGTTTTTCATGATTAATTTTAAATATAATAGTTATTTGTTGTATTAAAATATTATCCCAACGATTGGATTATGTCTTATTATTAATATTTCTAGTATTACATTCATTGTTGGCATAAGAATTTAAGAAGAATAAGATTGTATTTGATTATTGAAGAGTTTATTATAGCAAGGTCCCTGAAATCTGATTTATTTAAATAAGAATTATTTTGATCAAGAGATCTGAATTATTTTAGAAATCTTTATTTTACTTTTAAGATCTAAGTTATTTAAGAAAGATTTATTTGATTAAGGACACTTTAAAGTAACCTAACTTTATGTAACTTTGCTATATAAGATTTTGTTTAGAGAGTATTGGAATTCTCCAGATTTGATGCTTTTGATTGTCTAGAGCAGCACCAAATCTAGCTTATCCCATTGTTGTTATTTATTTTTATTGGATAATCTACTCTAAATGTATAGTATTTTGTTTGATGAGACTTTGTTATTGCTGTTGAATGATCAACTCAACACTGCTTGATCTTTCATAGATTACAATATATAATTATATTAGTCAAATAATCAAATGAATTTATTGCTTGAGAGTTCATAAGAAGTGTGAATTCCAGATGCGAGCAACTGGAATCAATCCAAGGGTTATACCTCAGAATCTGGCAGTCTACCATTGCATTAAATAGCACAAAGAAGCAATCACAACTTTACGCCATCCAGAAATCAAACCCACATCACCCATATGGAAGGAAAGCATTTTACTATTGAACCACTGATGCATCCTTACTAATTTTTCATCATGATCATCATTATTATTATCACTATAATCACCACCATCATCATCATCATTGTCATTATCATCATCATCATCATCATCATCATCATCATCATTATTATTATTATTATTATTATTATTATTATTATTATTATTATTATTATTATTATTATTATTATTATTATTATTATTATTATTATTATTATTATTATTATTATTATTATTATTATTATTATTATTATTATTATTATTATTATTATTATTATTATTATTATTATTATTAATGTTGCTGTTATTATTTAGTACCATTTTGATTGTTACAAGTTAAGGAATGGCAATATTTTTAAAGAATACTTTTAAAGGGAAAAAAAGTATTATCTTCATACTGAAAAAAGACTAGACTTATGTTAAAAAGAATTAAAAGAATTTTGATTGGAGTCAATTAATTCATTGAAACAATCTAATAGATTATTTTTAACAATTTAATATATTTAATGACATGATAGTTGATATCTTATATGTGTGTATAGATACAATTGATATTTTTTTTTTCTAAGTTTTTGTTTTTTTATCATCGTCTTATATACATTGCTTAATATTTTCAATTTTATTATAGCTCCTTTTTCCATTCCTAGTCCATTATGCCAATCTGTTATTTATGGAAAGTAAAAAAAACTTTGAAATGTTCTGGGTCCTGTGGTTTGAAAAATCACTTAGCCTGTTTTAATTCTGTCAATAATAAGCATTGTAGTGGGACCGTTTTTGTATGTGATTATTGTAAGGTTCCTCTTAATAATGATGCCATTCTTTTTTTTTTCAATTATCTTTTTCAAATTCATCAATTTCTGATTCAGTTTATCCCTCTGTGAATACTATAGCTAATTAGCTTATTCCTGACAAAGATGAAATTCCAGACATTATCTTTTGTCATAATTGTACTTTGATTATTTCTGATGCATCCCTGGGGATTAAATGTTCTGGTCAATGTCAAAAATATTTCATTTGTCTTATACTAAGCTAATCTGATGCTATTATTTTTCAAGCAGTTGGTAATGGCTTTTTTAAATGTCAGATTTGTAATGATATCATTTCCAGAACAAAATTTTCAGATGTTGATAATAAACTTATTAATGAATTGGTAATGGATAATGATTCAACCCAGTCATTGGCCAGTAAGATCTTAAGCTTAGATTCAAAACACAATGAGTGTAACTTGGTTAAATGTATGAACTCTGATCGTCACATTTCAATTAATGATTATGTAATAAATTGTTTTTCTCTTCACCAATAAAAATTGTAATTATACATGTGCGATTTTTTCGAATGCGTTAGTGAAGCTGTAATTATACTATAATGTTTAATATGCCTGTTTTGCTCTCTCTCCAAACAATAGACTAACTAATTAAAAATTCAAGCTCATTTGCATATGTGTACAATAAATTACAACAGTCTTCATTCGTAAAGCTATGAGTATGAGATTAGAATACTAAATCTCGAAAGCGCTAAGCAGACATATTCAACATTATAATATAATTACAGCTTCACTAACGCATGCGAAAAAATCGCATATGTATAATTAATGATTATAATATATTTACTAAAAAAACTCAGATTTGCTAATAATGTCTTCTTGTGATAATACTTCAGATCAGGTTATTAAAGAAAATTCTAATGATTATAATGAATTAGATTACATTTCTAAGTCTAACACTAGATTATCGGATGTTGTGAAGACAGGTGGTACAAATAATGATTTTGCTAATTCTGATAATGGTTCTATACTAGTACAAATGAGAAAAGCTGATAGTGCTATAAATAGCTCTATTTTTACTAATATGCAGGATGAATTGATTTATGAAGCTAACAATAATCTTCCTTATGTAGCTAATTCTACTATTACATCCACAGAAATGACTGACTCTTTTTCTGCTGATTTAAACTGCATGGATAAATGCCTTAATGATATTAATTTATATCCTGAACATTTCACGTTAGAAGTTTTACAATCTTATTATATATCACAAATTCATTCTCTGATTATTAAGATATCTCAACTTTGTGATAAACCATTAAATTATTCTTCTAAATCTAGCAAAGTTATTCAATGCTCTCTTCCTTCTATCAAATCAACTTGTTTTTCCAAAGTGGGTCCAAATAAAACCAGGATATATTACAATAAAAACTTTTATAATACATATAACGAAAAGAACGATACTGAAACTAAAAGTGTTGTAAACAATTATATTAATTCAGAGTCTCAATCATTTGTTAAGAAAGATAAAACTGGTTGTGATACTGGAGTAAAAGGTTGAACTTCTCACACAAGTCATACGGATATTTTACTTAACCAAAAAACACATTAAAACAAAAAAATGATTTTATTGATAAAACACAACTTTATCACAATAAGGGAAATTGTAATGTATCTTATAAATGGTGTCCTAATCCCATTTCACCAATACATTCTTCTAACACATCTCTTTTTCAGCAATTTTCTAATAAAAAATTATCAATTAAGAAGCCTAGCAAAGAGGATAGTTTACCCCATAATTTTAGACTAAATTCAAATAAATTTTATAATAAAATTTAGTAATTATTTTTCTAAATTTAGACAAAATATTTCTAAAGATAATGATGAACTTAAGTTTAAAAGTCCATTTTCTTATAGAATCCTAATAATTGTAACTGATCATTATTAATTAAGGATAATAAATATTTGATTTCAGATATAGTATAAAGAGATTTTTGGAAAACACACTTCAGGTTAAAGACATATGTCTTAAGATTAACATGTTTAATTCTAATACTAGTAGTTTTTTTGTTTCAATTCCCAAACATAAGAAATGGGAGTTTATTTTGAAACATTTATGGCCTTGCGATACTTTATTAAAAAATTTTGTGGCTCATTGGCCAGTTTATTAATACTTTCTGATTAATTTCTTTTGCCAATATCATTCTTTATCAATATTTTTTTTCTTGATTATTATTTGTTATTTTATATTTTTTGATATTATGTTTAGACTTTATTGTTTTTATATAAATATTCGTGGGATGAGAACTAAGGCTGCAAAAATTAAGCAGTTCTTCAGTTCTGAAAATTTTGATATTGTTTTTATTTCAGAAACTTGGCTTACTCAACACATTTCAGATGATATTTTTATGGACAATAGATATAAAGTACCTTGAATAGATAGATTATTTGATGTTGTTTCCAGAGATGGAGGTATCCTCATTGCCTTTAAGTGTAATTTTATACATAAGTATATTCCTATTTCATCATCATCTTGTGAAGCTACATGGTGTGAAATATGTTTGGAAAATAGTGTCAAATTTCTTTTGGATACTATCTACATAAACCCATTATTATCCTTTTTAGAGTTTAATAAATTTCTTTGTATTCTTGAAGACTTTTTAATCAAATACAAATCATATATAGTTATTACTGTTGATTTTAATATTCCTGATTTATATTCAGGTAATACTATCATAGATTCAGTCTTACTTTCACCTAAAGCATTGAGAATGATTCAGTTCTGCAATTTGTTAAATGTAAAACAATTTAATCCATACACCAATTTCAATAATCACACATTAAATTATATTCTTAGTAATTTTCCTACAGTAGAATGTTTAAGTACTTCTTCTTTTCCTTTTTCCATTGATTTACATTATCCTCCCTTAGAATTTTATATTAATATTAAATTTAATAGACCTTATCCTTTTAAAACTATGAAAAGAAACTGTAGAAAGGGAAATTATTTAGGTCTTTATTTATAATTATCTAACTTTAACTGAAAAAATTTGTATTTTTCATCAGATGTAGATTTCTGTATGAAGTTTTTTGAACAATCATTTAGTGAACTAATTAACAAATATATTCCTAAGAAAAATTTTTTAACTAACCATTTTTTTGTTTGGTTTTCGGTCTCTCTTAAAGAAATTATTAAAAGAAAATCATTTGACCATCGTAAATGTTGGAGAACTAAGAACTTAAATTATTATAACAATTTTGTTAATTATAGAAGATTGTCAAAGGTTATACTGAGATTATATTTCTGATAACCCTTTGTAATTTTGGCCTCTAGCCAAGGATTTGTGTATTACAAAAATAAATTACAAAGTAATAATTCAAATCTAGTTGCAATGATTTTTCTCATTATTTCTCAGAGCCTTTTAAACAAACTAAATCTTTTACTAACTTGACTGAAAAGAATAATCTAATTGAAGAAAGGGTAGCGTTCAATTCATTTATTGAATCTGATATTTTTGCTATTAAGCAGCCTAAATTACATTCTAATATCGGTCTTGACAGTATTCCAGCTTTCATTTATAAAGGATGTGCTAAATATATTGCTTCTCTTTTGCATATTTTTAATTGCTCTTTAACAAATGGTACTTTTCCTACATTCCTTAAAATTGCTAAAGTTGTAGCTATTTTTAAGAAATGATCTAGAAATTTGGTAAGTGATTATAGGCCTATTTCAGTTCTACACACTGTTTCTTGAATATTTGAAATATGCTTATATAATAAGGTTATCTTTGATGCCAATAAGGTTTTGGCATCGGAGCAGCATGGCTTTTTATCTAATAGATCCATTGAAACAAATTTTCTAACTATTTTTGATCACATTTCTAATTCAATTGAGAATCAATCTAGGTTCGATGTTATTTATTTTGATATGTCCGAAGCTTTTGATAGAATTTATTCTTCAAAAGCTTTGTAGATTAGATTTTTCCAAATTATTAATTAATTGGTTTGACTCTTTTTTAAAAAACAGGATGTTTTGTGTGAAGTTTAACAATAAATTGTCATTACCATATTGCTTCACTGGGGTGTTTCAAAGCAGTGTATTTGCACCATTATTATTTAATGTATACATTGATGAATTAAAAAATTATATTAAATTTTCATATTTTCTATGTTATGCAGATGATTCAAAATTTTTAGGCATATTTATTCTATTAATGACTGTTTTTTACTTCAAAATGATATAGATAATTTCCTGAAATGGTGTGAATATAATTGTATAAACATAAATATGGATAAGTGCTCCATTGTCACTTACTCTAGGAAATATGACATCTTAAGGTTTTCCTACTACATTGGTGACTCTAAAATCATAAGAAATAATCATCAAAGAGATCTAGGAATAGTATTTTCCAATAATGGATCTTTTCAAAACCACATTAATTTTATGGTGAATAAATCCCTTAAAATTATAGGAGCCATTTACAGATATGGAAAAGCATATAATAAATCTAGAAAAATTAAAGTTTTTATATTCTTACTACTTCCCATCTTAGAGTAATACTCATAACAAGACAGACATCATAAAAATTCAATCTGATTTTGACAAATTTTTAAAATTAAAGTCTAAATAATGACCACTATATTGACTTAATGCTGAGATGAAAAACAAGAGATCTTAAATTTCTTCATAAATTTATTTCTCAGAATATTTCAGTATCTAATTTGCTTTCTAGATGAAATATCAAGAAACAGAATTATAATAATTGTATCCACAATATTTTTGAACTTAAAATTTGTAAGTCTGATATATTAAAATTTACCTCTTTAGTTTCAGAACTTATAATAAAGATTTTGCTAATAAAGATATTTTTAATTTAGATTTTAAACAATTTACTAAAATCATCTTAAAAATATATTATCCTTAATTTCATTTGGTATATTACCTTTTTACTTATTTGGTCATTTTACTATTTTTCTATTTTATTGTTATTATTATTCTTTTCAATACTTATTTAGATTTGTATATAATAATTAACTTACTGTGCAATCTATAATTGGCTAAATGCTGTTGATGTGTACATTAAATGAAGAAAGAATTACATAATAATAGTAATAATAATAATAATAATAATAATAATAATAATAATAATAATTATTATTATTATTATTATTATTATTATTATTATTATTATTGTTGTTGTTGTTGTTGGTGTTGTAGTTGTTGTTATTATTATTATTGTTGTTGCTATTATTATTATTATTATTATTATTATTATTATTATTATTATTGCTATTATTATTATTATTATTATTATTATTATTATTAATTAAAACTTGGTATTTGTAATTTCTCTACTAATTTTTAATATATGCTTAAAACCATAATCTAAGAATCTTTATTTTTTTATTAGTAATTAAATGTTGGACTATTTCCATCATCTAATATTAATTGTTAAGTCTTCCAAAAAATTTAAACTTTATTTTAAACTTTTCAAATACATTCATTTGTTAGTAATAGCACACAGCTTCATATATAACAATGTTTTGAGTGGTATTATTCTCCTCTCTTCTTTAGGTGTTTTAAGTCTGACCAATGACAGAACTAACATGAAAATTGAACCTGGGATTTCATATTTGTGAATATTAAATTTAAGATCATGATTCATGGTTCAATTCCTATGCCAGGATATCTGACGGAGAATGGAGGATAATGCTGCTCAAAACATTGTTATATACTAACTTGCATGATATTAGTAACAGTTGAATGTATTTGAAAAGTTTAAATAAAGTTTAATTTTTCTAGAAGTTTAAGAATTAACATTAGATGAAGGAAATAGTTCTATTAAAATGCTATCATTAAAAATTTTCAGATAATTATTTTTTTGTTGTTCATATCTAATCTTCTTGCTTTATGATTGTGTTTAAGATTTTAAATCTACCTTGTTTTTAGATAAAGAAAAACGATTTCTTTTATATATTATAAATAAGTTTATAACTTGATTTTTATTTTGATATTACATTATATTACCACAGATCTATCAATGATAGAAAATGAAAACAAATTTATAATCACAAAATATAAACTTGTTGAAACATATTAAACTGCTTTTAAATTATCCACTAATAGAGAAATGTATTTCTAACAGCTACTATCAAAAGAAATAGAGAAGTAGCATATATTATTCACCAAAGGGATCAATTTCTGGATGGAAGTAGATTAAAAAATTTTCAATCTTTGTATTAATCTTTATCTAAAAATAATTAGAGATCCATTTATCTATCAAAATTGGATATCTGTGGAAGGCTATTTGAGAAAAAAAATTATGACTGATTAAAACAATTTTTTTTTTTAATTTTATTAGAATGGCATTCAAACCCATGATGTGGACACGGAAGCAAAGTGCCACCATTGCACCATGAGACTTATATCAGACATAACAATAAATAAATAAAAATTTAATTTATATATTCTATTTATAGATATAGAACTTTATTATTAATTCTGATAATAATATTTTATATTAAATAATGAAATTCTATGGAAGATTTTATTCTATAAATAACTTTATTAAATTCTGAAATTTTTTATTTTGTATAATATTCCTTTTAACTTTAGGCAAGATATTAAAATTCTAAGAAATTCCATTTATGTATTGTTTGCTATGCTATTACAATTTTGTTTAATAGATTAAAAAATATATATAATTATAATGCATTTTCCAAGCAAACCATAAACAAAATTATATATTTCTATAAATAATCCATTTGACAGAGCAATTACTGCGGTTTGCTTTTCTCTTAATTTTGGGAGCAAGTAGATGGTTGCAGACGGTTGTGGGTTCGCCTCCCGGCCGATGCTATGACATATGAAGAAAAAAACAAACAGTAATCCTTCTTAAATACGTACTTTATTATTTTTAATTTGAGAAAACATTGTTTGATACTTTTAAAATTTTACTTTAAAATTTATAAATAAAAATTATCTAAAGCTTACAATTGTAAGGTCTCACTAATGAATAATCAGGTTATTTTTTCTTCTTCATTTTTACCTTTACAATTGATTAAAAAAATACTTTTAACCAGATTAAAAAATTCAAGGTTGTTTATAATCAAATGAAAATGAAATAATATTATAATAGTATCTCTATTATCAGAAATAAACAGTTTTAACTGTTGTTGTTGTTCTTCTTCTTCTTGTTGTTGTTGTTGTTGTTGAATACACATGCCATATAGATTAAAAAAGAGAGTTATGCTTACTTGAAGAAGCTAGTTGGAGTGAAATCTATATTTTATAGGATATAATATTGTTTTTTTATTTTGATTACCAATGTCGATATTATAAAAGTGTTATTTCTAATATTTAAATTCTTGACTTTACACAATTTTATATGACATTGTAGATTTTATATATACACACACACCCAACAACATATTAATGAAATCATTTTAAAAAGAATAAAAGTAAAAAATTTCAATTTATCAATATTTTGATCATTTATGCTATAAAACCCTTACTGTGCATATTTAAATGTCTCTAAGTGATATCTTGCTTATTGCTGATTGAAATTCAAATATACATTATTTCAATAGTGCTACTTGTATTCAGACTTTATGTTTGGTTCATAGGTAGCATTGCTGAAATAACATAATGGTAGATAATATATATATGTTATATATAAGTCATGTGACATATGACTTGATTTCTTTGTTATATATATATATATACACACACATAGGTGTGTAAAAATATTAAAACAGAGTTTAAAGACATGTGGTGCAATAGTAATTATGGCTATGACCTGGATTTAAAGATAACTAATGAAAGGCTGAAAATTTGCTTAGGCCCCAAACAGGCTTATGATTTTTATTTCAGGTAGCCAATCCTTATAACCAGGAAACTTGAGAACTGTCTTCTTTTTTATTTTTTTAAGCATTGTTGGTAAGGTTTTCACTACACAAAAGAATATTTAAGGATGTTTTATCTAGAAGTGTTATTATTCTTATATCTTCTTTTTTACCTTTTTGCATTTTTCTTCATATATTCATATATATTACTTTTTTATAAATCTTCTCATAAACACTTAAATGGAATTTTTATGTAATTTCTCCTTTATTTTTCTAACAGTTTTGACTATTTTTACAGTCTTCATCAGAGCTTTTTATAACTTTCTTCTTCTTTTCTAATTGCATTAAGTGTATATGAGAAGATTCTTTCTCAAGCTATAAATAAATAACTTTTGCTATATTAGCAAAGTATCAAAGAGCATTTGATGTTTATAAGCTTAATTTTGGCAACATTTATAAAAATTCAGAGTAAAATTAATATATTACCCAGATAAAAGTATGATTTTAATAATTATTAAATTAATAATTAGTTATTCAAGGACAGAGAGAGAATATTACTTTTAATAATCTTGTTTTAATAATTAAGCAGAATTTAGTAATTGTAAATATTAAATTACCATAGCTTAATGTATAGGAAATCCAGCAGTCTTTTTATCCCAATTAAGAACTGTGGGTAGAGAAAAAAAGAAAAAGTACTGGAGTTGACTTGCTTGTACAGCCATCTCTTGAGATTTTTTTTTTTTTTAAAAAAAGTCAAGATATTCATGTATATATTTTTTATTCTGATATTTTAATTGCCAAAAAAAAAAATCTAAAGACATCAGAAAAATTGAAAATATGGGAACTTGAAAGAATTAAATCCTGCCTTTATTTGTGTTCTTTTTGTTATCAGATTTTCATTTCCTTTGCAAGATTAATTTGAAAACATTTTTTGGATGATAAAACCTTGATTTTTTTTTGTGTGTGAAGTTTATTAAGACTCATGATTATTTTTGTCTAATAATTGTATAATAATTAGTAAAAATCAAAAATATATATAACTGTACATGTTTTATTTTTAAACATACAAGATTATAAGTAATAGCACAATATTAACAAAAACACTGCATCCCTAATTGCTAATTTTTTATCACTGAACATCTGTTAGAATATAATGCAATATTGTAAAAATTATTTAAAAACTAATATTTTAAAGCATAATTTAATAGATTTATCAGATATTGGGATTTATTTATTCAGGTTTTTAAAAAATGTCAATGAAAAAATTTGGTTGGTTTTAAAAATCAATCTTGTTTTTTATGATATTATTTTTTCAATATTTGCAAACTTCAAATATGATTTTTTAGAATTTATTTCATTTGCAAATGCATATTACTATCAAACCAAATTCAGTTTATTATACTTTAATATACAATAATGGTTTAATACTTCAATCAAATGTTGAAAGCTTACAATCTTTCAACAGATAAAACAATAAATCTGTCAGAATGTAGTAAGTTAAGGACAGCAAAATCACTCTCCTTTAGACTATGAATAAATAACTTTTAATATAGTAGCAAAAATCAAGAACAAAATGTTTTCATATATTTGTTTAGTTCTTCATATTTAGTCCTTATGAACACTAATGTCAATATAATATTAATATAATAGCCAGATGAAAATATGCTATTAATAATTATTAATCTAATAATTATAATCAATTAAATAGGAAGGAAGCATTTCACTTTTATTAATCTTGTCTTAATAATCAAACAGAAATTAATAATTGTAAACATTTCTATGAACAGTTGCATGTTTATATATGAGAAACAAAAATGTGTATATATATATCATTCATATGCTTATATGTGTATAGGTTTGTAAGAAAAATTTTACACTTATCTCTAATAATTAAAAAATATCTCACCTAACATTTCGACATGCAATATTAAACATTAAAAGGCATACTGTTAATATAATGCCCATCACACTTAATAGGCACATGGTGACATACAATTCTCTTGAAACATACTTCATTTGATATCTTATCAATGTTGCATCCCGTGGAGGTAATCTATCTGAAATAAATGTAAAGACTTTAATTTTACATTATATGTTGATTTTATGATTTATCAATTATAAATAAGGTCTAAATTTATTAAATAATGATATAGCATTTAACATGAAATAGTAGAATAAATTTCATTAAGAATAAAAGTAGGTAATTTCAAAATAACATTATTATTAATTGATTACTTATAGTATATTGTCAAATACTTTTTTAGATCATCAAGTGTGTCTTGGTAATTATTTTAATGTAGAAATTTTGCAATAAAAGTTGCTTGTTTTTTGAGCATTAATTTAAGAAAACTTTATATCACTGGTATATACATAATAAATCAATTCACAACATGAATATATATATATATATATATATATTTAAACAATCATTTTTAAATAGTAATTGTTGTTATAGTAAATAACACACACTCCCACCTCAGTACTCTACAAGATTGTAATAAGAAAATGAAATCACATTCTTATTGGTTCTCTTTGTATATTAAAGAAATGTACAATTGTAAAAATTTTCTATAACACCATTTACTATTTAAAAACAGTTGCATTTAACAGTATATATATAAATTCACAAAATATCAAACACAATTCAGCACGAAATGCATCTTGGGGATCAGTTGTCTTTTATTATATCTTTATTTGTGTGAATTTAAAAAGAATGAGGAACTATGGAGGTGTTTATTATGGAAAGAAAAAGGTGAATAACTCCGTGTGTGTGTAAAATAAAAAAAATCAGATATATTAATTTTTAACTGAGGTTTAAAGTTTATATTCGAGCTAGAGATAATCTCTAGTTTCGAAAATGATTAGTAATAATCATTATTTTATTTATCTGAAATGGATGGCGTCAAAGTTGTGAGTGGAGAAAGTTTGACAATGGTAAATGAAAATGTAACAATAATAAACTAGCTTGTTCTATATATGGATGAATTTGTATAGTCGTACAAAATTCATTTCTAGAGCAGATTTCCTTAGAGTGGCCATATTCGTTCACAAATCACTACTATATATTGAAACAGACAGATCGAAGGATCGATCTTAGTTTTCATTTTGAAGTACGGTAATTCTAAATCACTATTTACCCGCAATGAGGCTTTTTCTATTCCAGGCCACATAAATTTTAAGTTAGTTATTTTATGCTTTGTTTAAAAGAATTTAATGTAAATATTACAAGTATAAATATTACAAATCATGATAAATAATATTCGTGTGTGTGGTTTGTAGGTTTATATTCGCTCAATTTAAAAGTTTCATTGCGTGTATATTTTTTTTTTGTAATTTTAAATCTTTCAAAATTATACAAAGTCATTTAAAAATGCTGATCAAAAGTCACATTCCTTTGATCGGTATTTTTAGTCAAATCTTACGTGTACAAAATGTATAGAATAATTAGTCTGTACTTTGAAAGTTAAGATAATGAATTTCAATTTTGTATTCACGAATTCCTATGTAATTATTTAGTTTGTCAATTTAGAATCATGTATTGAATTTAGAAATAAATGTAAATCAAACAATGGAAATGAGAAATGTAGGACTCTTATCAAGAAATGCGAATGCAATTGTATAGCCAAAATTAGATATTGCTGGAGGCCAGAAAATCAAAGGAGGTGGAGTCATGAACAAAAACTATGCTGAGTGATCAACCGTAGCCATCTTATGTTATAATATACTAGGGAATTCTACTTTTTGACTTTGCTGTGGGTGGACCATCTCGGGCTACAGCAAAGTAGTTGTGCCAGAGAAATCATCTCAACTGTGATTAAGAAGTTGCCCGGTAAATTGCAATAATGTTGGGCTAAGTCCAAGAAGCTGATCCCTGTTCTGCCGATTTAAATCTTTCGAGCCGCTGACCCATAATGTTTCCTGTGCTTCCAGTTTTCTCAATTCCAACCTTTAAATTAATCATGCCGTTCTAAGGAATCCAAAATGCGCACCTACGTTCTGCATAAACATTACTGCAAGGAGAAAAGCCGGACGAAGAAGAATGGTAACTCTTGTTACATGAACTTTTTAACTTTCCTCTAAGCTTAATAATTTTATTATTTAATCTGTTATGAATTAATCTAGGTAATTACATGTAAATTTCTTGCTTTCCTTCGTTAAAATGTTACACTAAAGCCTGTCAGTAAATTTCTTCTCTAATACTTCTGTGCTCTAGTCTTTAGATGATAATTTACTAATATTTTGTGCCTAATAGTAATTCATTAGTGAATATACTTATATTTTTATTATTACTTACATTTACAAACAAAGCGATGCCAATAATAATATTTTTCAATTCTAGTTAAAGCCATTAAAGTTTATTTCATAGTATTATTAGTATATTCATTTTAAAAGTAATTTTCTTTTATCGAACTAAACAAAAAATTGGTTCGTTTATGTTGAGTTGAGAAATATTCAAGTACCTGCATTGTTCCTTTTATTTTGTCAAAATGATATTTTAATCTTTGCTCCAAATAACAAATATAAAATAAAGTCTAAATTTTTATTATGTTATTTTTTATATATGAACGGAGTAATAATATAAAGTGAATATTTTTGTTGCTATTATTACCTTCCGAACAACCTGGGGAGTTATGGGTTTCTGAGTGAAATTAATTAATTGTTGCTTTTGTGATCTTTTGATTTCGCTATGTTTTATTTTGAATAGTCATATCAGATTGTTGCGTAGAAAATGTTACGGAGAGATAACCAAGGTTTTATATAGTTTCGCTTTAAGTCCACTTCCGATCACTCTTCCTCGATGTTACTGTGGCAGTGCCTTTTCCTTCGCCTAAATTGGCGTCTTATTTTTACTACCAATTGGAAAGAAAGAAATTCTTCTCCAGATAATCTCTTGGATCACCAGGGTTCGAAAATGATCCCGGCTGGTTGTAGTGTCCCGGATCTACTTGGGGGCATTAAGACTTGTCAAAGTACAAGCCGCCCGGTCTTCCGTCAATGCACCGCAAGTTATTATTGTAGTATATTTTAAGCTCTGCAACCATCAGTACATCATTATTATATTATATTTTTTATATAAAACCTCCTCCAATTATCCGTATACGTAATGGTTTGAATCTATTAAAATCAAACAACTTAATATAAAATAGTAATTGAATATTTTAAATGCTCAAATTACTCTGATTCTCATATCAACTCGTACGACCATTTAAAACATATAAATATTGGCATGCGTTTTGTCTATCAGTCTAAAATGATTATTAAGGACTAGTAGCAAATTATTAGAAATATACGTATGAAAATTTTACCGTATCTGTACATAGTATTCAATGATTTCAATAATTATTAAAAATTTATCTAATCTATTTTTGTCTCTCTTGTCTTATTACTCTCGAAATCTAGTTAAGCACCTGCTGTCTGTATCGACAACTTAAATATATATTGAATTATTAACCGTACCAAAATCTCGAATATAAGATATATATGAATAACTGATTGTAGGGTAATTTAGTCTGTGTTTTCCGACGAGCTAGTAAAGGGAAAACCACGTACCGTTGTTGCGTTGTTCATCGGTTGGTCATGCCAGGGGTTTGGGTTTGAATTTGGTTTGCATTTTGGAATTTATTCCTAGACGTGGACTGGGTTTGAATTCGGATTACTGTGCGTGATTAAGCATGGTGATTTTACCGATACAGTAGTTGAAATTTTGGACGCCCTCCGTGGTGCTCTGATGAAGAAATCTCCCACACCCTGCAGAGTGAACAAGAGTAAATATTAAATTATAGAAATACTCGATTTTTTTTTTCATACCGTTAAGATAATATAGTGAGATTTTTTTTTGAGGAAAAAAAGTGTGAAAACGATTTTGAAGTTTTGTTTTAACGACAAAAATATTGAGAAATGGTTTCAAAGCAAGTGAAAACCTGTATTGTGATTTTGTGCGTTTATTTAATTCAAAATAAACGAATGTTATTTCATAAATCCTTTTGCAAGTTCTTTTTTTTTTGTTGTTTGAAATTTTTTTTTTGAAAAAAAAAAAAGCAAAGAAAGTAGGATTACTTTTCATGTCTTAAAAATAAACGCGTGTATGTGTGTATATATATTGTTTAATATAGAATCTTATCAAAGTCAGTGCATAACATAAATGTCAGTTGAATAAAGTTATTGGCCAGAATATGTGCTATCCGGTATTAAGTAGAGTAACCGTTTAGGTTAAGTTTTTTTTGTATAACACGAATCAGCCAGATACAGTCGGCAAAGTGTTAAGGGTATATACACTTACGTTATAGAAACTTGAAATTGTAATTGATAACCCCGCAGAAGTAGCGTTAATATTAAACATTCTACATAAAACATTATGTCCTTGAATCAAATGGTTTTATTAGGTCACGTAATAAGTATATATTTGGGGGATCAGTGGATTAAATTATCTATTGGTCACATGTTGCTGGCTGGCGCCTTTCAAATAAATTTGTCAGCAAATATGTTTGTCCATACAGCAGTGGTGAGTTTTTTGTTTGGTCTATAAAAGAGAGAAATAGTGATATATATATAGAGAGAGAGTTACTGACAGTATTATAAGAATATTATTGTGTTATATACTAATTGTTAATATGTTTTGTTTTATAGGACTGAGGAGAACAGTTCGAACTGGGTGAAATAAAGTTTTTCTCTTCCCTTATTAATAATTTAGATACACTAAACATCACATGATCACTATCTCATACTAGCACAATAATTGTTATAAACAATTCAAAATACAGCAAAACTCTCCATATAGTAGTGCCATCTTGTGCTAACAAGAGCAATCAATGGATGCCAGAAGGCTTGTGCATAAAATCCCTATCTAGTGCCTACTCATCCAATATCCCCAGACTAGTTTCTGGCTTGTGGCCTTCATCAGTGAGGAGCCTTGGATCTGAGAGCACTGCACCTAGATCTTAGGATCTAATGCAACCCTCCAGCACCCACCTTTTAACTCTATTTAACTACAAAACTATGAGAATGAAATTGAAAACACTATTAATATTTTCAATCCAAGCTCAATAGCTTATATAGTCATATGGGTCTGAACTCAATTCAGCACCCATACATTTTGGTCTTTGGCTCTTTAACAACCATAGCCACAACTATCCTATTAGGCAGGATTGGTGTTAAACCACTAAACATCACATGATCACTATCTCATACTAGCACAATAATTGTTATTAAACAATTCAAAATACAGCAAAACTCTCCATATAGTAGTGCCATCTTGTCTAACAAGAGCAATCAATGGATGCCAGAAGGCTTGTGCATAAAATCCCTATCTAGTGCCTACTCATCCAATATCCCCAGACTAGTTTCTGGCTTGTGGCCTTCATCAGTGAGGAGCCTTGGATCTGAGAGCACTGCACCTAGATCTTAGGATCTAATGCAACCCTCCAGCACCCACCTTTTAACTCTATTTAACTACAAAACTATGAGAATGAAATTGAAAACACTATTAATATTTTCAATCCAAGCTCAATAGCTTATATAGTCATATGGGTCTGAACTCAATTCAGTACCCATACATTTTGGTGTCTTTGGCTCTTTAACAACCATAGCCACCACTATCCTATTAGGCAGGATTGGTGTTAAACCACTAAACATCACATGATCACTATCTCATACTAGCACAATAATTGTTATAAACAACTACTATATGGAGAGTTTTGCTGTATTTTGAATTGTTTATAACAATTATTGTGCTAGTATGAGATAGTGATCATGTGATGTTTAGTGGTTTAACACCAATCCTGCCTAATAGGATAGTGGTGGCTATGGTTGTTAAAGAGCCAAAGACACCAAAATGTATGGGTACTGAATTGAGTTCAGACCCATATGACTATATAAGCTATTGAGCTTGGATTGAAAATATTAATAGTGTATTCAATTTCATTCTCATAGTTTTGTAGTTAAATAGAGTTAAAAGGTGGGTGCTGGAGGGTTGCATTAGATCCTAAGATCTAGGTGCAGTGCTCTCAGATCCAAGGCTCCTCACTGATGAAGGCCACAAGCCAGAAACTAGTCTGGGGATATTGGATGAGTAGGCACTAGATAGGGATTTTATGCACAAGCCTTCTGGCATCCATTGATTGCTCTTGTTAGCACAAGATGGCACTACTATATGGAGAGTTTTGCTGTATTTTGAATTGTTTATAACAATTATTGTGCTAGTATGAGATAGTGATCATGTGATGTTTAGTGGTTTAACACCAATCCTGCCTAATAGGATAGTGGTGGCTATGGTTGTTAAAGAGCCAAAGACACCAAAATGTATGGGTACTGAATTGAGTTAGGACCCATATGACTATATAAGCTATTGAGCTTGGATTGAAAATATTAATAGTGTTTTCAATTTCATTCTCATAGTTTTGTAGTTAAATAGAGTTAAAAGGTGGGTGCTGGAGGGTTGCATTAGATCCTAAGATCTAGGTGCAGTGCTCTCAGATCCAAGGCTCCTCACTGATGAAGGCCACAAGCCAGAAACTAGTCTGGGGATATTGGATGAGTAGGCACTAGATAGGGATTTTATGCACAAGCCTTCTGGCATCCATTGATTGCTCTTGTTAGCACAAGATGGCACTACTATATGGAGAGTTTTGCTGTATTTTGAATTTAGATACACGTTATCATATCATATATACATAAATAAAATTAAAAAAAGTGAAAAAAAAAAGGGATTTTATATAACAGAAATCAATCGGAACGTAGGCGAAAGAAAAAAAAAAGAGAAAGGAAGGAAGACACACAAACTGGATGAGAGAAAGGTGGGAACAGTATCAGCAGCGGGGGAGGATTTGGCATATAGGATCAGGGATCAGTATCTTTTATGAATATATATAAATAAAAAAATATTTCGCAAATAACTAATTCACGTGCTAGAATTACACATATAATAATTAATAAAAGAATATAAAATGGCAGAAATAGAAGGGAACAGTAAATCATCTGGAAATAGCGCAGAAACATCAGACACATCCAGTGATCATGAGATTGTTTTAAAAAAATATTCTGATAAAAGAAAAAGTTGTAGACGGTTAGAGAAGAAGGCCAAGCAGAGGGTTCACAATGATGATGGGAAGTTTTACGCGATTCTCGAGGAGATGAGAGAGGATAGAAAACTTATGATGGCTATGATGGAGCGGATGTTGAGAATTGAAGAAGGGCATATGGGGATTGACGGTAAACCAGATCGGGAAGAGGAATCCAATAGCAATACAAAGAAGGAAGAAGATGCCCAAACCATACCGAAGGAGTTAGAAATTCCGAGCGAGGAAGTCAGCAAAGAGAAAACAAGCCAGAAGGTAGAAGTTAGTAATGATGAGTCGGAGATGCAAACTGAGAGGCAGGGTCAAATTGAAAAACCAAGAGGGGCAAGGGAAACTGCTATCAAAGGAAAAGAAATAAAAGTAGAGCAGACAATAAATCCACAAATAAGGACGAGTAATATACCATACTTTGGATCATCCATTCAAATTCAAATATTTAAAGGCGACCCCGGAGAAAATCCAGATGTACATTTGGATAGTGTCAAGGAGTTTTTATGCTTACACCAAATGACTGAGAAGGAGAAAATAACAGTGGTCAGCCATTATCTAAAAGAATCCGCGAAGGCTTGGTGGAAATTACTGAAAAATCCACTGATTACAATCCAAGGTTACGAAAATGCCCTTTTAAAAAGGTATTGGAGTGAAGAGAAGCAGGAGGGACTTTTACACAAGCTCTCAAGTCAAAAATATAATGAGAACAACAGACAGGGTTATGCAGCATTCTTCATTCACCAAGTGACAGTACTTAAATCTCTTACTGCTTTTAAGTACACTGATCAGCACATTATCTGGATTATTGTGCATAATTTACCACCGTGGATACAAAGAATGATGCTGGGAATTTGCCCCATGTTGTTTGAAAAAACTATTGAGTTTTTAAACCAGATTGATTATGGGGATTTGTCTCCAGCACAAAGGGAATGGGAGCAGAGTCATTACAACGCGAGACAATTAAAGCCTTATATACCCCCTGACCCAGGGAGACCATAGAAAACAAACAGTAATTTTGGGATAACCCGGTAAATGACCACTATGCTATAAATGTTTCAGATGATGAGTAGAGAACAATGAATATTAATATACAAATGATTGATAAAATGTATCATTTCACACCCATGTTTAGGTTCAAACTCTCACCCAGACTGTTCTCCAAAGTCGGTCAACTTTGTAATGAAATGTAAGTCAGTAAAATATGTATAAACATTTTTTTTTGTTATTTTTTTTTAAGTAGGAAGAAATGAAACAGACAGATCGAAGGATCGATCTTAGTTTCATAGTTTTCATTTTGAAGTACGGTAATTCTAAATCACTATTTACCCGCAATGAGGCTTTTTCTATTCCAGGCCACATAAATTTTAAGTTAGTTATTTTATGCTTTGTTTAAAAGAATTTAATGTAAATATTACAAGTATAAATATTACAAATCATGATAAATAATATTCGTGTGTGTGGTTTGTAGGTTTATATTCGCTCAATTTAAAAGTTTCATTGCGTGTATATTTTTTTTTGTAATTTTAAATCTTTCAAAATTATACAAAGTCATTTAAAAATGCTGATCAAAAGTCACATTCCTTTGATCGGTATTTTTAGTCAAATCGTACGTGTACAAAATGTATAGAATAATTAGTCTGTACTTTGAAAGTTAAGATAATGAATTTCAATTTTGTATTCACAAATTCCTATGTAATTATTTAGTTTGTCAATTTAGAATCATGTATTGAATTTAGAAATAAATGTAAATCAAACAATGGAAATGAGAAATGTAGGACTCTTATCAAGAAATGCGAATGCAATTGTATAGCCAAAATTAGATATTGCTAGAGGCCAGAAAATCAAAGGAGGCAGAGTCATGAACAAAAACTATGCAGAGTGATCAACCGTAGCCATCTTATGTTATAATATACTAGGGAATTCTACTTTTTGACTTTGCTGTGGGTGGACCGTCTCGGGCTACAGCAAAGTAGTTGTGCCAGAGAAATCATCTCAACTGTGATTAAGAAGTTGCCCAGTAAATTGCAATAATGTTGGGCTAAGTCCAAGAAGCTGATCCCTGTTCTGCCGATTTAAATCTTTCGAGCCGCTGATCCATAATGTTTCCTGTGCTTCCAGTTTTCTCAATTCCAACCTTTAAATTAATCATGCCATTCTAAGGAATCCAAAATGCGCACCTACGTTCTGCATAAACATTACTGCAAGGAGAAAAGCCGGACGAAGAAGAATGGTAACTCTTGTTACATGAACTTTTTAACTTTCCTCTAAGCTTAATAATTTTATTATTTAATCTGTTATGAATTAATCTAGGTAATTACATGTAAATTTCTTGCTTTCCTTCGTTAAAATGTTACACTAAAGCCTGTCAGTAAATTTCTTCTCTAATACTTTTGTGCTCTAGTCTTTAGATGATAATTTACTAATATTTTGTGCCTAATAGTAATTCATTAGTGAATATACTTATATTTTTATTATTACTTACATTTACAAACAAAGCGATGCCAATAATAATATTTTTCAATTCTAGTTAAAGCCATTAAAGTTTATTTCATAGTATTATTAGTATATTCATTTTAAAAGTAATTTTCTTTTATCGAACTAAACAAAAAATTGGTTCGTTTATGTTGAGTTGAGAAATATTCAAGTACCTGCATTGTTCCTTTTATTTTGTCAAAATGATATTTTAATCTTCGCTCCAAATAACAAATATAAAATAAAGTCTAAATTTTTATTATGTTATTTTTTATATATGAATGGAGTAATAATATAAAGTGAATATTTTTGTTGCTATTATTACCTTCCGAACAACCTGGGGAGTTATGGGTTTCAGAGTGAAATTAATTAATTGTTGCTTTTGTGATCTTTTGATTTCGCTATGTTTTATTTTGAATAGTCATATCAGATTGTTGCGTAGAAAATGTTACGGAGAGATAACCAAGGTTTTATATAGTTTCGCTTTAAGTCCACTTCCGATCACTCTTCCTCGATGTTACTGTGGCAGTGCCTTTTCCTTCGCCTAAATTGGCGTCTCGTTTTTACTACCAATTGGAAAGAAAGAAATTCTTCTCCAGATAATCTCTTGGATCACCGGGGTTCGAAAATGATCCTGGCTGGTTGTAGTGTCCCGGATCTACTTGGGGGCATTAAGACTTGTCAAAGTACAAGCCGCCCGGTCTTCCGTCAATGCACCGCAAGTTATTATTGTAGTATATTTTAAGCTCTGCAACTATCAGTACATCATTATTATATTATATTTTTTATATAAAACCTCCTCCAATTATCCGTATACGTAATGGTTTGAATCTATTAAAATCAAACGACTTAATATAAAATAGTAATTGAATATTTTAAATGCTCAAATTACTCTGATTCTCATATCAACTCGTACGACCATTTAAAACATATAAATATTGGCATGCGTTTTGTCTATCAGTCTAAAATGATTATTAAGGACTAGTAGCAAATTATTAGAAATATACGTATGAAAATTTTACCGTATCTGTACATAGTATCCAATGATTTCAATAATTATTAAAAATTTATCTAATCTATTTTTGTCTCTCTTGTCTTATTACTCTCGAAATCTAGTTAAGCACCTGCTGTCTGTATCGACAACTTAAATATATATTGAATTATTAACCGTACCAAAATCTCGAATATAAGATATATATGAATAACTGATTGTAGGGTAATTTAGTCTGTGTTTTCCGACGAGCTAGTAAAGGGAAAACCACGTACCGTTGTTGCGTTGTTCATCGGTTGGTCATGCCAGGGGTTTGGGTTTGAATTTGGTTTGCATTTTGGAATTTATTCCTAGACATGGACTGGGTTTGAATTCGGATTACTGTGCGTGATTAAGCATGGTGATTTTACCGGTACAATATATACATAGTGTGTGTGTATAAAGAACCACATGATGCAGTAATAGTAAAACCCTTTTGTCAAATACAGTCAGAATAAATTTGGATTTTTTGACAAGCTTTTTGTTAAGCTAGTTTGCTCCAATATTGGTCAAAAAATAGCTATCTAACTATTTGTAAATTGTAAATAAAACAAAGCTAAAGACTACACACTAATTAGCAATTGATAAGTAAATACTATCTTCCTCCTCAAATATTTTTTGGAAAGAACTTTTGCCTATATTAAAGTAATGAAGGAATGCTTAACTTTATATATATGTTTGTGTGTGTGTGTAAAATAACTTTAATAAATAAGTAAAATAAACTGCAAAAAAAAAAAAAAAAAACGGTAAATGAAGGCAAAATAACTATTTGTACTTATATATTTTCTTGATTTATATAATAATAATCACGAAAAAGTAGCAGAATATATATACTTTAATTTATATGTCTTCACAATCAAATTTATTTCTTTATTTGTATATAAATATAATTATATTTTATTTAATCATATGTATTAAAAGTCTTTTTAATTAATCACATAGAAATATGATATTTAACTTAAAATTCTTACTATTTTTATTCACTTATGTAATCATGATCTAACAAAAATTTTAATTTATATAATTTATTATCTACATATTATTAATAAATTATATTTGAAAAATAGATTTTAAAGTTTCAAAAAAGATGCATTTGATATAATTAATAATAAAAGAAGATAATAAATAAGGATAAGAAATGAACTGTCATTTATGGGAAATATTTCGAATGGTTGCAGAAAGGCATTTAATGTAAACTGAAAGGGGATCCTTTGTCTTAAGGTCTTGGGAAAAAATGATTAGAGTAAAATTTTAACTTACACTCAATATCATTAAGATCTTGTCATTGCAGTTGTAGTTATTTATATAGCAAATGAAAATGGATATCCTACTCAAAACCATGCAATTATCAGCATAATGAGTTTACTGGTTTATTCACCTCGAGTTTAAGACAAGAAATATCATAAGCTTCATCTTCTATGTTATTTGATAATTCCTAAATAAAGCATTAGTTGAGTTTTTTGAAGGCAGTAAAAATGCATGTATAAATATTTTTTTAGTTATATATTTATAATCAAGACAGACTAAACTAAATTATGGCTCTTATGTCCTGAAGGATGTAAAATTATCAGCCAAAGCATTTGTTGATACCTGAAGGGATAGAATATTAAGAATCTTCTAATTGCCAACCTAGATTTCCATTTGATAATGAGCTTTTATGTAGCTACTTACAAATGAAAATTACATGAATTGGAAGAACTGCCTAATATTAAATGAGATACTATTGGACTTTTTTTATATTCAATGATGAACTTTATTCATCCCAAAAACAATAAATAGGTACATTATAACTTGCAACTTAGGTGACAAGATGTGATCAATATAATTGGTAAGGGTCATCTGGAAAAAAAATTTAATAAAAAAAAACAAACAATTATTATAAATTAATATTTTATAAATTTGCTGTGATTGGTTGAGATACAGGAATATTTAATAGCTTCCATATGTCCTCATGGAGGTTTGCATAGGAAACTGCAGTCCCTTGCTTTCAATGTTCAATAATACTGAACAAATCACTAGGTAGATTCCCTGAATTTCTACCAAATGTGACATTGCACCTAAAGATCCACAGTGAATAGTTTCAGCATAATAGAGAGTCTTATTGTTGAGAAAACACCAGCCTGAATAGTCTTGAATATTGAAAATTCTGTCCTTATTTGATATCATCCAGCAGCTGATTAATGATCTATACTGCTGTAGAGTTTTACACTCATATAGGAAGTGCTGCAGTGTTTCACTTCCACCACTGCACATTTGACATGGAGTATGTATTTTGTTAAGCCCTCTTTTATTTACTATGAATTCATTAGTTGGTAGCAAGTGTACATTTATTTTTTAAAATAAAGTGTAAATATTTAGCCTCAAGCTTCCATAGTTTGAAGAATTTGATGATGTAGTCATTGTTAACCTTGAGAACAGTTGGGGTTATTACAAAGATGTCCCAATATTTGAACCTATTCCCAATTGCCTTCACAATGATTCCTGCACTCATAACCAGATTGACAACCATATCAGTCCAGAGTAGGGACTGACCATGAGGTGCAGGATATCAAGGGGAGAGACTAGGGATTGATAAGAGTCCTCTGAGATTATTCTTTTAATTGTGACATGCATATTATGTGCTTTCTGTACTAGAAAAGAAAAAATGGTATGTAGTCCTAGTCCATTGAGTTTTTTAGATAGGCATGCCTTCCTAAGGCTGATTGTGACAGTTTTCTTTCTCCACAGGAATCCAAAACATAGGGAATTAATTTTTGCTATAAAGATCTTGATAGGAAGGATGATTGGAAGGAAGGAATTTATTTTAGGGAGTATTAACGAGTTGAGTAGTGTGACCTTGCAATAGAGAGACAGGTAAATGCCAGAAAGTGACTTAAAAGAATTTGTTATGCCCTTGGAAAGCATGTTTTGTAATTTAGATTTTTATGTCCCAAAGAGAAAGCATGAATGGGACTTCTGTAGTCTGGCTAGAAAGGATGATAGAATTTTTTTTCCAGATGACAATTTCCAGGCCACAGACTTATCTCAACTGAAAAACAGCTGATATTGTTCTGTATACCAGGGTAGTATGTCTTCCAGCATTGGCAGGCAATCTGTAGATGGGAGGAGGATGACTACATCATGAACATATGCCAGGCATTTTACCTCCCTCCCCAGCTTGGGAATGTACATCACAGGAAGATCTCTTTCAATCTTAAGAACCAGTGGGTTGATGAATGCAGTAAATAATAATGTGCTCAGTGGAGATCCCTGGGGTATAGAGATGTTGGGATGAAACTCCATAGTGATTCTTCCATCCATCATAACAAGAATCTGTTGCTAAGATTCTTCACGATGGATAAGAGGGTATCAGAAATAGGATAGGTTCTTAGTATGCTGATGAGGAGATTGACCCTATTGGACTTTTATGTTATTAAAAGAAGAAGTGAAGAAACAATTGAAAACACAAATGGAGTAGGATTTTTTATAAATAAAAAGTGGAAGAATAACATTAAGAAGATTGATGGTATATCAATCTGAATGGCAAGATTAGTTATTCAACATAATGAAAAATATCAAATATAGATAGTTCAGAATGAAGAAGAATTTTTGTATGGATGTACAAAAGACTTTAGTACAGATCAAACAGCATGTTAAAATAGTCATGAGAAATTCTAATACAAGAATTGGAAAATGATTAAAAGATTAATGAATTTTGGATATTGTGAAAAAAATGAGAGGACATAGGCCTGTAAAATTTGCACAAAAAGGAAAATATATTATGAATTCTTTCTTTGGAAAAAAAGTGTCAAACAGAAATGGGCCCAGAAATTTCTGATTGAAGTTAGAGCAGAATTGGATTGTATTTTGTCTACTAGAAAATATATATTTCAAGATTGTAATGCAGGAAGTAATCATCAATTAGTGAGATGTAAGATATGTGTTAATGCAAAACTAAAGAGAGCAAACTATTATGAAAGTCAGTATTAATATTCCATATCCTAATCTATAGAAACAGTTCAATGAATTTAAATTAGACGTTTCTAATCATTTAACAATATTGACAGACTTTGAAAATAATTCAGACTTAATTTAAATCATTTAGAAAATAACTGATATTCTACTAAAAACTACAACGAAAATAACTAGTACAAAAGAGATAGCAAAATGTCATGAGTTTTTAGCTGAGACAAAATCATGTATGAAGGGGTGGGGGTGAAAATATTTAAAAATGATTAATTGAGAAGGTTTGAAGTTCTGTAAAATGCTATGAAAGAGAATAAATACTGATATAATAAATCATTAATAAAATATGTGTGAATTGGCAAGAAAAGCTAAAAAAAAAGAAGAATAAAAGTCACAAAAACAGAATGTAATATATGGGTATTAAAAAGAAAGTTATTTCAGCAAAAATAGGGTATTAAAAAGAAAGTTATTTCAGCAAAAATAAAAAAACGGTACTAATATTTAAAAAAGGGACAACATCTTGAAATGTGGAAAACAGTTCTACAAAAAATTATATACTAATAAAGGAAAACAAACTAATTACAATTTTCCATATTTATATTTTAATTAATTAAATTTAGAACATATTTTTTTGTATTTGTTATATTAATCTCAATTTATTAAACAGGCAAAACTCTCCATATAGTAGTGCCACCCTGTACCACCAGAGTAATCAATGGATGCCAGAAGGCTTGTACATAAAATCCCCATCTAGTGCCTACTCATTGATTATTCTGGTTGGCACAGGGTGGCACTACTGTATGGAGAGTTTTGCCTGTTTAATAACAGTTATGTGTTAGCATAAGAGATGGTGATCATGCGATGTTTAATGGTTTAATATCAATTTATCTTTGGTATAATGTATGTGAAAATTCATATAGTTAGGTATTTGCTTAAATAAATTTATTTTTACTTGTTATTAAAATTTGTCTTGTATGTGTATGATTTAATCTCATTCCAAGTAAACATTTCTAAACTCTATAATTGTCTTTTAAGATTCATGCTCTATGTTGAGAAGGTACTGGGTAGTAAATAAGTAACCAATAAAGGATGAGTGTAAGTCAGGGGATATCATTTCTTAATTGAAAATGACACTTAGGAATGAATTAACTCATTACCTACAGAGATGTTATTCGATTGAAGAAATATAATAGTTTAGATTCGTAGAAGGGAGATGATCATATCAGTGATCTGTAGGGATTAGGATAATCTAAATAGTCACATGACATTGTGCATTTAAAATTATTAGTAATAAAAAGTCATAGATATAATAATGCTTTACATATTAAGATATGTTAGGTTTAAAAATCTGAATTGATGTAGTGGATATCATGAGTAAGATTATATGATGATGATTGAATCAGGTTGTTCTATAAAATATAAGCAAAAAAATAACACGTAAATAATTCAATAAAACCTGTACCTTTAATCAAATGGGCAACCAACACATTGCTGGGTTAAGCATAAGTGACCCTTTTCCCTCCTGTTACATTGCTGGTTTCATCCCATTACAATATATTGTAAGAGTAATGTCCTAACCTATTACAAATGAGATATAACATTAACTATATTGTAAATAGGTTGTGGCATCGTTCTGTTTGTTCTTTATTACTTTTTATTTTTGTTATGTTAAGTCTACTGACTACAGTATGAGAGAAATTTATACTGAATTGACTAAATTTCTGAATTTAATATAGGAGAATAACAAAGAAGAATGGGATCTAAAAACAAAATTATTACATTATTTTTTAAAAATAAAAATTATTAAAGAGACTAAAAATTAAAACTATTAAATAATGGGAAAGCATGATTAATATATAACGCTTGCGAGTAAAAGGAACTGAATTGTTTTTATCAAGACAAAAACAAATAATAATTGTTTTTAAAGCTATTAAGAAATGAATTAATAATATTCGTTTTATAATTTATCTCCAAAAGCCAATAATTTTATATTGAATCTGCAGACATAAAGAATTTTGGCTATTGAAGGTTTATTAATAATTTATTAATTATTAATAGGTTGAAGAAACCAAAAAAAAAAAACCACACACCTAATATATAGCAGAAAATAGTAATTCTGATGAATATTAGACAATACAGAAGGAGTTTAGGTTAATAGACTCATTAAACATTGCAGGTGCGATACTGCCATTCATATGCCTATTACTGATTCAACCCTATAAGCTAATAACATCAGTAATGTCTTCACCCTTAGCAAAAGGAGACAATAATTACCAGAATCATAGAGAAAACAGCAGTAAACATAGGAACATCATTCACCCACTGGCAGGTCAGGATGAACAGGCAACATCAAATGAATCATCAACTTCCAAGATCCAGGAATTTTCCTAATCCAGAAGGAATCAGCCATGCACCCACATACTGAAGAATAGTTAATTACATGGACCATCAATTTAAATGATTCAAATTATATCTGTATCACACAGAATACATTTTTTTGTTGTACAACTCTTTGTTATTTTTTTTGAAAGAAGTGATGATCCAGCCCTACAATCATCAATCATAATTATGTAGGAGGGGTCTATAGGCCAATCACTATAATGTTTGAGTGTAATAAAATATAGATGATGATCCCTAGACTTACTACTAAAGGACTAAATGACTGACTGGTGTTGAGATGAGATTTTATACATAAAACATTAAATTCTCACACTAGTACAGGACATGTTTATTGCTATTGTTAAATTAACTTAATTATTATTTGTTATTCTGTATAACTGACTAAACAACTTGTATGAATGTCTATTGCTATCATAATCACTGGTAGTATCAAAGGAAGGACTTCATACCCAAGAAAGACAGTCAGTAAATCATGGTGCACTGCCATAATTTAAGGTCACCAAATTAAAGCCAGGTCACAGAAGGGTTTGGTCGACAGGATGATTGTATCAAATTAATCATGAATTATATTGTTAAATTAATCATGAATTATATTGTTAAATTATGTAAATGTTTAGAGCAGATAGTGAATGATCATCCTACATGAATTCAAATGTTAGGGGATAATCGCTATATTATACGAATCAAATGGAGGATGATCTGATCTATCCAAATATGAAATTTATTTAGTATAAAAGATTGTAAATCACCTGTAATGAAATAAAATTGTTAATGATTTATTTTACTTAATAGGAATTGATGAATGTTTATCATTTTTCTATCTTTCTATTGACTGTGCCACATCATTTACTCAACTTTCCATTAGCCACGCCATATCATTTATCTATCTTTCCATTAGCCATGCCATATCATTTATTTAACTTTCCATGTACATGCCATCCTACACAACTAACTTAGATAAATATTTTTAGTTTAGATCAAACTTATGATAGTCACCCTAGTTTATTAGAATCATGCATATGATCATGGAATTTGAATACCAAGGAGTGACAGGAATATCAGGAGAACCAATGATATTGATGATCTAAAGAGCAACCATCCATAATAATATGCATTAGAATTGAACTCAGCATACTATAAATGCAAAACATTTATAATTGAAAAACTTTAGGGACTCAAACTCATTCTATCGCCTCAATGCACAAATAAAACAAGTGGTGCAAATAGCTATTTTGTTCCATTTCTATTCAATTAATGACCTATTATTGGTGCTAGACACTGTTCAATTGCATCATTAGGAGAATCTGGTCTCATATATAATAGACCATTCTATTACAATTGGCACAGTCATTTGTTGGAGGCATGAACTCAGATGGTTGTCATATCCCATCTGTCATAAATGCCTTCCAAATGTGTAGGAAGACTAAACAACAGCCTAGGAGAATAGTTCCTTATATTACACAATAAACTCTTTTATGTTACAAATGACCAATGTTTCTGTTACAATATATATATATATCATTAAAAACCAGTCAACACTTAGACAATCCCAATATCAATAATAATCAACAAGTTCAAACTGTTATTAAGGCAACCTCCTTTTAAGAATAAAGGTGTTGAGTGATTTTTAATGATTACTTACAAACCCATTTAGCCTAAGGCATTATTACATTTAATATGTATACATATATTCTAATGGGCACACATGCTGATACATTATTCTAATAAATAAAATTAGAAATTAAAAATAAAAAGTTTGCAAATAAAAATGTTTTTAAAAATTAAAAGTGATCTAAACTCGTGTATATATAAAATCGCACAGATGGAAAAATATTAAAAGAAAACTTTATTTAAAAAAAAAGTATTTTAAAACTAAATTTTAAGAAAAACCTTAAAAGATTTAAAGATAAAAGTATATCTTTAAGAATGTACAAAATTTAATTACTTCTATTGTGTAAAAGGCTAAAAACAGAAATGATTATTTTTAATTAGTCTAAGTAAACTAGCCCTTGGACATCTCAAAATTTATTACTAAAGATCAGATAGGAGTTAAAAACAATAAGAACAGAATAACCAATAAAATCCCTCAGGAAATGGACCATAGTGAAAGAATCATCATCATGATGTCATGTTCAGTTAACCCAGAATTTTGATATAAAAAGGAAAATATTGGAAATAAAGTTCAGTTCCAAGAGAGTTGAAGGAGAAGGGATTGAAAAGACGCATTTTCAATTCCTTAAGTTTTTCAAAAAGAAAAAATGAAGTGTCATTTTTCTATATTGCAGACCCCAGGACACCAGCTAGAGCAAAGGACTTCCAGATAAATGCTAATAGAATGGCTAACAGCACACCAGTCTCCCCAGGATGACATGGGAATTAGAAACAACGCGGGATCCAAATCACAAGAAATATAAAGTATGGAATTTAAACCCTAAGAACTCCAAATAGCTCATGAACTTTAAATATAAAACTTTTTCCAGTATTTAAATATAAATATGAATTCCTATCTGACCAAACTAAATCATTTATTAATAATTATTTTTATTATATGTATTTTAAAATCATTTCCATTAATTTTTTTTTTTTGTCTTTTGAGTGTTTATTATGATTTTTTTTATTAAGCTAAAACTTTTAAATCATGTTAAATTTAAGTTTGGGGGGGGGGGGCTGTATAGATTCATAAAGTTATGTTAGTTTAAGGGAAGGTTAATCACAGGTTATTTGTTTTGCAGTTAAATTGGGTTAATGGGTTGGATGTATTGGTGTAATTAGTAAATGTAGTATGAAAATCCATTACATGCAGGATCACATTATATGCTGCACTTGGGCAAAATAATCCCATTTCTTATTGACCATCAGAGGCAGATAATATTCCCTGCTTCTTGGATCATCTCTTTAGCCTATGGAATGGGATGGTAAGTCAGCAAAAAGGACTGCAATCCCTTTCTATGGAGTTTTGTGTTATTGTTCTTCTCACCAGACAGATGTAGCATTCCTGTACTGGATAAGGGACATTTCTTCTAGATAACCATGCTGTTCAGATGTACATTTCTGACAGTATGGTATTGTGCTGTCATATTCATGTTGCATTGAATACATTGATATATCAGATGGATTGGCGTTAGTTTGACTGCGAACTTTTGGCCTAGGGTTAAATAGGGGATATAGAATATTTTCTTTTTTGAGTGCAATCTATGTAGTCTATCCATACTCAACACTCTAATAAAATATTAATTAATCCATCTGTGCGAACTTATAAAATAAAAAGTTAAAATGTAAATTAAATCAAATTTTAAAATAAATATTATACTAAAATAAATAATTCTGAATTTTATATATGTGTAAAATAAATGTTTCTGTGTATTGTTAATCTGGTAGTGGCTTATTCTTATTTTTTTGTTATCTTTCTTTAAAATAAAATATATATTATCTCTGCTGCTCCACAAGCTAGTGACTGGGCATTTTGGTCGTATTTATTTAAATTCTAGATCTTACTGTAAGTATCTCCCTACTATATAAATTTTCCAGGTTCGAATGGCCTGGTGGCATCCCTGTATGGCAGATATGGTAAGACTCCAATACACCCCGACCATTATAATATATATGTATAACAATCTTTGCAAAAAAAAAATCAAGTCAGATGTCACATGACCTAATTTAATAAGGTTGTATAACAATCTTTGTTATGAGTATCTCTACAAATATCTGCCTAATATTAAATTACCACTATTACTCATGTGATAGTAATATATATATATAATTTAAAATAAAATTAATATGAAGGGTTGGTTGTTTGGAATTCATCCAGGATTTTTGGCCCATTGCTGTATAATCGTACTAAACCAAACAATGCATAGAATTCAGTAATGCCAAATCAAAAGAAAATAATTTTAACCATACAAAAAGTTTGCTTAAAATTTAATAATATAAATAATTTAATGTTTACAACATTGTAATAAAAAATAGATGTACTCACACAAAATTTACACAGTTTCAATGCAATATTTTAGTATTTGCGTGAATCCATAACTGAGTGCCTGCCTACCTACATGCCTACCTACTTTCATATCTATCTATTCATTCAATTATATTGTGATTGTACTTTCTTGTATAACTAATAACTAAATTTCAAAAACGCTTGTAAATTAGAGCAAACCATTTTATATATTATTTCTCTATAATCTTAACAAATGTTTTGATCAAGTAAAATAATGTTAGTAAAAAAAAAAGTAAAAAATTCTGAAAACTCAAAAAAATATAGTTATTAAATTGTAATCCTGCCAAAAAAAAAGTTTGCTATCGAAAGAGATTTTTGTCAAAAACGAGATACAGATTTGTATTAAATGTTTCTTTCCAAGAGTAATTTATAAAATTGTTGTATTTTTTTTTGTTTCCTTATTACAATCATATATTTAAAGATAAAATATTATAAAAATCTTTTTCAATCTTTTAGGACTATCTCATGAAACATATTTTCTATGATCTATGACTGTTGTGAAATACTATTACTAATAATATTAGAATAACCTTCAAATGTAAAGGTTAACTGGAATCTATTCTGTTGCCTTATAGGAAGATGATAGTTCCTCGAGAACTGGTATTGTTTATAAGATAAGTTATATTTTCCAGCTTTCTTGTGCTTTTCAACATTTTTATTTTATTTTACTGATTTCTGTTATTTAGGGAATTGTAAAACCTATCATCATAAATTCTTTTGTATCATTGATCATTTCTCTGCTTTGATTGTGACAACAAAATTATATGTGTGAAACCTTACCACATTAATTACAACACACCAAGTCTGACTGCAATTTTTTTTTCTTTCTTTTTTTCAGAAACGTTACGAGAAATTAAAAAAAAAAATTTGGGTCAATTAAATCAGTTTTTGGAATAGATGCAGACCCTTGTTTATATTATGAAGAATTTCTTAACTGTTTAAACCACATAGTTTAAAACATGTTCTATAACAAATACAGTTAAAATAAATGTATGTATATAAATAAATAAATAATTATTTTTAGGCTTTAATTTATTTATTTATGTTACATAACTATTTAATAGCAATAAATGTTTATATAATCGTAATGATTTTTTAAAATAACTATTTTCAGTATTTTTTTTTTCAAAATATTTATTAAACAAGTACAATGTTTACAGTGATAATTATGTATACATGGTAAATTAAAAGGAAAGCTAGAATTACAAACATAAATAAGAATTACATGATTATAAATAAATATAAGATAGTATTATTCTGGGCAAAAGGTAAACCCGAATACCTGGTCTACTGTTAACACCAAGTAGGCCAATTAAACTCACCCAACTCATCTAGACAAAATGCCTCACACTACCAAGAGTCACTTAGTCAATCTAGAGTTTGGTCAGATCACCATTGGCAAAATCACTACAACTATGAAGGCCTAGGTATTTATGCTAAATCTGATGTGTTCAGTTAAATATTATCCATTTTGAAAACATTAAGGATTTGAACTTCTGATTATTAACAAAACCACTTTCAGCAATAACTTATACAGGAGAAACAAAGCATTTTACCAGCAATCATTCTTACAATGCAATCAGAGTCCATGTTTCCTCGAATAACACTTTTGGAGCTAGGAGCATGTCACGGTTTTTAAATTTTATAAGTTTATTCAGAAAGAATTTTCCCTCATGAATTGCACCAGGATTGAAAACCATTTTACAATGAGTAGACCAGAAAGCATAGTTGATAAATAATGACAACCTAATAGTAGGGATGGATCTTGTCCTAATACTGTCCTTAAGAGAGGTAACAAGGTAAAAATTCACTTTAAGGTTATCAGCAATAATCCTTCTAGACCTCCAGAGTCCATGACATGAGTAAACCAGATGGTCAAATGTTTCATCATGAGTCTGGCAGAGGGGGCAGATTGGGTAAATTTTGTTGATGCCTCACCTATGAAAGAGAAACCAATTAGTGCTAATGGCATTTAAATTTATTTTAATAATGAAATCAAAGAATTTCGGTTCCATAGCCCAGCACCTGAAGAGGGAGATGATCTTATTATTGGTCAGGGCAAGTAGTGGTGTTATGGGAATTGTGACAGGGTGAATGAGACTATGTGCTTGCCAAATATTAATCCTGTTATCAAACGTATCATTCGTAATTACCATGTAGCTTTTGATCAAGTCAATCGTGACATCAAGGAAATTCTTGACTCTAGGAGGGGGTCTATCTGTCAGGATAACTGGCAAAATGACTTGCTCATATTCAAATGATTTAATAAGCATGGTGATAAAATTAAATATCTTTTGAATATGAATGGCTTGAATAGCATGATAAGAAAGTCCATTATACTTCCGGTGAAGTTGCATCCTGTTAATGCTAATTGCAACAACTTTACCTCCCCAGAAAAGTCAGGATGCAAGAGAATTCATTTTATTGATAAAAGTTTTAGTGATCCTCATGATGGGTATGTAATAGTTGAGCTTGGCCATGATCTTCATATTGAGAAGCATTACCTTACCATGTAAGGAAAGGTAGACTTTAGACAGACATTTAGTAAGTCTTTCCATTGAGTGCAGAATGTGATTTTGAATATCTTTGGACATTTGGAAGTATGTTTTGGATATCTCAAAGCCCAAAAACTTTTGAGGGTTGGCTGTAAATTTGGATACAATCTTCTGACCTGAGGATACCTTCCATATAGCTGATTTCAATGGGTTGATGGTGAGACCATAGTCAGCTGTGTATTTATCCAATATGGAGTATAACTGAGGTAAATAGGTTGTTGAAGGGAGGAAGATGATTACATCATCCATATAAGCCATGAGCTTTATCAATTTGGCAAGCCTTGGTACATAGACACCAGGTAGTTGCTGTTCGATGGCTTTCAACAGTGGATCAATGTAGACTATAAAGAGAAGAGCACTGAGGGGGGAGCCTTGCGGAATGGATGTGTTAGGTTGAAAAAAATGAAGAGAGCTTGCCATTCAGTGAGACAGCAATTTCCCTGTTAGACATGAGGTTATCTTTGATCTGTATGATAGAGGTTGAGATGTAATGACCTTTCAGCAGGGTTAGGAGAGTACTGATGTTAACAGGGTCAAATGCTGCATTGCAATCCAGCTGGATAGCTATGACAGCCTGCTTTCTCTGTTGTCTAACATAATCAATTAATATTTTAACTTGACCAATGGCTAAAATTGGTGAGGAATGTTTCTTTGCAAATTGGGAAGAAGATATATTTTGGAGTATTTTATCCTGGATCTTATCTTTTATGACAGATTCCAGGATTTTAATGATGAGCGGGGACATAGAAATAGGCCGAATGTTTTTGAGGGTATGGGGATCTTCATGCTTCTTTAGGAAGGGAACTAAAGCAATAGGATATAGGTGGGGGATTATTCTTTTCTCCTGTGCCAAATGGTTGGTCATTCTAAATAGGATGGGAAGTGTGAAGTGGTTAGATGATCTAACAGGAACGTATAAATGCAGTCCGGGGTGTATTTTGTCTGGCAATGCTTGGAGTTTGGCTCTCAGCATACCTTCAGTGATACCATGATCATCTTGACAAATTAAAATGTCTTCAATGGGAGTATTAACATGGCTGAGACAATGAAATTTTTGTTCAAAGTGTTTATGGATTTCCTTAATCATTGGCAGGCCAACAAAGGACTCACCATCAATATTGATGATAGTGGGAGTAGGAGGGGTTAATAGCACCCAGTGCCCAATGAAAGTAGCTTCTAGTCCAATAGTTCTGCTGAGTTAGAAACACCTTGGCACGCTTTATAGACAGATAATCTGCAAGTGCCTTCTGTTTGGCTTTATACTGTAGCTTAACAGATATAATTTCATCTATAGAAGATGAGGCAGAGTTAAATGCCTTCATTCTGAAACCTAGCTCATCTAAGTCTTTTAGTAACACCAACAGTCCCTTTTGCTTAATTGTATGGTAGGAGATGATCGATTGAAGAATGCCAATAAAGGCAAACCATGCTTCCTCTATAGGTTTGGCAAGTGTATCTATTTTTTTTAAATATATATAAGCCTCAGATGGTATGGCTTCTGTTATATTCGATTTTGTCAACATTCTGATAGTGTTGCAAGCGGGAGTGACATTATTAGCAGCTTCAATCTGAACTACTAGGGCAAGATGGTCTGAAAAGACCACATGTTCTGATTTTGCAGTGATGAGAAAATGTATGTCAGGTGTATAAAAGAATAGATCAATCAGCGATCTGTATTTTCTGGTATAAAAAGAGTAGGAATCATCAGGCAGATGACCCTCACCACTCATAAATGGCTTGTCTATCAAGTGAATATAGGTTTTTGTGAATTTTGCATAAGTGATATTAAAATCACCAAAGATTAGGGCGGGGTTGTTATTCTTTACCAAAAGCATATTTATTATGTTAATGACTTTCATTAACGTGCAGCAGGACCTATCTGCATACACATAAATTAAATTGATTACCAAATTTTGATATGTGACTGATATAGCAATAAGGTTATTATCCTTATAGAGAATTACAAATGTATTAGGTGGATGTTTTTTATTAATAAGTAAACCGACTCCACCAGCTACAGTAACGCTATCAGAGAAAGCTATGTATCCAAGAGATTCAAGACATTCTCTAATTCTATAATCTGAATTTGAGTAATATTTTGTTTCACTCATAAAAAATAAATGTGGATTATTGATTGAGATCCATTGTTCAATGGCATATATCCTTTCCAATGAATTGATACCCCTTACATTTACTCCTACAAACTTATGCAATATACTTGGGTTATGTATCTTTTAAATCTACCGCAAAGAATATAAGGTTCCCTTTTAATTCTCAGCATAAATAGAATGTAAATTCTAGTTAGAATAGCCTGGATCTATATAGTCTGGATCTTCAGTGATGTTATCTGAGGTTTCTTCTAACACAATAGGTTCAATCATTGGGTTGCTGTGTCATCATCGATGACCCAATGTACATCACCAGCAGTCTCTTCTAATGAATTAAGACTCAATATTCTATTATCCTCATCTGATAACTGACATTTCTTCTCTGGACTTATTTCCTTAAGTATTGGAATATTGGATTTCTTCTTCTGCTTAAGAGATAAACATCTGTTATTCTTCCCCAGAGATTTTTCATCTTCTGAGCTGGACTTGTGTATAAAGACTGATTTACTTTTCTTAGTACTGGACTTATCTATAGGCACTTCCATTGGAGAATCCTCTTCTGAGCTAATATCTCCTTGGTTGGAGGTGATAGACTTGTTACTTTTAAGCTGCTTGTTCATACTTCTTGTGCATCTCAAAGTAGTGGTTTTAGTCTGATAAGTAACTATACTTTTGTTCAGAGGCTTCTTGACAGGATTGCTTGGATTAGTGCTATCATTTTGCTGATAGCATGTGGGATTGTCTGAAGTATCTTGCTCCACCACAGTTTGTTGTGTTGATCCCATTATTTCAGCATGATGTAGTTGGCTTTGTGTATCATTTCTTCCTATTGAGGCCGGTGGAAGTCGAGCCTCATCTACAAGAAAAGAATCTTGTGTAATATCTGATGTTTCTTCTTCTCTGGCTACACTTCTGCCATCAGGTTGTTGCAAGTGGTTGATTATTCATTTGATATTCTTTGGAGGCAATTATAATTTGGGGTTCTGTTGTTGATGCATCATTAGTTACGGATGCATATGATTGTGCAGTACATTGAGAAGTTGATGTAAAATTCTTTTTGCATCTATGATAAATGCTCTTTTTGATTCCACAATTAGAGCACATTCTTGATTGGCAATCTTTCACCAAGTGGGTCCTCTCAAGACAATGGAAACACTGAGATCTAACTCCACGTAAAGAGAGGATCATGTGTGAGCCTTTATAGTTGAACACAGTAGGTATGTCAGTGGGTGAGACATTTTGTTTAATTGCTATTTGAAAAGTTGCATTGTTAGATAGAAAATGTAGTCCATCTGAATCAACAGGAAGGTATTGAAACTTACTAACATTGCCAAAGGCTTTGAGTGATTCCTGTAGATGTTCTTGGTAGAAGTTCATAGGACAATTTTTAATCCTACCAGAAATTATATTAGGCCTAGTGAGATCAATGTAACAGATGAATTTATCATTTAATACCCTGATATTGCTTCTAAAGTAATTCTTGGCTGCCCAGTTAGTAAATTCCAGAGCAACATAGTGGTCATTAGGATGACTCAAGATCTTATGAATACCATGGCTTAAATCTTTTTCTTTAATAGTTTCATATAGCAATTCAGTGGGGAACTTGAACAATGCACAGTTAGCATTAGTAACAGCTAGAATCAGGTTCTTATCACCACTGAAATTGATCAGTGACTTATAAAGATTATTGGGTATAGTGCTGGTGAAACGTTCGGTGAGGTCTCGATAACTGCTCTCCTTTTTTTTTTTTTTTTTATTTTTTTTTTCTCATTATAGTCACATGCATTAAAGAAATATGTGTTGGTGGATGATTGTTTAAAAGTGCTATTCTGATCTACATCCATTTCCATTAAATCAAGCAAAGAAATATTATCACAAATGGTAGGTATATTATGAGAGGCATTTGAGAGCGATTTGCTTTTAAGGATATTTGCATATGTAGGGATGTTTGTATCAGAAATATTTGTTTTATTCTGTTGAACTTTCCCCAATTCATAGGTATCATTTTGTATTTTTTGTATATTTTCATTTATTTGGCTGTTACTGAGATTGTTTTCTAATTCTGTAGCAAAAATAGAGTTTTGGGCCCCCATCGGCAACAAACTTTTTTAAAACTTATCAGAGGTTTTATATTTTTTACCAAGGGAAGACATAGCATCAAATCCATTTTCTTCTGTTTCTAATCATGACTCAATCCTTTTTCTTTTCAAAATATACATTATATATAGCCATATAATTCTATAATTAAAACATTTCTTTTCTTTTCAAAAACTTTATATATATATCAAATAAAGTTTTTGAAAAGAAAAGAAGTGTTTTAATTATAGAATTATAAGACATAGCATGTTTATCTTTTGATATTTCTGCATGTAATTTGGTGACAATATTATTTGGAGTGTTCTGCATCAAGCCATCAACTAAAAATGAGGTCGAAGTATGATCTAGTGCATCTTTTCTGGCAGGTTGAAAATCTGATTTTAACATTGAGGCTGTAATTGCATATGATTCAACGTTATATTACCATGCTGTTGATTGCTATTCATATTGCCTTGCAAATAATTTTTTCCTAGCTGATTCACAGTAATTTTTGGGTATAATAAGGCTTACCTTGCCTTTCCAGGAGGTTTAAGCACAGTATCTTCCTTGCTTCACTAGTAATTTTAACTTAAAAGAGGCAGCTGAATGACAGTGTATAAACTACGATATGGCCTAGGTCAACTATTTTTTCATTTTCAGTATTTAAACAGTAAAAAAAACTAGCCTTTAAATTATTATTTAAATTCAATTCTTTTTTTTAACAAAATACATAAAAAAAATAAAAGGTTAATCATATACTTAACATCTCTGGAAATATGATAGTTACACTATCAGTTATAAAAGTAAGATTATATTGCAATCGATACTTTTTGTTTTTATGGTCATTGCATTAAAACTTAATTGACTATTCTGGTTTAATCTGCGATCGTTATTCTCTAATTATTCTTATATGGCATGACTTAAGATTTTTTTTCATTTCAAATAATTCTCTACAGGTAATCCAGTTAGAAATTCAATATAGATCATCAATTAGCAGCTAACAATTCTTAGTTTTACCATCCAGAAATTTGCAAGCCTAAGTAAATAGTTTTCCGTTTACTGCCATTTATGAGACATTGTTAAAAAAGATTTTGATCCAGCTATAAATTATTTAATCATTGCTCTATCTTTCTGAATGATTATAAATGTGGCTATGGCTTGATTACTTAAAAATAATAACCTAAGCAAGCTTGTGACCTAAAGCTAACCTTCAACGTTCATCTAGCACATTTTCGAATTTCAAGTAATGGAAATAGCAAATCATTACGTTAATCTCAATAAAAGCTTATGTATGAATAATGGAATTTTAATAAAAATTGTATTCATAAATCTTTTAGTATTATTATTATAGCTTTGTTTGTTTTTGTATTTTTACCTTACTAATTTACTTGTTTTTTAATATAATAATTTCCAATTTTAAAAAACAAACGTAATAATATTGAATATTTAGCATAAATGTTGAGGACTTGTAAAGTCATTTGAAATCAGAACGTAAACAAAAAGTATGATTATATATATGCATTTAGATTAAATCTTCAAAATGTATGAAACTTCATAGTATTATCACTGTTTACAAACATGTAAATATTTGATGTTAAATTATATTTCAATCCGAATAGTTTAAAACTTAGGATTTTTAAAAATAAGTAGTCTTTTGACAACCATTATTGAATATTTCATCAAATTCTAAATCAATATGCTTTTTCTTAAATATATAAATAATACCCATTTAGATTTCGATATAAAATATTAATAAACTGAAGATTCCATTCTACTAAAGCACGCAATTTTCTCAAAAGTACTTTCTTTAAATAAAAAAAACTATCTTAAAGTAGATTAATAAATAATTGCGGAAATGCATTAATAAATGTATCTTTTGGGCGACAACGACAATAAAATAAAATATTAAAAAATCTGCCAGACATTATATATCGAGTCTTCAATTTTACCGAAGTTAATAGTTCATTAAAAGTAACTTCGATAATATTTTTTATTTATATCAATCAATCATTCAATCTATTTAACTGTCTATAAAAAAAATTAATATAATTTTTTTAAAAGCAAGCAAATATTGAAATATATTTTCCAAGAAAATTAACATGTAGTTATTGAAAATAGGTAAGATTTTAGAATACCTGTAATACTATCGCTCAGTATTCACGATTATCATATACACCGTTTTAGTTATACACATTTATATTAATAAAAAACACTAATTTTCTACATTTTATTTATTTTTATTCATCGTGTAAATAAATACATTGCGGACACACACCTATTTATACGTGTGTATTACACCCATTTTCAACATGTATGTACACATACATATATGTGCATGCTTTACAAATTTTATTATCTTTGACAGATACGCCTTAAAAATGCTTATATGTCAGCCAATCAAATATAATAATGACTGGACAGGGAACTCTCAATTCCAAACTCAAGGCAGAGATTTTACATGAAAAAGATGGTTCCATCTTCTTCTCTCCTTAAATTTATATTTAAATAAGCCAGACTCAAGCATTTTGAACTAAGATCGTGAAGCTTTTAAACACCTTCACATTTAATTCCCTAAATATTATTTATAAATAAACAACGTGAAATCTTTCGATTTACAACAAAATAATTTTCAAATCTAATGAAATGATAGTAACAAGTGTAAATATATTAATTTATTAAGCACAATCAGATGATATAATAATAATGTGAAAGGCTGAAACCTTTGATAGATGCACCTTAAAAATGCTTATATGACAGCCAATCAGATGTAATAATGATTGCACAGGGAACTCTTAATTCAAAACCCAAGACAGAGATTTTATGAGAAAAAGATGGTTCCACCTACTTCTCTACTTAAATTTATATATAAATAAGCCAGACTCAAGCACTTTGAACTAAGAGCATGAAGCTTTTAAACACCTTCACATTCACTATATATATATATAAATCTTTCAATTTACAACAAAGTAATTTTCAAATCTAATGAAATGATAGTAACAAATGTAAATATATTAATTTATTAAAATCTCTGCCTTGTGTTTTGAATTGAGAGTTCCATGTGCAGTCATTATTACATCTGATTGGCTGTCATATAAGCATTTTTAAGGTGCATCTGTCAAAGGTTTTAGCCTTTCATGTTATTATTATATCATCTGCGTGTGCTTAATAAATTAATATATTTACATCTGTTACTATAATTTCATTAGATTTGAAAATTACTTCATTGTAAATCAAAAAATTTTATGTTGTTTATTTATATATAATATTTAGTGAATTAAATGTGAAGGTGTTTAAAAGCTTCACGCTCTTAGTTCAAAATGCTTAAGTCTGGCTTATTTATATATAAATTTAAGTAGAGAGGAAGGTGGAACTATCTTTTTCTCTTAAAATCTCTGCCTTATGTTTTGAATTGAGTTCCCTGTGCAGTCATTATTACATCTGATTGGCTGTCTTATAAGAATTTTTAAGGCACATCTGTTAAAGATTTCAGCCTGTCATGTTATTATTATATCATCTGCTTGCGCTTAATAAATTAATATATTTAAATTTTATTATCTGTATGTTTAGCATTTAACCAGATTTTAAATGTATAGAGCAATTATTGTATATAGTTAGCACCATTAAATATTTTTTCTCGCATACATATATGTGTATGTATTAGAAACTGCATACCATTATAGTCTGTGTATTCAATATTGAACTATATTTTGAACATACAGAACAACTATTATATATTATTAACATCATGAAGAATAAAAATGATACCAATATGTTTTACAATAGGATTCTAAGAAAATGGTGAGAAGTATCTCGGTTATAAAAGTCTGCTAGAAGAATATCTACTGTCTATAAGTTAAAAAAAACTGTTGGTGGAAAACAATATCAAATCCTGATGCATTTCACTAAAAATTGGAGAATAAAGCTCGTTATAATAAATTGTGGTTAAAAACAATGCTTATGAAGAAAATGATATGAAAATTAGAAAGAGTGGTAGCTAATACATATCACAAATATTAAGTATAATAAAGAAAAGATACATCTAAATAATTTAATGTTGACTAAAAAAGAAATCACTGTGAACTTAACCAACAGAAAGACAGAGTGATTTCACAGATATAAGAAATAAGTAATGGTTGTCTTGAAGCACATAAATATTTGGAGCTTTTATAACTATATTTATTTAATGATCACCAATAAAAAAGGTTATCAACTATAAGTGTTATCTCTCAACTATTAAACATTGTAATTCTATTAGTACAAAGCACTGAAAATCCTTATTAATTAGGAAGTAAACTTCCGATAATGTGCTGTTTTTATATAGTATACATTTCCTTGCACTCACCCACCAGTAAAAGTTTTAAAAGCTTAAGTGAATCACTTAAGGTAAGCTTAAGTGATTCACTTAAACTTTTAAAACTCTTTCTGGCAGGTGAATGCAAGGAAATACATTATTGGAGGCTTACATCTTCATTAAACATTGTAATATAATTTTTATTATTTGGGCTAGCACATCTAACATTCTCTTGGTGCAGTAATTACTTTGCATGGATATATATGCAGACTATTTCAATATATATATATATGTGTGGTGTGTGTGTGTGTGTAAAACAAATAAAATGTCCATTAATTAAAAAACAAAATTGTAATTATAATTGAAATAATAAATTTAATGGTTTACAAACTATTACAAACAATCCTTAAATCCGCAGAAGTACTTTCAGTTAATTTCTTAAACCTACCTCAACTGCCATTAAATTTTTAAAAAAAAGCGGAAGCAAACATCATCAATCCAAATCCCATGAATCTCGTATTTTAATGTTAGCAGCTTGTCAATTTATTAAATGCATTTTATTCCTGTTTATAAAAATTACCTCTTTAATTTTTCTTTTACTATGGTTTCTCTCCTCTTGAAGAATTTTCACATTTTCAAAATCAAATTTAAATTTATATTTACATGATTTTTCATGATCAAAGAAAACTGAAGTAGACATTAAATCACCATTATTTTTACTTTTTACACACTTATATAACAATTCATGCTCCCTCAATCTCCTCTCAATACTGCACCTAGATTCACCTATATATGATAGCATACAATTACAAAAAATTTGATATATGACATTACTTTTCTGCTTGATAGGTATGACATTCCTAGAATTATTGACTAATTTATTAATATTGTTTGGAATGTAGAATGAAACATTAAACACATTCTTATATATCCTTAAAAAAATTTCACTTGTGGATTTGAAATAAATGAAATAGATATCCATTGTTTAGTATTACTCTTCATTTCCTTTAAATGATCATAACTTTTTTTAAATTGACACAAAAAAAACATGTAAATATAAATTTAAATTTGATTTTGAAAATGTGAAAATTCTTCATGAGGAGAGAAACCATAGTAAAAAAAAAATTAAAGAGGCAATTTTTATAAACATAAACAGGAATAAAATGCATTTAATAAATTGACAAGCTGCTAGCATTAAAATACGAGATTCGTGGGATTTGAATTGATGACATTTGCTTCCACTTTCTTTTTTTAATTTAATGGCAGTTGAGGCAGGTTTAAGAAATTAACCGAAAGTACTTCTGCGGATTTAAGGATTGTTTGTAATAGTTTGTAAACTGTTAAATTTATTATTTCAATTATATATATATATTGTAACGATATATGCCGTTACATTAATTTAAAATTTAAATAAATTTTTTCTTAAGTTCGTAAATAAAAACTAAAAAAAAAAAATTAAAGAGTTGTTAAACATGTATACATATATATATATTCACACAGATGCAAAACTTTAAAAATTATTTTCTTTTTAAAAAAATATATATTTGAATGTACTTTTTTAGAAAAAAATACAAGATCTAAAGATAAAATATTTTTGTAAATGGAAATGATTGTTTTATAAATTAATTGAAAAGCAAACTAGTTCTTGGGACTCTTATGGAAAAAAAAGGTCAGTTGAAAGATATAGATAAGAGAATAAAAAATAAATTAGATGTCCAATATAGAAGCAGCAATGAAGGCCGGACCATAATGGAAATTATTGCAACAGGAAACAATGTTCAATGAATCCAGAGGAGTACTATAAAAGGAAAAATATTGAAATTAAGAACAGTTCCAGCTTGATTTTTGTGAGAAGAGCGATAAGAAGCACTTGTCACTCTCTCTCACTTATTTTAAATAAAATGACTGTAATAACAGGATTGAACGAGCTAAGGCCTTCTCCAGAACAACAGACCGGACTTCAAATAGACATGTCACTGGAATTGGCAGCAGGAACCTGGATTCTTCTTCTGTAAGACATGAACTATAAATTTTAAAAATAATTAAGAACTTTCATTCAAGCTTTTAATATTCAGAACCTAAATTTTAAAATGAACTCTTATCTGACTTTCAAATTTTCAAATTGATAATTAATGTTTAAATTTTATACATTTAAGTTTGCTAAAAATCATTTCCATTTTGTTTTATTTTTATTAATATTGTATAAATTATTTAAAGGCATTAAATTTAAGTTGGGTATAGATGCTTGCATAAATTTGTTAATGTTTAAATATGTTTTTTTTTTTTTTCATATTTGATTGAAATATATCGATATTCAGTAAATACGATATCTCACGTTGAATATCTAAACATGTATTCATTCGAGGGTCTTTTTAGTTATTGGTGTCAATGCAGCATCTTATGATGAATGCCATTGGGTTTCTTGTAAATTCCCCTCTGCAATTTACATCAATGACTTTATATTTTGATCATTTATGTTTATTTTGAAATGTTTTTGAGCGTGTAATCTATGTAGTCGATCTATACTCAATATTAAAAAACAAAACTTTTATAAAATCCATCTGTGCGAAAATATATAAATGTTAAACTTAAGTCGGGTGTGAATGGCTATATATATTTGTAAAGTTGTATTAATTAATTAGGGGAGGGTTAATCTTAGGTTATTTGTTTCGTAGTTAAATTGGGTCAATGGATTGGATATATTGGTGTAATTAGTAGATGCAGTATGAGATTCGCTATGTGCAGGATCACATATTATGCCACTCACCCCCTTTTTGCCTACAGAATGGGATGGTGAGATGGAAAATGTAGTCCCTTCCTATGGAGTTTTTTTTTATTGATCTTCCCGTCAGACAGATGTAATATTCCTGTCTCGACAAGAGTCAATATCTTCTAACCATGTTGTTCAGATGCACATTCCTGACAGTATGATATTTGTGTAGGTGTATTCATGCTACATTGAATACATTTATATATCAGATAGATTGGTGTTGGTTTGACTGCGAACTTTTGGCCTAAGGTTAAATAAGGGATAGAATATTTTCTTTTCAAATGAAATCTATGTAGTCTATTCATACTCGACAATCTTAAAAAAATATATTATTAAATTCATTGTGTGGATGATTTAAAATTTTAAAATAATAATTTAAATTAAAAGTTAATAATAAAATCTAAAATAATAAATGTTATTCCTCAAACTTTAAATGATTATCTATGTGTGTAAATAAATGTTGTTTGTGTGTTAATTACTGGCAGTAACTGTTATTTTTTTATATTTAAGATACAAATTAAAAAGTTATATATTATTATCTCTGTGTCTCCACTGAGCTAGTGACTTGGGATAACGGTCTAAATATAAAATAAAGTGGGATCTTGACAGCATGTATCTGCCTACTCTATAAATTTTCTGGTTCAAATGCCTAGATGGCACCCTTGTAATGTAGATATGGTAAGACTGTAAACCTTCCACTTCATTTCGGACCGTTATAATTGGCCACCCAACATGAGCTGATCTTTAATAAATCATGAGTGCCCTGAGAATTTTAAAAATAAATCATGAAAGTAACATTTTTATTTAAAAATGAGTATATATATTTTTGTATTAATGTAAAGTTATAGTTTGAATTTTGTTTTAAAGTACTGCCAGTATGAAAAATTGCACATATGTTTAGGTAAATATGAGGAATAAAACATAATAATTAAAATGTAATAATTAATATAAATCATAATTTTTTTTAAAAAAAAGTCTTATTTAAAATCCAACTGTTTTAACATGCCTAAGTAATAGTTAAAAGTAGGAGAAAAGAAACTTGGAAGGGAGGGGGCAGAAATTTAGCTGGTAGAAAGGAATCAACAGTCAACAATTTTTTTTTTATCATTATATTTGTGCGTAATTATTAACCAAAGTTTTGTCTTTTAAAAAAAAAAAGTTTAGTATATATTGTGTAATGTAATTTCTAACACTAAGTAAATTCTTTTTTTTTTTAATGTTTTTGTTTTTTGAGGAAGTTTACTGATATGTAATGGTATATGCCATTACATTAATTTAAAATTTAAATAAATTTTTTCTTAAGCTCATAAATAAAAGCTAAAAAAAAAATTAAAGAGTTGTTAAACATGTATACGTATATATATTCACACAGATGCAAAACTTTAAAAATTATTTTCTTTTTAAAAAAATATATATTTGAACATACTTTTTTCAAAAAAAGTACAAGATCTAAAGATAAAATATTTTTGTAAATGGAAATGATTGTTTTATAAATTAATTGAAAAGCAAACTAGTTCTTGGGGCTCTTATGGAAAAAAAGGGTCAGTTGAAAGATATAGATAAGAGAATAAAAAATAAATTAGATGTCAATATAGAAGCAGCAATGAAGGCCCGGACCATAATGGAAATTATTGCAACAGGAAATGATGTTCAATGAATCCAGAGGAGTACTATAAAAGGAAAAATAGTGAAATTAAGAACAGTTTCAGCTTGATTTTTGTGAGAAGAGCAATAAGACGCACTTGTCGCTCTCTCTCTCATACTTATTTCAAATAAAATGACTGTAATACCAGGATTGAACCAGCTAAGGCCTCCTCCAGAGCAACAGACTGGACTTCAAATAGACATAATGTAGTAATTGGCACCAGGAACCTGGATTCTTCTTCTGTAAGACATGAACTATAAATTTTAAAAATAATTAAAAACTTTCATTCAAGCTTTTAATATTCAGAACCTAAATTTTAAAATGAACTCTTATCTGACTTTCAAATTTTCAAATTGATAATTGTTTAAATTTTATACATTTAAGTTTGCTAAAAATCATTTCCATTTTGTTTTATTTTTATTAATATTGTATAAATTATTTAAAGGCATTAAATTTAAGTTGGGTATAGATGCTTGCATAAATTTGTTAATGTTTAAATATGTTTTTTTTATTTTCATATTTGATTGAAATATATCGATATTCAGTAAATACAATATCTCACATTGAATATCTAAACATGTATTCATTCAAGGGTCTTTTTAGTTATTGGTGTCAATGCAGCATCTTATGATGAATGCCATTGGGTTTCTTGTAAATTCCCCTCTGCAATTTACATCAATGACTTTATATTTTGATCATTTATGTTTATTTTGAAATGTTTTTGAGCGTGTAATCTATGTAGTCGATCTATACTCAATATTAAAAAACAAACTTTTATAAAATCCATCTGTGTGAAATTATATAAATGTTAAACTTAAGTCGGGCATGAATGGCTATATAGATTTGTAAAGTTATATTAATTAATTAGGGGAGGGTTAATCTTAGGTTATTTGTTTTGTAGTTAAATTGGGTCAATGGATTGGATATATTGGTGTAATTAATAGATGTAGTATGAGATTCGCCACGTGCAGGATCACCTATTACGCCACTCACCCACTTTTTGCCTATGGAATGGGATGGTAAGACAGAAAATGCAGTCCTTTCCTATGGAGTTTTTTTTATTGATCTTCCCATCAGACAGATGTAATATTCCTGTCTCAATGAGAGTCAATGTCTTCTAACCATGTTGTTCAGATGCACATTCCTGACACTATGGTATTTGTGCTGTTGTAAATATGCTACATTGAATACATCGCTATATCAGATAGATTGGCGTTGGTTTGACTGCAAACTTTTGGCCTAAGGTTAAATAATGGATAGAATATTTTCTTTTCAAATTAAATCTATGTAGTCTATTCATACTCGACAATCTTAAAAATATATATTATTAAATTCATTGTGTGGATGATTTAAAATTTTAAAATAATAATTTAAATTAAAAATTAATAATAAAATCTAAAATAATAAATGTTATTCCTCAAACTTTAAATGATTATATATGTGTAAATAAATGTTGTTTGTGTGTTAATTACTGGCAGTAACTGTTATTTTTTTATATTTAAGATACAAATTAAAAAGTTATATATTATTATCTCTGTGTCTCCACTGAGCTAGTGACTTGGGCTAACGGTTTAAATATAAAATAAAATGGGATCTTGACAGCACGTATCTGCCTACTCTATCAATTTTCTAGGTTCAAATGCCTAGATGGTGCCCTTGTAGTGCAGATACAGTAAGACTGTAAACTTCCACTTCATTTCAGACCATTATAATATATATATATTGTAAGTACCCAGATTAATGCTGTATGTCATAGCATTTTTAAAAAAATAAAGAAGTTTGTTGGTCTTGTTTAATTTTCATTTCACTTGATCTATGGGTAATGGAGGTCTTGAAATATAATGTTAACTAGATAACCATGGCAACCTAATGCTTTAAAATAATATTTACTGATAATTCTGGCATCAAATCATAAATATGTTGTGATCAATTTCAGGAAAAAAATATAAATTGGTGAATAAATAAGTAGACTTTGGAAATAGTTAAATGAATCATAAAAAAGGTCACTTGAATAAACTCAATATTACCATTAAAGTATTACACATTTCAATTTCTACTATTACAATCACCATAGTAACACCTATTATAAAATTAAATATTTTATGTTTCATATATGTTTGTTCATAATTACTTATGGGAAAATTATTATTAAAAATATATGTAAAAATATTTATATCCCTTAAAATGTATTAAAATTGTAATGTAAACTTTTTATTTTGGTCAAAAATGAAAAATAATATTGAACTTGTAAAACAGGATTTTATTTTCTCTGTATCCAATTATTTTAAAATCTCCATTTCACTTATTAATTGGAGACAAATTTTCTTGAATAATTTTTTTACATCATCAAATGAGATTTGAATGATTTTCAACAGCATTGGCGTCATCAACAGGATCTTATAAATAGATCCAAAATGCAGCAATTTGAGTACTTGAAATTTTGTCATTGCCTAAAACTGATACATTTATATCTGTTTTTAAATTTTTATCAAATTTTATTGTTCAAATGGTTAATTTCTAAAACTATGGAAGAATAAAAATTTTTAATTATCTCTCCATTCAATTGGAGCCAGTTTGTTGTTGAAATTCCTAGGGATATGGCAAAATATAAAACAGCAAAACAAAATCATCAAAATGTGAAAGTTGGTTATAAAAGAAATATTTCATTGTCAAAATCTAGAATTCCATCTATTTATTTGTGATGAATTCAAATCCCAATTATGTTTTTATGGATATCATATTTCAGATCAATGGATTTCACAAGATCAATTAACTTAGCCCATGTGAAATATCAATCTAAATTTCACTTTCTTAACCTGGAAAGAAAAAGTTAGCATTTATTATTCACTTGTATATAACTAAATTTTGTCAATGAAAAAAAATTCTCTTTATACATGATTACCAATGGAGAAAGAAAATAAAGTCATCAATATGTAATTTTGCACTAAGTACCTATTGTTTTAAAGACTTGGATACATTTATATTCTTAAAGGAAATATTGGAATTTAAGCATGAAAGTAATTGGATTCAAATCCATGAAAGTTATCATTCATGTTCATCTCCTCTACTAGGAAAATCATCTCTATGTATTAGGATCAGAAACCAGGAACCAGAAGCTCAATGGACTAGTGAGGGAAAATAGACAGACTTTCACTTAAATGATATGATTTCTATGTATATGTATTTTTTGTTGTTATTGATTTGTTAAAAGAAATGGAGGGTTTATGTTTGCTCATGTTTTATTTTAAAAACAGAAGTAAATAGTATATATATATGGGTTAATATAGAATTCATGTAATAAAAAGGTCAGAAAGATTTATTTTTGTTCTCATTATTTAAACTCTTAGTGATGAAGTAAGTTAATATAATGTGTAGTTTTCAAGCATTTAAAAATTTTAATATATATATATTGTGCCCTTTTCTATAGGTCAGTAATAGTTTATAACAGTCAATTACTAAAAATTTTAAATTTTAGAATATGTTCTTTTGATTTATTAATTATATTAAGTCAATTATATCTTTAAAGTACAATTTGAAGCTAAAGAGAATGCGTAGTATATAAAATCATTTAAAAATAGTTATGTAAAGCTTTAAATATTGTTTCATATGGTTGTAAAAGCTGGCCATATTAAATAACACAGCTGTAAATAATTAAAAGTATATTTAATAAATTCGATTTTAATAGTTTAAAACTTATAGTTAATAAATGCTATGTTTAAATTTGTAATCAAATTTAAATAGTCAAAATTAATATAGTATATTTTAAAAATAAACTTAATGATGGTGAGAATTGTATTTAATTCTATATTTTTAAAATTATTCTTCCAAATTTTTTTATAATTATTTTATATAATGTAATAAGTGTATCAATTTTATAAATCTAGGCAGAGAAATAGATTGAAAATCGTCTGTCAAAGTTATTAATCACGTGATTTTAATGTATACTTTCACACACTGCTTGTTTGAATTAATAACAAAGTTTAAAATATTTTAAAAGTTATATTATAGAATTGGATAGAATTATTGCCTATCATAAAAGTAAATAGTATTAAACATTAAGTTAACTATCGTATAACATGTTTAAATAATGTAATAAAGACGAATACATTCATAATATAAAAATTAAATATTTTATTTAAATAAAAACAAGATAAATTGAATATTAAAAAAAAATGGAATAGGTTATTAAAGTTATTTTAAAAGTTATTTTAAATGTTTAAATAGTTTTAATAAAATAATAATTTATTTAAAAGTAATATTTTAAATAATATTTTAAGTTCATTACGTCACAATTTCTAATTTTGAAATTCAATTCTACTTGAAATTGGAAATATGTAAATTTGTTCTCAAGCTAAAGTAAGAATTAACCAATAGGAATAGGTATTCTTACAGACTATAAATATCGTCGTAACTAAGTTATCGGGGGAGATTAATAATGTATTGAAACCGGAGAAAGGTAAATTATAACTATCAAAAGATAGTATTTTAAAATTTTTTATTTTAGTCAATTTTTTTTTTAGTACTTTCTCATAATTTATTTGAAAAAAAAAACTAATTGATAATTTTAATAGTAACTTGCAAAAAAGAGAGTGTAAACTAAAAAAATATTTTAATAATTTCGTTTAACATGCTTTGTTAAATTTTCTAAAGTTCCTTTATCAGTCGTATTTTATCTAAAAGTTTAACCTAAACTACGCAAATAAAAATGGATATACTATGAAATAAAATGGATATAAATTGTAATACTGAAAAAATATTTGAAATATTTATTGATATAGCTTTATTTATGCATAACCGGAGAACTTTTTTGGTACATAAAAAAAACCACAGCTCGGACATCATACGGAGTCTAAAGAAAAAATTGGAGACGCATTATTATTTATAAGCTTATTCAAGATTTATTTTTTAAATGGTAATAAGATAATTATATATTGCATGAATTATTTTATATAATATGATATTCAAAGGAGTAAAATGTTATATCCTTTCTAAAGGTAACATTTTTTTAAAAAATATTTTCGAATGCAAAATTTAAGAAAGAACCCAGGAGATTATGTTATAGAAGTGTTTTTTGATATTAAAATATCCGTTCTTCTAATTATTTAAAATGTATTTGGAAAAGATTTGTTCAAAAAATACTTGATGTTTTATTTTAAAAGAGATTTATAAAAAAATACCAAACGAAAATTTAAATGTATCAAGAAGGAAACATAGATAAAAAGTGAACACATAGATGAATAAAAAAAAATGGATCCATGGAAATACAAATAGTACTTAAAAGTTTATCGAATATTTTAAAGGTTAAATTAGATGGATTGATGCATCGGATACACAGAGAATATTGGTAGAGAAGATTAAGAAGCTTCATGGGATTAATTAATATTATGATTTAATAATTATCGTTCTAAATACTAAAACCAAGGATTATTTTTATAAATTTTACTAAATGGATTAATAATTATTTTTATTTTAAACTTTAACACACTTAGAGGAGAACATTTTTAAAAACTCTAGAGAAAATAATAAACATTTTGGACTTATCAGGAACTATTGTCAAGAAAATATGTAACTATAGTTTTGATTCTTTTTATTTTGTTAACCTAGTTTAAATCTAAATTTTTTATATAAGATTAGGAAAAACATAAAAACATTAATTTATTAATATTAAAATTTTATAATATAACAATCTAATAATTTAGCTAAAAATATTTTAATATAAAGTGTATGGGTGTGAATTTTTTTTATATCTGCAATGCTCAAGTGGATAAAGAAAAGCCTACTGAACACGATGACTAGATAAAGGTTATTGGTAATAATAATAGCTATTGATAATTTATAATTTATATTTTTTTTTGTTTTCTTTAGATCATCCATAAATTGGAAGAATGAAGTGTAAAAGTTTTTTTTTTATTATAAATGTAAACGCATTTTCATACAACATTTTAAAAAACATTATGAGATAGGATTGATTTAAAAATATGCATACAACGATTATTTTTTTTATTAGTAATATAATCCAACATAACAAATAATTATGTGATTCTTTTAAAATTTTCATGTTATAGGATATTCAAATATTGTCTAAGTAGATTGTATATGATTAGACATATAGAATAATGAAGTAAGCAGACTTTTCTTGTAGAACAGCTAGATTGTTTAACTATTAATGAATTTTATTTATTGTTTTGTAAATGCAGATAGTTATTTATCGATGTAAGATGTGGAAAATCTTGAGAAATAATGTTGAGATAGTGGCTTGGAAGTACTATAGTTAGCAGGAAACCAAGATGATGTATTTGTTTTAAGAAATAGGATGTTATAAGGAATGGAAATAATATTTAGTCTTTATGTGAATATCAGCATAGTTAACAAAGCCCTATGACTGATACACATTTTATTTGGACAGTGTTTATATTTCTTTAAATATTTGATGTTCTAATAAAGCTGAAGAAATAGCTTTAACATCGTCCCTGTACTAGAGGATATTAGGCAAATAAATGCCATACCTCTTCGCACTGTGCCATGATTTTGAGATATGTTAAGAGTAATACTCTAGCTTTCTTCCTTAATCCTATGCATCTGTTTTCGCTATCTTTATTTCATGTAACTGCATCATTCAGTAAGATATATTTAAGAGAAATGATAAATAATTTAGAACTTAGGTTATGCTATCATTTTTTTTGGATAACATTAGTTTATTTGCTTATAAGGAGCAGAATATTATAACTTAAAATTGAAGATCCAAAGTATCCTAAGGAAAGAAAAGAATCATAGAATATATTTTGAATTTTATTTCGGAAATGAAATATAAACTTTTTAAAATAAGGTATCTAAACAAAGATATTTTCTTTAAAGTGATAATAATTTTAAATGCTTTAGTATTATTTTTTTAAGAGAAAATAAGTATTGCATATTTTAAAATACAATAGTACAAAGTAAATTATGTAAACAATATGCATAGTATATTTTTTGTTTATTGATTAACAGAAATATATTGATAATTATACTTATATCATACTAAAGTAGGGCTTAAAGAAGAATATATTATGATTAGTAAACATTGTGTGATAAGTACTAAAATCTAGTACTGAATTTTGGATAATATTTTGTGTAACATCTTTGACTTTGCAAGATGAAATTTTTTTTTAATATTTTGAGAAATCCATACTCATTATAAAATTTTGTTTTCTATAGAATGTTTTTCTAGGTATGAATTTTAAAATAAGATAGTTTAATAATATTAAGGATAAAATGCTGTTGCTAATAAAGTAGATAAATATTTGTAATAAGTTAACCATAATGAGAAACCAAATAGTAACATTTTTTTAAAAAAATTTTGTCCTAAATCTAAATAAAGATGTAATTGAAATATAATTTTTTTTTTTTTTTATAACCCGGTAGATCAAACTGTAAAGTAAAAAAGAGTTAAGGATATCCACTGTAAATAGTGTAAATAAATTATTTATTTATTTGTTGTTAGTAATAAACTTTGTTAAATTTTGTTATTTCAAAAATTTTGTGTCCGAGTTATTTATTTCTCCACATCACTGCATGAAAACATGATATATGCATAAAAATCGAAACAAATATATAATTTTGCACAAAAGATAAATAGAGAATTATTTTAAGAATTTTAAATATTTTATTGGTATTTGTTATAATTAAATAATCATAATTTTACATTATTTTATTGGTCATAAATCAGTTATCACAATATTATATTAAATTATATGCTATCAGTTGCCACACATATTTTGTTTGTCAGATGATTAAAATGCTACCACGTATTTATTATATCATTACATGAAGATATAAGATTATATTATATTATTAAATTATTTTATTATGTAATAAAAATATAACGAAAAGAAAAGATATCCAGTAGTAATTAAACAATGAAGAATATTATTATTGTTATTTATTATTATTAGTTTAAGTGTAGTAGATTATGACATAAAATCCCTTCTCATATTTTACTACCGTATTTTTAAATTAACTTAGAATAAACTTTATGAACCTGAGATTATTTTATTGAGCTAGATTATTAAATAGAAGATTAAGATTTAATTATTAGTTTAATCTTAGTGAGTAGAAGTTATTAAAGTCGTAAGAATACTATGAGTTTGTTATTTGAAATAGTAATAAAGGGGGGGGGGGAATAGTGTTCTTATGCCATTGAGGTAGTATCCTGTGGGATATTGGCTCAATGTAATCTATCTTGTCACCTGTATTTTCACTTCAAGTCTCATGAAAATATTAAATATTTATTTAATTTATTTTTATAAACTGAACCTTATTCATATCTTAAATTTGAGCTAGTGAAATATTTTAATTTTAATGCTGAATATTTTAGTTATTAATTATTAACTGAGATAGAACCCGTTTTATTTTATATCATATATTATCTGGAAGTGAAGATGCATAGGTTAGGTTAGAATACTAGATTTAACTTGGATATATTCATATAGAGAAAGAGTTTAAATATAAGAGAGTTTTTTTTATATATTTGTTTAATTATTTAGAAATTACATTAATGAATAAATAGAGATCAATTTTTATTTGATTACATTTTTTTTATCGTTGTATATTCTATTTAAAGTCTCAGGAAGATATTTAAAATCTCTCCTTCAGTTTTATATAGTATTATCATCATGCAGCACATTTTTGGAGTTTCATATACATATTTTATTATTATTTTTATTTATTCTATACAGTAATAGACTATCAATTATTTATATATTAAAGAAACTTAGGATTGTATTTTTTTAATTGGTTAAGATTTTAATCTATAACAAACATCGTTTGTTTGTTCTGTTATTTTTTTTTTTATTACTATTATACATTTTTAATTATTGACTAATAAATTTAGAACTGATTTAAAATCTGTTGAATCTGTCTAATTATTTCTTTTGAATGTTTAAAGTAATTTTGGTACTTGAAGTTTGATCCAAGATCAAACCCATTTTGATAAGTGAAATAGAATTAGATATATGTGTATTTTTATACATTATTATTAAATCCGATTAAGTATACATTTTATATTTGTTACTGTATTTAAATATTTGTTTACTTATCTAAGTCAATATTACAGATAAAAATAATTTCATATGTCAGAGTTGTTTATTTATTTGCTTATTTCCTCTGGTTACAGAATTCTTAATAGATTTTATTCTATCATTAGTCAAAGTGATCTGTCTTAATTATTTTTAAACTTCTTATAAGTGGAGATCATAAATTTTATTAACTACTATGATTTAATATTATCTTTGGCTTGAATAACTGCCAATTATTATCATATATAGTTTAATTGTTATAAAATTCATTTTATAATTGATTGATTGGAGATTTATGTAGATGTATTATATCAGTTATTCTATGTCAGTAAATATCCAATAGAAAGCTATTGTATATTTTATATATAATGTGATTGTGTACTGTAAAATGTGAAATTATCTAATAGATTTATTGATCATAAATTCTTGTGGAGTGTTTAATTTGTTTAGCATTTTATTAAATTAGATACAAAACTGAGTAAGGGTTTATTTTATTTAAACATTGTAAATATTGTGTAGTTTAGAAAACGTTCTCAAAATGTAATTATAATTATTTAGAGACTAGTTGATTTAAATAGAATGACATTAAATATTAAAGTAAATTTACCTACTATAAATAATAAAAGATTAGTAAAAGTATATCAGAACTTAATTATTTATTGATTTAAATTTAGTTTTATTCAATTATCAATCAAATAGATATCTTAGACATACATCATTGCTTAGAACATTGATATATAGTTTCACTGCTTATGGCAGTTTACTTTGGAATTGTGGATAGATTTGTTGATGTCTGTGGTGATGATCTTGTTTGCTTTATTTTGTTTTAAGTACTATCTGAATAAATTAGATTTTAATGAAAATTGTCATTAGTAATTTATTATAGTGCAGTGGGCAATCTAAATAATTATATATTGGAAATATTGTTATTGCCTAGTGTGATCAACAACTGAGCTAGATAATTTTACACAGGTTCTAATAGAGCTACTTTTTGTTAAGGCATGTTTTGCTCTGTTGTAAATAATATAAATCTTAAGGGCATTTCTTCATGAACTTTTATTCCCATATAGGGTCAGTGATAAGTGATTGTCTCAAAAATCTATATGTCAATTTCTTTTGTTTTATGACAGATGTTAACTGAACAAATGTAGAGAAGTAGTGGGCTAGAAAATCCATTATTATTGTGACATGCTAGCCTATGATGATCATGTACAAGTATCCATTGTTACAAAATGCCAAATCAACTTTGCGGCTTTTATAAAATGACATTCCACATTTAGGCTAGATCCATATTATTATGAATGGCATCTCAATCCTGAGACATACTAAAGTTTTTATATTATTATCCCATATTATAATCAATATTCCATTATTGGGATATGTTTTATTTTCCCAGAATCATCATTTTTATCACATTCCAATATATATATAACATCACAGAATGTCAATACTATAATGATCAATGGAACATTCTTAACCTAATCTGCCATACCAGAATACCACTAGGCTATTCAAACCTAGAAAATTTATATAGTATGCAAATACGCATGGGAGAGGTTGCTCTTTTATCAAACCAAAAGCCCCAGTCACTAGTTCAGGAACAAACATACTGTATATTCAAATTTCTAATTCTTAATTTTAAATATTATTAAAATATATAAAATGAGTTACTGCCAAAACTTAATTAAACAAAACATTTTATTATTAAGCACACACACGTTAAAAGGAAAATTTCATAAAATTAAATTAACTAGTGAGTATATTTGATTTAAATTATATGCATAGATGGAAGCATTTAATAGACTTAATAATTTTAATAATTTACTAAGCGGGAATATGCTACATAGATTATGTATATAACCAACCCAATCCCTTTTAACCTTAGTCTAAAATCTCACATTTAAACCAACACTAGCTTTCTGATATACTGATATGACCAATACAAAATGAGATTATTAGCATAACACAACCATGCTAACAGGAATTTACATCTGCAGCATGGTATCATTTGAAAAATAAATAATCATGGTGGGAAGGAAGGAGCATCTTCCCCATGATATAAGAATGAAATTATTTGAAATATATATATGATATGCTCTATAAAGGGGATAGTAGTCTTTGCCGGCTTACTGTCCCAACCAGAGAGTAAGAAAATCAGGGGCATAGGAAATACATCTACAACCATTGATAACATGATGGCTACACTTTTGGGACATATGTTCAGGTGGATATTATGCCCAGTATGCTAATGTGGTACAAGGAAATGAGTATGCACCTACTCAGATTACATTGATGTAAAACATCTGTACATCTATTAATTAGCACCAATTTAACTACAAAACAATTAGCTCAAAATTAACACACCTTAAACTAACATATTACAAATCTATGCAGCCATTTACGCCTATTTTAAATTATTAATTTAAAAGAAATTTACGAGAATGAAAATGATATTAAACACATATAAAAAAAAATATAAATAATTTAAAATTTTAGTCAGATAAGAGAAAGATTTCTTTTAAAAGTTAAGTGACACTTAAAATACTTGAAAAGTTCATATTATATAATTAATGTTCATATTTCATTTAAAACAAAAGTTTATACTTTCCAATGCTGTAAGTAAAATCCATCTTTGCAATCCTTGATGCATCACACAATTCAAAGTTCTTTCCATTTCATATTGTTCTAGGTGGAGACAAGTCCATTGCTGTCCAGTTTCTGGGAACCACCATCATACTCTGGAGACTGCCTCAGCTGGTGCAAACACAGGAAACAAATTATTGCTGACACTATATTTTGGTGATCCACAATACACTTATAAATATATTTAAATAGCACACAATCAGCAAGAGCTATCCAAATCTAAATCTCAACTTCAAAGTTTTTTTTATATATCTTTTTGAATTCTTATCATCAAATTCCAGGATTGATCTTGCCTGTCTTGATGCTATTTTTATTGGCGATGATGACTTTTTTCTGTGGACTGTGTGTTTATTTCCATTGTTATTAGCCAGCTTGCTTTAGAGTGGGAACTCAAAATTTTATCACAAGTATTTTTTTAATTTATCTCTTACCTGACTTTATGTCCAATAGCCTATTTGTTATTATGTCAATATAGAAAATCATTTCCATTCTAAGATTAAAAATAACTAATTAACAACTTTTTTTATATTCTTTTATATTAAAACAATCTTGTTTTTAGATTTTAAACTTTAAATAATTATATAATTAGTTTGCCATCTGTGCATTATATATATTAATTTAAATAAAATTATTAAATTCTTTTTTTTTACATATATTTTTACCTGAGGGTAATTTTATATTTTTTTCACTTTTATTTGAAAGTGATGTAATGGCATATACTTATTCCTTTACAAAACTTACTTGGTTTCCAAATGTAACTCATATGATTATAGTCAATACTTAATAAACAAATAGAATATCCACAATCTGTTGTCAAGGAGTCCATCTTTTATCTATGTACATTGTCTTGACAACAGATTATGGAAATTATATTATTTTATTAAGCTTTGACTATTATTATGTAAGTTATAAATAAATAAATAAATATATATATAAAATTATCATAAAGCTTAAACCATTATATAATCTTGAGATAATCTATATATTAATGATAATAAAACTTTAATTTTGATACGAAGTCTTAAAAGCCAGTGACAAATATTAAAACACACTAAAAGTGCATCATAATTAAAAATGTTACCAAAATCACCTTTTCTTTTCTTTTTGCTATAATATCTTATATAAATCCAATTTATACAAATTACTTTGAACACTTTTTAGCAAAAACTATTTATTATACATACATACATACACCTATGTTTTGACTATCCTACAGTAAGGTTAAAGTAAATTTGGCTCTGAAGAAGACTGCTGGTCAGTCAAAATATAGGTGTATGTATGTACAATAAATGGTTTTGTTAAAAATTGTTCAAAGTAATTTGGATAAATTGGATTTATGATTTAAAATGTTTGTTTACTTCAGCTAGAGATATTTTAATGCAAAATATATGTTATATAAAAGCTTAATTAAATTTAACTATACATTTGTATTACTGCAAGATCAGAACTGTTAAAATCAGGTTTATTTCAGACAATGCAATGTATAGTTGTTCTATTAAATGATTTTTAGAATTTTTTTTTAAAAACAACAATTTATTTGAGCACTTTTTTTCTTAATTTTTTAATAAAATTTGTACACCAAAACATATTAGTCATTTTATATTGCATAGTTGCAAAACCTTCTAGCTGGACATTAATTATATTATTTGAAAGATAATTAATAAATAGCACACAAAATTAGATTTTGGTTTGTTTGTCTATCTGTCTAATTTTACAAATTATAGTCAATGCAATAATAAATAGTTTATTAATACTCTAAACATTTTTCTTGCCCTTAATCTAGCTGAAAAGCAAAAAAAGGCATAATACTTTACTATTAACAAGTTTGTTTTACAACTAAGTCAACTATTCACATTATTGTAAGTAAATATATTAACTTACTGACAGTTTTCCATTTTGGACTTCTGATCCATTCCATTCTGTTAGGCTCGATATTCAATGGTCTGTAATAACCTATTGACACTTTTTGATTTTCTAAGAAATATATATATATATTAATACTCTGACATTATTAATAATATGAAAAATGCTATAACAGATAAAGGAACATATTAAATAGAGCAAGTATACTTTCGACATGTAAACACCATAATCACGGTTGTCATTAAGTTTAAGCCATGATTATGAAGATTATACTTCAAATATATATTCAGTCTATTTAATTTGTTTTGTTATCTGTTATTGTATGTTTCATAGATGGATGGATGGATGGATGGATTGATGGATAGATAGATAGATAGATAGATAGATAGATAGATAGATAGATAGATAGATAGATAGATAGATAGATAGATAGATAGATAGATAGATAGATAGATAGATAGATAGATAGATAGATAGATAGATAGATAGATAGATAGATAGATAGATAGATAGATAGATAGATAGATAGATAGATAGATAGATAGATAGATAGATAGATAGATAGATAGATAGATAGATAGATAGATAGATAGATAGATAGATAGATAGATAGATAGATAGATAGATAGATAGATAGATAGATAGATAGATAGATAGATAGATAGATAGATAGATAGATAGATAGATAGATAGATAGATAGATAGATAGATAGATGGGTAGGCAAGCACGCAGGAAGGTAGGTAGATAGGTAGGTATGTAGGTAGACAGACAGACAGATAATAGACACTTGTTTCATTAATACATAAAAACTATCTTAAAAGAATATCTCATTTAATCTTTATATATATAAAAAATCTACTATGCTTTCAACACTTAATATTACTCACGTCGAAGAAACTATATCATTTCTGCTTTAATAATCTACATTTAAACACTTCATTGTTTATTTTTCTGAATACTATTATTGCTCTGATCCATTATGTGTTCATTTTGAGCAATAAAACAATCTTTTTTAATTTTTTCTTGCTCACAAATTATATTACAAGTATAAAGATTAAACCCATGTCCATGTTCTGTTTTAATATTATAAAGTAATGACATATTGGTAATATTATAATTCATTTGATTTTTTTATGAGTTTGATTAGAATAATTACTCACTTGAAAAATAAATTAGACAAGATAGATTGATAATAATGTAATTTATTTTGAAGAGCAAGAGTCAAGAACGTTTGACCCATGTACTTTATAAAGTTCATTAAATCATTTTGTCTACCACCACTCTCCAGACTTGAAATTCAATAAATGTACTAGCTCTTTTCAGAGCTGAAGAAAGCTTAAAAGTCTGTGTTCAAATCCCCTTTAATTATGTGACACAGTAAGTGAAAAAGACTTTAAGAGTTGAATATGTGAACATTGAATAAATTCCAAATTCAGAATACAGGATTAGAACAATGAACAAAGAAAAATCATTGCTGGCTACACATACTGGATAGCTATTGAAACATGTAATATCCTAGGAATGCTGTCTATAAAGCAAAATAATCTCATCTTTGACAGAATAGTGTTAAATCTTAAGCACTGCCACATTCTACAAATGGTAACTATAATGGAAACAAATGTTGTTGGAGAGTGTTGATCTTTTTAAGAAAAATGGACAAATGATTTTTTTTCTTGAAGGTAAAGGCAAATCTGTGTATCTAATTTATAGTGATGCATTTATCATTACAGTTTAAAACATAATAATCTCAAAAAATTAGAAATCTAAATGCATCTGGATACATCAATGCTTTTCTGCAGAAGTTGGAGTCAAAACAAGCTACTTTCACTAGATTTTGTTATGCTAGAGGTGATGTTATTTATATGAATGTGTAGTGAGAGAGCTAATTGCAAAGAAGCTGAAACCTCATGTAGAAGAGGAGTTTGTGAAAGAATGCACAAAGGTTGTTGTGGAGTTGTTAGCACCAGCCAAAAACCAATTGTTCTAGAGTGTAATTTGATTTCAGGCAATCTTGTCAGATCGTATTATTGACTTACCACAAGATATTTAAAAAACTGAAATATTTTACAAGAGATTCCAGTTTTTCTGTCTATTTTATGATGAGACACAAACATAGCAAATACTTCTCATTTGACAGTTTCATTCAAGAAATAACTGGAAATTTTGATATATGAAAAAAACATCTGATACTGGAAAACCATGCAGAGCACTACAAGAAATGAGCACTTGTTTGAGAAACTTGTTTTATCAATGAAAAAGAGATATTTGAAAAGATAAAGTCTTACTACAGATGAAGCTCTAGCTATAGTTGTCTCACAAGAAGGTTAATTGTATTTTTTTTTAAAAGAAATGAACCTCGATCTTGATCCAAGTGGTTTAATTATATGGCACTGCAACGTGCACCAAGAAAGTCTCCATGAATAGTTATTGTGACTCAACAATGTAATGTCAACAGTAGTGTCATGCATAAATTTTATCAAAAGCAAAGGGTTTAAAAGCTACCAGCTTAAATAGTTACTAATTAAACTTAATTCTGACTATTGACATCTTATTTATAACTGTAAAGTACGTTATCTGAGTCATTGGATTACACTCATGAGGTTTTACAGATTGCAGGATGAAATCAACCAGTTCATGCAGATGAAGGGAAAATCTATTGGAGAATTCATTTATAGCAAGTCGTTATGTGATTTAACATTTATAACGGTTATTACTAAGAAGCTTTAGAGCAGACCATCAAGTTCCAAATCCTCAATCAGCTTCTCACATCCCTGCTTTCAAATGAGAAATATTTTGAATGATAAATAAAAATTCATGGAAAGAAATTTAAAAGGAATAAGACAGTTGCCATTTTGAAAGGACAGAGATCTTTATACAATATTTGAATATATTGGTGAATGTGCAGAAATAATTGAGTCATTTAAAGAAAGATCTAAAGATATAAAAATAAAACAGAATCAAACATCTTTTTGGTTTGCCCAGACTGAGGGCTTTCAGTTTCAGCTGTTATAAACTCCCAATTGCCTCAGTTAGATGAATGATATGGTTGGGTAGACAATATTTTTTTTCTCTATATTGTAATTATATTGTAAAACAAAACAAAAAAACAATTAAGAAAGAACAAATCAAGTTATGCCATGAAAAAGATATACAAGTATATGTGGTGTTTCAGAGTATTCCAAGGGATAATCTAGCATTGTTGGTAGTGTATCCAGTTATAATTGTATTGCATATAATAAGTTTATTGCATTTAAAAATTTTGAGAATTATAAAATAGAGAATGAGAATAAAAAGGATAAAGAGTGGCAGGAAATAATGGAAGCAAATACTTCTAAAACTACCTGTCCATCAAGATAATGATTCATGCAATCAAATAAAGCATAAAGATATTAATAAAGAAATAAAAATGCATGAAAATACTGCAGCAGCATCATAATTAAATGTAATGCAGATGTTTAGCACAATATTAAAACAGATAAAAAATAATCAAAAGCAAATGAGTCAAATAAACCAAACTATGCAAAATTATCAAAAAGCTAATCAAAAACAGTTGGAGCAAATAATGCAATTTGCACAACATCAAAAACAGATTAAATTGAACCTAAAAACATTAACCTAAAAACATAGAGAAGTCATAAGACAAATGAAAAAATAATCAATTACAATTTCAAGAAAAAACAGTGGATCAAATTACGAGCAATGAATGAGCTCAATTGCTTTTAAAGTCAGAGAATGAACTCAAAATAGGTGATGAACTTTCAGTTAAATCAGAAACAAAATTACTTGAGAAAAATATACAAAATGAACATAAACTTTTTCAAATAGATATTCAAAGAGATGAAAATATGGGCAAAGACTCCAACAAAAATTAGACAGCTTAAAATGTGATGTACTATATCAAGTGTCAACCTTAATATCACAGCTGGATAAAAAATACAAATAAAAATAGAACAAAGTATACTTTATCCCCAAAATAAAATGGAACCACTGTTAACACAAAATCTAAATGACTTACTTTTATGCTGATTAATCTATTGGATAAAGAAACCAATAGCATCAATCAATGACCTTAAATCTATGTGTTATACAAATATATTGTATTTCATAGAGTTATGCAGAAGAAGAATTTCATTCAACTTAAACTTTACTTACAACTGAAAAGAATAAAACACAATTTTCTCCCACACCAATTGCTTCTTCTCCACAGTTGCCATAAAAGAAAAAGCATCCAGATAGATATTATTATCAAACTACATATGAACAATCTTATTTTATTGACCAATGACTGGATAAACAGTTTATAAATTGCCCAATGAACTTTAAGAGAACTTTAAATAAATACAATTATTTTTTGTTTTGTTTTTTATTTTTAAATTTAAGAATTTGAAATGAACAATCCATTATTCATTCAATAAAATAAAATAAAAAATAAGAATTTTGTTTTTCTTCTAAGCAAAATAATATGCAAATTTGTCAAAAAAATGTAAAACGAGATTTTAAAAAAAAACAACCTAAATTTTGTTATAAAAATTAGTTTTATTTTCAATCGATCTGATAGGATATCCACCTAGGTTTTGTGAAAAAAAGGAAGAATACTATGAATAGTTAGCTAAATCTAATCTTGAACATTTTTGAATAATACCTTGAATAACTCAGATGAAATGAAAAAGTAGGCTTATTTAAATGACATCTAAACATTACATGACTATATTAACATCCTAAATGAATTTTTAATACTTGTCAGAATAAATCAAATAATTATTTTGTTTTAAGTGATTCTTATATTTAAAGTGTGAATTGTACTGTAACTGTCAAAATTTTACAACCACATGAAAATCACCCTTTGGGGAATCCACATGTGCATTCCACATTGACATCTCAGACTAATAATTTTTTTCTTTTACATGTTGCTAAGATCAGGAAAAAACAAAAAAACTCTTGACTATTTTACTTAAGTTATTGATTGCAAATAATAATGACAAACTTCCAAAAATAATGAGACACCCACAATTTAATTATGGATATACAAAATAACACACATTGGTGGCTCTTTACTTAATTGCTTTATAAAATAATTAATGGTTACTAAACCTTTCTAAATCTTATTATTTTAATTTTAAATATGCATAGGTATTGTATATCATAGCTTAAATATTTTTAAACAATTGATCTGATAACAAAGGATAGAACAGACCCATCTCAAACACCCCAGGTGATTTACAGCATGTCATGTCCACAGGCCGGATGCAAAGCCATATACTATGGGGAAACTAAGGCCACTGTTCACAACAGAGCTGCTCAACACTTGTATACCTATAGAAGAGCAAAAAAGAACAGCGATAACTTTTCAATATTTCTGGAACATGAAAAGCAGACTGGCCATGTGTTCGAACCAGGTAACCCCAGGATTGTATGCCCTGAAACCAACAACTGTAAAAGAAAGATCAAAGAGGCGTACTTTATTGTTTGCGACAACAATTCTATCAATAGATGCGACACGTGTTTTTCCATTTCAAAAAAAATGGTCAAACTGATTTGCATTTACATTTGCATATTTGTTATTTAATAACACTACGTAAAGATTTATTACTTTCGTCAGCCATGAATATGAGGGCAAACCTCAAAAGTGCTTGGCCCATTTAATAGTTTTAAGTGAAATTTGGTTTTGTTTATTTGGAAGCTTCTTCGTCAGCGAGTAAATCGTTTTTAGGATATTATCATTAAAAGTTTTTGAACGGATCCCAATCTACTGCATAGATATCTACCTTTTCGCATCTCTCACTATCACTGTTCTAAAACTAAACAACCCTCCTAAATGAAGATACTACAATATTATAAACTAAAAATGATTTAAGTAATTGACTACTGGGATCAATTTTAGGTTATGATATTAGTAAGCAATTAAAATAATAAAATAATTGTAAAATATGGGAAATAACATTTGTACTACAATAGTTCCAAAACAAGAAACAATATATGATAAATTATATGCATATGGTAGGAATTAATTTTTTACCACATACTATTTCTTAGAGTATTTGGTACTAATGACTGTCAGTTGCAAATATGTCACTACAAACATGTACAAAATAAAACAGATAATACATGATAGGAACTTTTTGTCTACCACCCATCATTGCACTAAAAGAATAATGAAGGTAGGTGGCCAGCAATTTGTAAATGGTTTTACAATCATTTAATACTAATGCATTACATAAAAATGAGTTTCAGATGTAATGAGCATAATCTGAATTGACAGTTAATAACCACCCATTTCTATCAAATATATCAACTTAAAACACAAGAATAGTTTGCTCAAACTGACTAGGCTGTCTATGCAGTGCAGCTGACTTCCAAATTAAAAATTTACTGTTTAAACATATTAAATAAAGTGGAAGTAACTGATTTGATTAACATACAACCTTTAATAGCACGGCCAGAGATTATAAAAATGTTTGAAATGAATATTATAAAAATATTACTTTAAAATTATTGCCATTTAAATTATGGTTTGCTAAAGAAAATAACACAGCAAGCTCTCACCATAAATCCTCATAAACAGATTTAAACTAATAATTATTTATTAACATATTTTTACTAGCTCAGAGATAAATAATGATTAATAAGAAATTTGTTTAAAGTTCATATTTCTTATTATAGTATAATAATTTAATGTTCAATCCTTTAAGCATATTTATTTTGGTGCATTTCCATTAAACCATAGCTATGGTAATGGTAGGTTTAAATCACTATTCCTAATTTATTTAGGATGTGTAAATATTAATTGAGTCTTGGTTTGGTGGCTGGTTCCTTTTGTAGTGTTGGACATCAGATTATTCGTATAGGTTAATGCATAGTGGACACACATCAGGTAGCTTCTTCACATGTAGACAGCTTCTTTCTGGTACTCGGAGATGGGTTTTTCAGGTTGCCCTATGCCAGCTTGACAGAGTAAAACAGATAATGGCTTTTCTACTCTTGCATCATAGATGTGCCAAACAATTGAAAAATAATAATCTTAATAACAGCATACAACGAATATTGGAAACAGATAGTATCCAGAATGCATATGAGAATTAATTATCTGCTGAATAAATTGTATGCACTATTTGTATTTGCTGGAGTTATTAAATTAATATACAACTTTTAATAGCATGGCTAGAGATTATGAAAATATGCTTAAACTGAGTAGTATAAAATTATTACTTTAAAATTATCACTATTTAAATTATGATTTGCTAAAGGAAAAAACACAGTAAGCTCTCACCATAAATGCTCATAAACAGATTTAAACTAATAATTATTTATTAATATATTTTTACTAGTTCAGAGATAATGATTAATGATAAATTTGTTTAAAGTCCATACTTCTTATTACAGTGTAATAATGATACAGCTTAGTGGACTTTACCTATCTGGAATTGGAAAAAAATTTAGAACAAAAACAAAAATCTTGACTTAATTTGTTTCACAGGTTACCCTGGCAGTTCGTGCCAGATTGGCCTCACGATCGACCAAAAATGGCTTTGCGATCAACCGGTGGATCATGATCGACTTGTTGGACACCTCTGTTCTAGCGAATCCACTGTAATCTGCTGATTATCTGCCTAAAAGCTTATTTGCGAGTTCTTATCTTTGAACAGGAATAAGAGCCTTTTTAACTAAGTCATGCTATTTATTTATCTTCTTAATTTAATCTATCAATCTGTTTACAAGCATTTCAATTACTTTTTCCCAGAATGCCATTTCTGCTTTTAATTATTGTTAAAACACCTTTTGCTTTTAACCTGTTTTAAAACTAAATTTAGAATTAATTAGCTTTTACAACTTTTTAAAAACTATTTTATTTAACTTGATTTAAATGAGATATTTATTTTATATAGCTGCGATGTTTTTGAATTGTAATAAACTAATAATAGAAAAAAAAAAAAGAATAGGTGGATTCATTCTATTCTTTCACAAAGACTTTATTTTGTATTGGAAAATGAGAGTATTCATTTATTGTTAAGATCCACAAAGCGCATGTGCATTAGCTTAAAAAGCTGATTATTAGTTTATTAACTTGATTAACAAAATAACTTTATAATTAGTTATACTATATACATTTATTTGTGCATGTAAAATATCTATATAACTTTTATTTATTTATTTTTTTTTTAAACTTTTAAATTTAAAATTTCTTGTGATTTTTAATTTATGAATATGAAGTATATATATGTGAAAGCATATACATATATCCAGCTTCAGTTATTTTATTTTAAATAATTTCGATTTATAAATAATGATTATTATCGGGGTACTGTTTTGAAAGGAACTGTTAATTAAAAAAAAAAAGAAATGAATTTGTAATAAGTTCTCTTTACTTATTAATTTCTTTTTTAAAAACAACATAATTATTATATACCACATATGTATACTAATTTTATGAATTTTATATAAGTTATTATTAAGAAGAAAAGATAAAGAAATAATGATAATCATATAAGTGCAATGGACACCTATAAATTGCCTAAGTCTCAAATAACTGCAATTAATAATGTCATTATTCGCTTGTAGTTAAAATTATATTTGATTATTGAAAATTGAATTTTATGTAGATGGATTTATATATATGCAGTTGTTTGTTCAATGTTTACTTGTCTACATATGTTCACATCCATATGAGAGAATACATTTCTATCGAACTAATGAATTAGTCTTTCAATTATTTATTCCTTTTAACACATTAGCTCTGATCTTAAATGTGTGACACTAACATAAATCAAACACATCTGCGGAGAATTTTTCTGCATGTTATGCATTCAAGTCTTTTTAAAGTCTTAATAATAATAATCTGATCCATTTTTTGTCTACGGAAAAAATTTCTCTTCAAAAACCGTTTTTATATATGGCTGGGGGGGGGGGGACAGAGCTCACAAAGCTTGTTTTAAATTCATTTTTTATATGATTGTGGTGATCTTCACTGATATGTTATAAAGAAGAAAGAAACCACTTCATAACAAAACAAACAATGTATGCAAATTTGAATTATAATATTTTGATACTCTGCCATTATTGATACTAATATAAATTGCCAAACAGAGTTTATATATATAGTTACTGGAATTGAGAAGGTTCATTTTTTGCTCATTTGAATATTATTAGATCTTTGATTCTGCTTACGTATTGCACACAAAATGAATACGTAATGAAACATATTGCATACAAAATGAATACTTAATGAACCAAAGATTTAGCAGTATTTAAATGATCAAAAAATGAGTTTTCTCAACAGAATAACCATGATTATGATATGCAAGCACTGAAAGTATACTCATCCCAATTAATTACAATAAAATATATATGTGTGTATAGTTATTTTAATACTATCATGAATAAAAAATGATGATTTAAAATTGTTTGAGGAGGAATTTCTTGAAGGAGTTTTCTTACAGATATATACTGTACTTAAAAAATATGTTAGTTTGCATTATGTTTTGGCTGTAGTATTTGAATTTGACAGTTGTTGTTTTTTTAGCAAAGTATGAATAAAAATTTACAAAATTTTATAGAAAAAGTTTAAAATATAGTTAATTGAAATGTTAACTACATTTTATTTTTTATATATAGAAAAGTACTTAATTTGATAGTCATCATACAATTTGTTAGAAATGTTTGTGTCAACAATATCGCAAAATAAATAGATCAAGTCAACATTTCTTTCAAGCATTTTGATAAATATAATCAAGACACTTTTAAACAATTTTCCCAGAGTTTTCAAATAATCATAAATAATATAAATACATTCATATATTCTGTAATTAAAGTTCTTTTAAAATTAAGTCTTTATCATTCAGAATTACATTGATACATACATATATGAGGGTATACACAAAAGTAACCAGAATTTTATAATAGAAAACTGTTTATTTATTTTTAAGCATTATAAATTTACTCACTTTCAAATTACTGTCCATTTGATGCAATACACAAATCTAAACATGTTTCTCATTTTTCAAAGTAGTCAGAAACATTTTCAAAGTGATGCCTTTTAATGCCCGCAGTAGGTTTTCTTCACAACTTCTAAGTCCACAAAAAGTTACATTTTTTCATTCAAAGGATTAAAAAAAATTGCATGAAGCAAGATTGAGTGAATATGGCTGATAGATAAGCTGGGTCATGTTGAGTTCAATTAAAAAGTGTTTCACACTCAAGGCTTTGAGAGATGAAACTTTGTCAGAGTGGAGTTGCACTCTTTTCATTTTCATAAAATGGGACATTTACTTTTTACCACACCAGATAAATGTTTCAGGACTTACAGATAAAATGCCTGACTGTTACAAATTAAATCTGAGAGAAAAAAGTAGCATTCTTTTGACTTTAGATGCTTGCCAAACTTTTTAGGGACATGGTAAATTTAACATTCTAATTAAACCACTTATAAACCTGTGTTTTTATGAGATCAGCTTTTTTTTGCCATCTGTTTCAAGCATTACAACTGTTTTTTCCTGCCATCTTCTCTAAACGAAAACAGAATTTCACACTGTTCAAACTTTTCAGTCATTAAAAAAATTGGAAAAATATGTGGAATGCACTTTACAAAAAAAAAGTGCTACATGGAATCACAATTTCACATAGCAATGTCATTTGGCAGATTGGTACAGAAAGGTTCTGGCAAGCAGTATGTAACAGCAGAAGCATCTACTATAACAGGTATGTAAACCAGAGAATGATTCCACTTATTTTTGCCTCCCCCCCTTTTATATTTAATAAATTGTTTAATAAATTGATAGTAGAAAATAAAAATAAGTTTTTTCTTTGTATATATATTTCCATTTCTTTTACAGAATATATTTTGTTTTATCATCATTTTGTTCACCATATCAATGCTAACCTAATCCTTTTTTTGTTTTTTCTTTCTATAAATTACTATTTTTATTGTAACGTTTTTTATATTTTACTTGAATAATTGCACTTTTATTTGAATTTACTTTATTAGTTAGTTTACTAGGAATTATCTTAATTTTATTTATCCAAGAATCAGTTTATTCCAATTGGTTATTATAAGAAACTAATTTTGGCAGAATGGGCCATGGGCAAATGTAATTATGTTGAAAATCCCTCTGCACAGATTACAGCAATAAACTGAAGGAGGGTCTCCAAATATAAATGCTATTTTTTAATGGGAACATTTCTCATACTCTAAATAATTGAAAGGGCCAAAAAATTAACAGAAAGAAGTGAAAGTGCAATTTATTGATTACAATGAGGTTTTTGATTTAGTTAATTCTTCCAATATGTAGCAGATCACAGGAAATCATACATTAAATTAAAATCTATAGTTAAAATAGATTATGGTAAAATAGACTAATTTTGTATTGTCAAAAAAGTCAGATACTACTACTCAGTTAGTATACTGAATATATAATAAAATATTTAGATTGTGTGAAAAGAAAAACTCTAGACAAATTGTTGACCTATGCACATTCAAAAATGGAGAACTAAAGATGTATGAAATTTCAATTAAATATAAAGACAAATAACAAAACAGAAATGACTGCAAAAGACAAAATTTGCAGTTTTTATTCATCGATAACACAAAGAAACCAGCATTCAATAGATTTATTACAATTAGACATTAAGCAGAATTCTTATAAAATTAATAGAAAAGCTATTTCTGGGTAAAATTTTATCCCTAACAAAGTTTGTAATTATTCAGACTGACTCCAAGTGACTTATTTATAAATCTCCTGTAATAAGCATTTGTACAAATCAATTTAAAATATGTATAAAAATGATATATGAAAGTTGGATTTTGGGAAAAGATTACTCAGAGAATTTCAAATAGTCAAAGTTAGGAATAAGAATACAAGACTTACATATTTATAATCCATTATATTGTCAAAAAAAATTCGAAATAAAAATTTTAAAATAATATGCCCAAAAAGTCATTGATCAGTTGTCAGAGTAATATAAAATAAAAAATAAAAAAAAAGCTGATAATGTGTTAGAGGAACTTTTCTTATCTAAGACAAAGAATAAAAAAGCATTGATTATGAGAAGTCGAAATATTGATTGTGTGAAGTAATCCATTTAAATAAACTTAATTAGAAAGCATTTAACCTAGAACAACTGTCCCAGGTGAAGAGTCAAAGTAAACTGACAGACTGATGCATTTCTAAGACTTACTATCTTCATGAACTACAAAACTATGTTATGTTTTTGTAAGACATATCTTTATTTGGCCAATTTCTATCATATATGACTAGATTATAGCCTAAATCAGGGGTGGGCAATTGTTTTGGCTCAAGGGCCACAGAGGTTGGTGGAGGGCCACATTGGGGGCCACTTTGTAAAAGTGAAGGTTAGAGGAGAGCTGCACCTTTTTCATGATGCAATAAACACACTGCTTTATACCCTGTATTACCAAAGAAATATTTTTTTGTCCATTCTTCATTAAACACATGACATTCATCACTGATTTTTTTGGAGGGTTCATGGTTTCACTAAAGTTGGAAAGGTATATATTTGCTAATGCAAAGACAAATTTGAAATTAAGTAGATCAACTGGAAAAGCCCTGCACATAGTATCTACACTGTGCATGTGTATTGATGTGGCCATCCTAGTGGAAAATAAGAGATGAATCTTCAGTCATGCACAGGAAGGAAATCTCAGTTCAAGATGAATTTTCCTGATTGTCTTGGAGGGCTGCATAAAAACTGTTAGAGGGCCACATGTGGCCCTCGGGCCACTATTTGCCCACCCCTGGCCTAAATAATCATTTTTTCAAAGTACTTTGAAATAGTAACTTTACATAATCTTAATTTACATTGTGATCAAGCAATTAATACTACTATCTATCTTAAAGCAATGCAAAAACATTACTGAAGTAATAACTTCATAGTATAGATTAAATAAATTATGAAAAAAGTTACTACTATATAGGTTGTGGGTGTTTTAGGCTCTAACAACCAATGGGATTTAACTTTATTTAACAAAACAAGTGTTCTGTGAACAATTACAATCAACTTTTATGGCATTGTAGGGGTTAATAATTCAAGAATTATTCAAATTTAGCACTGTAGAGAGTTATAAATAAACTTCCATTATTTATTTTATATATTTTTGTGTATAAAGAGTAAGTATGCTAAAAACAAGTATTTAACTAAACAAATATTTTCACAATGCTCTTAAAACTGCACTCAATATTTTTTTCACACTGCTTTGATAGCTTAGAGGGAAATGGAGTGTAGCTTTAAGAATGCTGTGAAATTATTTGATATACATACACATATATGTATACATATATTATAATGCACACAGAGAACATACCAATAGCTCAATCAAGCTCATAATTGATAAGTGTGGTATGAGCAAACATTTAAAATCTCTACCCAAAACACTCCTATCTCCAGACCAACTTGGTTTCGAGCTATTGATATGCTCTCTGTGTGCATTTTTGTAACTACAAGCTTTTTAAAAGTAATGTTATGTTATATATGACTTGCTTTTTTAATTATTATATATTATAATGGTATGTAAGAGAGATGATTATAGAGTGATGGAAAATCATTTCCATAAGAATACAACCAATAGAAAATAATCAGAATTAGAGAATATAAAAGCAGTTATTGATATCTCATATACAGACACATAAGTATCTGCTAAAATAATTCCAGTAATAAACATATTAAAATTGTAGTATAATTATATTAATGCTATTTTGTACGATCAGTACCATGAATGGGCAGGCTATCTATAAATCTAATTATCAAATCTATAAAGTTCAGTGAAGTATGTGTCTTTAAGTCTTTAACGATGTGACATTTTCTATTGTTTCACCTGGTGAGAGATTTTGATAATGCTCAACCTTTTTTCTGTATGAAACCTTTATTTTATACTAAAACTCAATAAATTGGATTTGATTTTTTTAAATTTAATTTTATAAATAAATAAAATTCTAAGAAAATATATATGACTTTAAATATTTAAAAAGTAACATGTAAATAAAAACAGTATGCCATAAATGTCATCAACTAAGTTAGTGATAACAGTCTTTCAGAAAATGAATTATTTTTTTATTTAAAGTTTTTTTTAAGGTGAATTAACAAAAGTGGATTTATGATAAATCTATCAAATTCTTCTTTAAAATGTAATATTTACTTTATAATTATTATAATATTTGAAAAAATTTCAACACCATGTCAATTTTGATACTTGATGACATTAGTGATGAGTTTTCATGAAGTGTCATAAGAAGAAAAATGCCTTAAAATGAATTTATCCTTTAGAAAGTAATAGAATCAAGATGATTGATATTTGCTGACTATCCATAAGATACTGTCGTCTTCAGAATTTGTTCTCCGTTAAAAAATCAATAAAAGCAATTGGAAAAATTTACATTATTAAATTTTTTATGCAAATATGAGTTATAATAATAGTAATGTCTTCAAAAGTTGCAGAATTATCATTTCTGAGGGAAACACCCAATGATTCTAAGTGAATATGAGAGTGATTATGATAAAAGTGAATTTTATGACCTTAGTGACAAATAAATAATTTTATAAGAATAGTTGGATGTCCACACACTGATATTGCTCATATATATATATATATAATGTTTTCACAGTTGTATGATGTAGACATATAACACACGGTTTTGCCCCCAAGTCATTTGTCTATATATATAGCAAATATTGTTGTTTGAGGCTATCTGTTTCAGTATCAATAACTGCACGATAATAACAATAATGATTAATACATTCATTCATTAGAAATAAGAATAAAAAGCAAAGGTCTGAAAAGTACCCTATAATACAAATACGTGATTTTGATTTTGACTATACACAAATATTTGAAAATGTTTTTATAGATTGAAAATACCACAGTATAGCTTACAGATATATAAATATATAAATACTAAACAATCACATTATATATGCATTTATACATAAGAATAGAAACTGTTTCAATCATTAATAAGGGTTTAAAATTATTCTATTTTAATAATACATAGTAAATGATTTTAGATACATATGTAAACTAGTAGATAGGTCTGCATGCAAGGGTTTATATTTCATTTGTCAATAATAAATTTGTTAAATCTATTCCCTCTATTCTATGTTAATAATATATAAATAATTAAATGATAAATGAATATACAATATGCACACATACATACCAGTATGCATTATAATAAAAAATATATATATAAATTTTAATTAATTTTGCCTTATAAATTCATTTATTGTACTTTTATTTTTGGACAACTCTTAAATTGTAAATAATCTTTAAAAGTCTAGCTTAATCCCCTTACCCACAACAACACAAAAAAACTAAAAAAAATTAAAAAAATCCCCCAATAAACACACTAAAAGGTAAAGTTTTTTTTTTTTACTGTTGACCTCTTTTTCCAAACTTTTAGAAAGGATTTTATTTGCCCAGTTGCTTCAAAAAGTTTCAGTAATTCTAAAAAAAAAAAATTTCTCTTTTTTAAAAAAGTCAAAGTAAAATTATGTGGAATAGATTTCTTTTTTTTTCATTCTATAAAACTATATTCACAAATATATGTGTGGTGATAGCATATTTTTTGTCTGTGCTTCTTCTGCATATATATAAAGTAGTGTATAAATAAACCTTGCATTGGAATCTGGCCTTTTTATTGTCATGTCTGGGGCAGTACATTTATAAGGTAAATATTGGTGGCCAATCAGATCCACTTAGTTTTTATAATTTGATGGCCTTTAGTCAGACAATGGTTTAATACATACATATGGGCTATAAACCACGGGAAAACATCCCTTACTGTGAGTTTAAACTCAACTAACATGGATAGAACTAGAAGCTGTCTTTCTGCATTCACTCCAATCTAATACAAATCAGTTTATCTAAAATCACTATTTATAGTCTAAGCATCAACTAACTTCTATTTTACATTTATTAAATTTAATTAGTCAAACATATTTACTAATCCTTTAATTAACACAAATTATAGGATTAATGTACATTAAACATGCAAAACTCTCCATACAGTAGTGCCACCCTGTGCCAACAAGAGTAATCAATGGATGCCAGAATGCTTGTGCATAAAATCCCCATCTAGTGCCTACTTATCCAATATCCCCACACTAGTTTCTGTCTTGTGGCCTTTGTCACCGAGGAGCCTTGGATCTGAGAGCACTGCACCTAGATATTAGGATCTAATGTAACCCTCTAGTAGCCACCTTTTATCTCTACTTAACTACAAAACTATGAGAATGAAATTGAAAACACAATATGTTCAATATAAGCTCAATAGCTTATATAGTCTTATGGGTCTGAACTCAGTTCAGCATCCATACATTTTGGTGTCTTTGGCTTTTTAACAACCATAGCCACTACTATCCTATTAGTCAGGATTGGTGTTAAACCATTATACATCACATAATCACCATGAAACAGTAAGATTCGTCTTCGAATCTTAAGTTTCACCTTTTTCTATCGTCTCTCACTCACCAGTCTATCCTACCCAAATTTAAACTTTTTGGTATCAAATTGTGTGTGTGGCAATATTAAAAATGTATAGATATATGTAGAATTCACCATAAACATGCACACATTTCGATCTCAAATTTATGGCAATAAATAAAGATAAATAATATAATTTAGATTTCTTCTTTTAGTTATAAAAAAAAATATATAATTTTAATCATTTATTTTAAATTGTAAAATCCATTATTTATTGCTTTGTTTAAATTTCATTTAATAATAATTTAGAAATAGATTGTAATATTTAATTAAAAGTAAAAAAAATCGTATGTTTCCTTTTTGTCTTTGAAATTTTAAAAAGAATAGGTCAGTGAGAGATAATAGATTAATTAAAAAGAAAAATTCCCTAAAATGTAATTATAAAAATTAAATGTAAAATGTAAATGTAAACAATAGAAAGGCAGCTGTCTCTATAATTAGAATTAACAAAAAAAACGCATTGATTAACCTCAGGGCAGATTAAGTGGAATCCAAAAATAAACTATGACAAAAATGTGAAAGATAAGATCTTAGAAAGAGGCCATCTTAGACTTGCTAGAAACAGGCACTTTAACTTTAGCTCTGCTCTCGATCAGGAGAGTCTCCAAGATATTAAATAAATTTTTCCTGCCATGGTATGATCAAGTAAAAGCACCCAGACTATTCTCCGCCCGGGAGATGGCCTATCGGATGCCAAACCTTCCATTTCCCTTCATAAATTCAACCATGAAGACTGCTGCCTAAAATAATTTGAAAGCTGTTGCTGTTAAATTGCACGAATCATCCAAATGCTATAAAGAACTGCTAATGCTAGAATCATGAACAATTTGCTACTGATCACGGAATCGGAAAACTTCTCATAAACAGGTACCTGTGTCCAAATTCTCTAGAGTCCTCTACTAATATCCCGCTATAGCTTATTCATTCTGTATCTAACTTATAAACTGTAAATTCTCGTTTGTAAAACTAAAATTAATTATTAAATTTTTTTAATGTAAAGTCCTTTAATAATCTAGCCTGCCTAACTCTAACTTTCTTGGGTGTGTATTTCTAAAATCTACATTTTATTATATAATTATCACATGCTCATATTTTTCTAAGTTTAAATCTATGATCGCTTGAAACAGTGAATGCGTGTCAAATTTTCAATAATATTTACTTTCATAAATAACTTAATATTTTCAATATAAATCAACACGCATTCAATGCTTCATTTATTGTAATGCAGGGATCTACTACTTAGCAAATGGCTGGTGTATTAGTTGTAATAATTACCCAGTTTATATATGTTTTATATTTATTAAATCTTAATTAACAATTCCATAAAATTGCATTTCTTTGAGAGTCGCTAACATTCTTTATTAAATGTTGATAATGTAGGCCCGAGTTAGAAAATATATTTAAATCTTACCAGAATCGTCTATACATTATACATGCGTTACGTTTTAGAGATGCGATGACCCATTCCAAGCCTTGAATATTCCAGATTCAATAGGGTTGAAATTAACCTTAGTCATCCTATACAAGCAGACATAATAAATGCTTCCGTAGGGCTTGACGAAAGTCACGCAGCCACAGGCAATGGCGGCACGAACCACTTGTCCCTGGTTATGCTTATGTGACACCTTATTTCTTTGGGCTGATGGCAAATGCCAGCCCGTCATTCTTATAAACTCATTCATGGCTTTGCAGTTTAAATATACTGCCATTCCATATCGTCTTTCTAAAGAGTACCACATGTTTCTTTAACTAACTTTATTATTCTATGTATCACTCCGTCCCTGCATTATCTTCATAATTCACTCTCAAATAAATGTTAGCCCTTAGTTATTAGTAAATATCTTTAATTAAATAAATATATGTCCGCCGCTAATATTATAAATCTTATATTAGACTCTTGCATTGCAAAAGTAATAAATCCCTAAAGGCATGCCTTAGAAATACTTGCTCAAGAATTTTATGTAGCTAGGTTATGTCATCAAATAAATGTATTTCTTTTTTGTAAACATGAACAGTATCAGAAGTACCACTACTGAGATCTTAAATAAAAGTATTATTGATAAAATGATTTCACATAAATGTTACTAAATAAATAAATGTATTTCTTGAATAAAAGTATCGGAAAATTCCGTTATTCAATTTAAATATTATCAAATATTATTAGTAAATAATTTATTAAAATGTTTCAATAAATAATTTCAAACTATACGTTTGCAGTTATGTTTTATTTATTCGATACCCATTCAATATGTTTCTTCGATTTGTAAATATAAGTGTTTAATTAATATTAGTGTAAGATTTATGTTCTGATTGGCTAACTCGAAGTAAAATCATGAATCTCATGCATACCCTGACCACCGTGCCTAAAAAAATATTTACTAATGTCGCATCAGATGCGTTGTTTCATAGATTGTATTGTGGAACCAATAAACTATGTTAGAACTCAGTACTATGGGTGGCTTCGCTACCTCAATGGTGCTGCCGTTATGTGTGGTGGTCGAATTCTGCACAATGTTAACTAATCACATGTTTTCTGACTGTTACATAGTATATTTTTTTTAGCGTTTGGCGCCAACAAACATGGAGGCTTCGATTATAAAACCCATATATACCCTGAGCAAAAATATAACGCATATAAATTTTTTTTAGCATTCATTACCCGAGTTAGCTAATTATTCTATATATATACGAGTTTGTTTTGATAAAAATAATGAAAAAGATAAATCGAGTGAAATAATGTGGGTCAAGTGAATGAAAGGACAATAGACAAAATAACAAATTTAAGGAAAGCAGGGATGTGTGTGTAATTTAAGAAGGAACGAAAATACTCGGATATAATGAAATATTTTTTTTATATATATGTCAAAAAAAAAGTAATCAGTCGCTAAATGAGAAAGCAAGTAGCAGTAAATATTTTATTAAAGCACCATTATATATATATCATAGACAACAGAGCCTTGTTATATATGTTGACAGTAAATATTTATTAAAGTACTATTGTATATATATATCAGAGACAGCAGTGACTTGCTATGCATGTTAACAGTAAATATTTTATTAAAGTGCTATTATATATATATATATAGACAGCAGTGGCTTATTATACGCATTAGCAGTTGTTCGCTATAATATATATGTTAAATGCAGCAATATAGAAAATATAAATATAGGGCAATGTAGAGTAGGTGAGGGCAATGAAAGAGTGTGATAGGGCCAAGATACCGGTGGGGAATAGTCTAATGCTATTAATAAATAAAATAAATAATATTAAGAAAATGGAAGCAGAAAATGTTAGTATAGAGCAGGTAGATTTATCTAAAGCTTTTGGAGAGTCAATGGACTTTAGTTTAAAGTTATGTGAAATACTTAGACAGAATAGGGAAGAAATGAGGAAAATTTATGAGGAGGACATGAGAAGAAGAGATGAAGAATCAAAAAAGATACAGAAGAAGAAACAATAAGAGCTAAGAAGTATCAGGAAATTCAAAAATCTGTCTTGAGAGAGTTAGGAATGATAGCAAATGAATATAGAAGAACCCAAGTCAATAAAGAGGGGGAAAACATCAAAGACAAGGGAGGTTAGGCTTCAAAGCTACTTAGGATAGATTATTCAGATAAAAATCTTTAGCGGAGAGACAGGAGAAAATCCTCAAACCCACTTAGAGAGCTTACAAAGTTTCTTTCAAGTGCATAAGGCAGGAGCAGGTGAACAGATAGCTATTGTCAGTTATTATTTACAGAGCTATGCCAAAGACTGTTGGGATATGGTGAAATGGAAACCTAAAACTATAGAGAAGTACAAAGATGCATTAATGAAACAATATTGGAATGACGAGCATCAAAATGGTATCTACAACATGCTCTGTCATGAAAAATACGGAGCAATACCCTGAGAAACACATGCTCAGTTTTTCCTCCACCAAGCAAACCGATTTAAATCCCTCACGACGTTCGCATTGGCAGATACACATATCATTAGAACAATTCAACAAAATATACCATTAACTACCCAAAAGCTGATGATCGGAAGTTGTATCAAAGCAATCGAAGAGATGGGAGAATTTCTTGTGACTTTAGATGATAGCCATTGGCCTAAAAGATTAATAGATCATGAATGGAAGTCGGAGACCAGACAACAGCAATCAGCAACTACTAGCAATCATAGTGAGAAAGAAGAAACCAAATGGCAATTCGATCAAGCGGGACTTCAGTAAGAGATTTCCAGTACCAGAATCCACCTTGTCAGCAGCTGAAAGTAGTGGAGATGACTAACATAACATCAGTCATCCAGGAAGAGGATCCCACTTGGGAACTTCAGGTTGGCCCTTGCCCAATTATTAATACAAGGATCGGGCCTCAGTTCCACAAATTCTTCTTGACCCAGGCAGCCAGATTTCCTGTGTTTCTAGAGATTGGTTAACAAATTACGAAAAACACGGACTCATATCCAGGCTACCTGCTCACACAAACCAAATGAAGCTGGCTGCAGGACATGCCTTCTTAGTGATCAAAGGACTAATTCAGGATGTGATAATTGGGTCTGACTTCTCAACCCAACATGAATGCATCCTGGACTATAAAAAAAAGATACTAACTTTCCAGCAGAAGCAGATTAGTTTTGATACTAATAAACAAATTGAAGAAATCCAATTAAGATGTCTGGAGGCTATTTCTGATTAGGATATCCAAGAGAAAATTATGGGATCATTGTTAAACAAGGTAGAGGACTGATTCCAGTTACAATTATGGAAAATTGTACAATATTTTCTCAGGTTCCAGGTGAAATTAGTGATTACGTCCATCGGATACGAGTAAAAGAAGAGACATTTCCAGACCTGCACATACCCTATCCCATTTCAGTATCAAGAAGAGGTGAATGCCCAAATTAAACAGATGATTGACTGGGGTGTAATTGAAAAGGGGTCATCACCCTATAATAACCCATTGGTCATGGTCAAAAAGAAAGATGGAACCATACGATTGTGTCTAGATGCTAGGACATTAAACAACATTACTATACCTGAGCGAGACATCCCACAACCCATCCAAGAAACGTTTATCAAGTTGACTGCTAAGAATATTTTCTCTACCCTTGACCTAACTGCCAGTTACTGGCAAATGGCTCTCCACCCCCAGAATCGAAAATATACTGTGTTCCGATACAATGGGCAAACCCACATGTTTAAGAGAGTACCCTTTGGGCTGATAAATAGCGGAACTGACCTCATGAGGTGTTTGAACCAAGTATTGTCAGAAAAGTTAAAGAAAAAATTGGTATGTTATGTAGATGATGTAGTAGTTGCATCAAGAGACATTGAGTGCACCCAGAAAAATATAACTGTTAATTTAAAAAAAAGTTTTTTCGCGTTGAGGGAGATTTCTTTTTTAGGCCATATTGTAAATGGTCAAGGAATTAGGGCTCACCCTGACAAGGTCACAACTATTGAAAATTTCCCTAGGCCAATGAACCTGAAAACAAGTTCAATCATTTCTGGGTCTTTGCAATTACTATAACAAGTTTTACCCCCATTTTGCCAAAGATACATCATCACTAGTAGAATTGATAAGATCCCACCACTGATGGGAATGGATGAATACTCATGAAGAATCTTCAGTTGAGTAAAGAGATTTTTAGAGACTATGATGTTACACTACCCAGATTTTACCTGTCCCTTTTATTTGCAGACTGATAGTAGTCAGAAATGATTGGGTGTGGTTCTATTTCAAGTCAACCAAGAAGGCCAACACCAAATATTATATTTTAGCAGCTGTATTCTGAAAGTAGCCGAAAAGAACTATACAGTGACTAAACAAGAGCCACTAGCAATCGTGTGGTCATGTAATAAGTTCAAGCAGATGCTCCTGGGTTCAGAAGTGATTATCATTACTGACCACCGGTGTCTCAAATTCCTAAATAAAAGTTACCTGAACAATAACCACCTCATCAGATGGAGTCTTTCACTTCAAAGATTTTATTATAAAGTTGTCTACTGCCCTGGGCCTAAAAATACAGTGGCCGATATAATAAGTCGACATCCTATAGAACTGTAGCCACACAACCCCATAATAAGTGATCAGCCATTGGTAATTGCAGCAATGGTACTGGACCAGGAGATGGAACACAAGTTAAGGAACCTTCAACATTGGCAAGAGCAACAACTGCTATACAAAAAGCTTATCCAAATTGTACAACAGCAAGGAAATCCAATACAAGGCTGCACAACACCTCGAGGAAAGAAGCTATACCAGATAAGAAATAGGTTGCGGCAGCAGCAGATTGTGAGAGATAAAATTTACTGGAAAATCTTGGTACCACCTGACCTCAGAAACCGTCTCATCATGTATATGCATGGCTTAGTAGGGCACTATGGCCCCAGAACAACAGAAGCTATAAGATGACAATTTCACTGGCCAAAACTATATGAAGATGTGACAGATACCCTCATGAAATGTGCTACTTGTGCAAGAGATAAACCACCATAATAAAAACTTGTGGAGTAGGTGCCTCTATCATCCCGTCTGCACCAAATGAAATACTTGCGATCAATCACTATGGCCCATTGCCATCCTACTGTAGATTCTGTTACTTACGTGAAACTTATGATCTATTTTCAAAAGATGCTTAGGCCTATCCTGTGATGCAAGCAGACGCCCATTGCACAATTCGAGTGTTACAAAAGTGTCAATTCGTCAAGATTGAAAAACTGATCACCATCCTCTTGGACCATGGATTGGCCTTTACATCTCAAGAATGGAAGACTTGGTTGAGCAGCAGAATGTTAAACATATTCTGACCTCAATTTGAAATCCTCAGTCTAACCCATGTGAAAGGGTTATGAGGGAAATAAACTGACTATTTAGGACCCATGTTAACCAAAATCACAGAGGCTGGGTAAATCAAACTGAAAAGATTTTTCAATATATCAATGGAACCATCAATGAGGCCACTGGCAAAACACCAACATGTTTGCATTTTGGTAAAGCGGACTCATTACTGATCAAGACGCCATTACCCATGGATGAACATGAAATCAATATTGAAACTGACAGAAGCAAGGGACACCACTGCCTTATGGAAAGGGCAGAACAGAAATTACAAGCAGATCAGAGAAGCCAAAATTTCCAGGTCAGGAATTATGTTTGGGTATGGAACTTTTAACAAAGCAACCGAGATAAAAGAGTATATAAAAAGTTATTTCCTTTGTACTGGGGATCCTTTATAATTGACCGCACATGTGGCCCGAATGCATATTTATTAAAAGATGGAGATACCATAAAAGGGACATATAATGCCCGTAATCTTAAACCATGTAGATATTATCCACCTGACCCAGGGTTGTAAAAATATTTTAGACTCTTAGGACGTTTATTAAACGTATATGAGAATATTAAAACGAATTTGGTAAAATGAATTTGGTTGAATGGAATTTACATTGGTTAAATAAGGCTTTAGATAGAAATTTTGTTATATATATATATATATTATTGTTTTAATTACTATTACCCTTAAGAATTTTTTTTTATATGTATTATGTTAACTAATATTACTCTAAGAATTTTTATATATATATACACGGCCAAATTAGGCCATTTTAAATTAAACTATAAATTCTGGATCCGGGTATATAAATATTCATTGCTTCATGTAACCTCTGCTTTCTATATTTCTATATATCTGTAAAAAAAAAAAAAAAAATTTTTTTTAGTATTTAAATTATGTGATGTAGCAAAAAATTTTTCTCTTTCTTTGCCTCCTTTGTTCTTCCTTAATTGTTCACAGGAAGTATGGGGAAATGAAACAGTAAGATTCGTCTTCGAATCTTAAGTTTCACCTTTTTCTATCGTCTCTCACTCACCGGTCTATCCTACCCAAATTTAAACTTTTTGGTATCGAATTGTGTGTGTAGCAATATTAAAAATGTATAGATATATGTAGAATTCACCATAAACATGCACACATTTCGATCTCAAATTTAAGGCAATAAATAAAGATAAATAATATAATTTAGATTTCTTCTTTTAGTTATAAAAATATATATATAATTTTAATCATTTATTTTAAATTGTAAAATCCGTTATTTATTGCTTTGTTTAAATTTCATTTAATAATAATTTAGAAATAGATTTAATTAAAAAGTAAAAATAATCGTATGTTCCCTTTTTGTCTTTGAAATTTTAAAAAGAATCGGTCGGTGAGAGATAATAGATTAAATAAAAAGAAAAATTCCCTAAAATGTATTTATAAAAATTAAATGTAAAATGTAAATGTAAACAATAGAAAGGCAGCTGTCTCTATAATTAGAATTAACAAAAAAATGCATTGATTATCCTCAGGGCAGATTAAGTGGAATCCAAAAATAAACTATGACAAAAATGTGAAAGATAAGATCTAAGAAAAGAGGCCATCTTAGACTTGCTAGAAACAGGCACTTTAACTTTAGCTCTGCTCTCGATCAGGAGAGTCTCCAAGATATTAAATAATTTTTTCCTGCCACAGTATGATCGAGTAAAAGCACACAGACTATTCTCCGCCTGGGAGATGGCCTATCGGATGCCAAACCTTCCATTGCCCTTCATAAATTCAACCACGAAGACTGCTGCCTAAAATAATTTGAAAGCTGTTGCTGTTAAATTGCACGAATCATCCAAATGCTATAAAGAACTGCTAAGGCTAGAATCATGAACAATTTGCTACTGATCACGGAATTGGAAAACTTCTCATAAACAGGTACCTGTGTCCAAATTCTCTAGAGTACTCTACTAATATTCCGCTATAGCTTATTTATTCTGTATCTAACTTATAAACTGTAAATTCTCGTTTGTAAAACTAAAATTAATTATTAAATTTTTTTAATGTAAAGTCCTTTAATAATCTAGCCTGCCTAACTCTAACTTTCTTGGGTGTGTATTTCTAAAATCTACATTTTATTATATAATTATCACATGCTCATAATTTTCTAAGTTTAAATCTATGATCGCTTGAAACAGTGAATGCGTGTCAAATTTTCATTAATATTTACTTTCATAAATAACTTAATATTTTCATATAAATCAACACGCATTCAATGCTTCATTTATTGTAATGCAGGGGTCTACTACTTAGCAAATGGCTGGCGTATTAGTTGTAATAATCACCCAGTTTATATATGTTTTATATTTATTAAATCTTAATTAATAATTCCATAAAATTGCATTTCTTTGAGAGTTGCCAAGGGCCGAGTTAGAAAATATATTTAAATCTTACCAGAATTGTCTATACATTATGCATGTGTTATGTTTTAGAGACGCGATGACCCATTCCAAGCCTTGAATATTCCAGATTCAATAGGGTTGAAATTAACCTTAGTAGTCCTACATAAGTGGACATAATAAATGCTCCCATAGGGCTTGACGAAAGTCATGCAGCCACAGGCAATCATGGCACAAACCACTTGTCCCTAGTTATGCTTATGTGACACCTTACTTCTTTGGGCCGATGGCAAATGCCAGCCCGTCGTTCTTATAAACTCATTCACGGCTTTGCAGTTTCAATATACTGCCATTCCATATCGCCTTTCTAAAGCGTACCATGTGTTTCTTTAACTAACTTTATTATTCTATGTATCACTCCACCATCCCTGCATTATCTTCATAATTCACTCTCTAATAAATGTTAGCCCTTAGTTATTAGTAAATATCTTTAATTAAATAAATATATGTCTGCCGCTAATATTATAAATCTTATATTAGACTCTTGCATTGCAAAAGTAATAAATCCCTAAAGGCATGCCTTAGAAATACTTGCTCAAGAATTTTAGGTAGCTAGATTACATCATCAAATAAATGTATTTCTCTTTGTAAACATGAACAGTATCGGAAATACTGCTACTGAGATCTTAAATAAAAGTATTATTGATAAAATGATTTCACATAAATGTTACTAAATAAATAAATGTATTTCTTGAATAAAAGTATCGGAAAATTCCGTTACTCAATTTAAATATTATCAAATATTATTAGTAAATAATTTAATAAAATGTTTCAATAAATAATTTCAAACTATACATCTGCAGTTATGTTTTATTTATTCGATACCCATTCAATATGTTTCCTCGATTTGTAAATATAAGTGTTTAATTAATATTAGTGTAAGATTAATGTTCTGATTGGCTAACTCGAAATAAAATTATGAATCTCTTGCATACCCTGACCACCGTGCCTAAAGAAATATTTACTAATGTCACATCAGATGCGTTGTTTTGTAGATTGTATTGTGAACTGATAAACTATGTTCGAACTCAGTACTACGGGTGGCTTCGCTACCTCGATGGTGCTGTCATTCTGTGTGGTGGTCGAATTCTGAATGATGTTAACTAATCACACGTTTTCTGACTGTTACAACCATCTCCTATGCTAGCACATAACTGTTATTAAACAGGCAAAACTCTCTATACCAGAGTGCCACCCTGTACCAACCAGAGTAATAAATGGATGCCAGAATGCTTGTGCATAAAATCCCCATCTAGTGCCTACTCATCCAATATCGCCAGACATAGTTTATGGTTTGTGGCCTTCATCAGTGAGGAGCCTTCAATCTGAGAGCACTGCACCTAGATCTTAGGATCTAATGCAACATTCTAGCAGCCACCTTTTATCTCTACTTAACTACAAAACTATGAGAATAAAATTGAAAGCACAATATTTTCAATCTAAGCTCAATAGTTTATATAGTCATATGGGTCTGAACTCAGACCATCTATTGATTACTCTGGCTGACACAGGGTGGCACTACTGTATGGAGAGTTTTGCCTGTTTTATAACAGTTATGTGCTAGCATAAAAGATGGTGATCATGTGATGTTTAGTGGTCTAACACCAATCATGCCTAATAGGATAGTGGTGGCTATGGTTGTTAAAGAGCCAAAGACACCCAAATGTATGGGTGTTGAACAGTTCAGACCCATATGACTATATAAGCTATTGAGCTTCTATGTGCAGTGCTCTCAGATCCAAGGCTCCTCACTGATGAAGGCCACAAGCCAAAAACTAGTCTGGGGATATTGGATGAGTAGGCATTAGGTGGGGATTTTATGCACAAGCTTTCTGGCATCCATTGATTACTCTGGTTGGCACAGGGTGGCACTACTGTATGGAGAGTTTTGCCTGTTTAATAACAGTTATGTGCTAGCATAAGAGATTGTGATCACATGATTAATGTACATTATTAAAAAAACAGTTTTCCAAAAATATTTTACATTTTTGTCAAAATCAAAAAGACAAAGTGTCTTACAAATGGAGATTTTTATATATTTGATTTTAAATACTTTACCTTACTTTAAATTATCAAAATTTTTATTTAATCAATCATTAGACATTCCAGTGTATATATTTTAATTAAATATCTAAAATAAATTTTGTTTGTGTTCATTTCTACTTTTTGTTTTAAGTTTTAAATATATATATACACACACATTACATTGAGTGCTACGAGTCTAATTTATCTCAATATACATAACATCAAATTAATATTAAAATTGAATAAATACTTTATTTACCATATTTGTTGTTTCAAAAAATAATTTAAATATTTATTTTCTAATGAAAATGGGATGATGTAAAAATCTTCTCAAAATATGTTATCGCCTGACGATTACATTTTTTAATGAAAGTTTTGCAACACGATGAGATTTCGCGCTGTAATATCGTAAATTACTAACTCAGTGAGTAATAAATGTATATGTTTATATATTCATGTTTTCAAGCCAAGATGCTTAAGACTGGCTTATATATATAAAAAGTTAAGTAAAAGAAAAAATTGGTATCATTCTTTTCTTGTCAAAAAATCTCTGTCATGTGTCTAGGCCTGATCGCTCCTCAGACCCCTGTTTAAACAGCTATTGGCTGTCTGAAAGTAATAGTAAGGCACATGTGGAAGAATAGCAACCTTTCAAGTCATTACTAATTTAATAACAACATGCGATTTAAACAAAATATTACTTAATTGCTATAGTAAATAATGGATTTATTGAATGCTATTTGATAAGATTTTATTTGCATATTTACTGAGTAGTATTATAAAAAGGTAACTTAATGTTAACAGTAATATTATACACATAGGAATGGGAGCACTCTCCAAGATTCCTGCAGTCCCACCTCTGAATTAACAGATTTTTTGTGTAGTGACATAGTTTATTTATTCACCTAAGTAATTTTAAAGTGATAATGTATTTATATCAAGAATTATGACATGAAATAGTTATGACACAAAATGTGACAATGTAATTTATATCCTAACCCAATGTGTTAACATTAAATTTTGTTTGAAACAACTGCTACTGAAATTGTGTGTGGCAGTAAAATCATGAGTCCCCAGAATGTTTTCAAATGGTTTTCAAGATTCTGTAGTGGCAGAAAGAGTATTGAAGATGATCTACAAAGGTATTTAACACACTGTCACATATCATATCATAATGAGACATTCCAACATTTTTTGTGGTAAATAGCTAAACTACATTACTATGTAACTCACATGTTCATTTACAGATGGTACTGCAGGGAGTTAGAGAAAGAGATTCAGTCACTTTTTCATTCCAACACACTAAATATATTAAATAATTAGAGAAAAATAAAAGGATATAGCAAAATGTATTATTATTATTATATTAATTATTATTTAGTATTAATGCAATCATAGTTCCATACTTTACTTGCATATGCAACAATTGTGGCTGAAATCTTTTCTTTCATTTTCTAACTTTGAGTCCTTTTTTTTCTTCTCTTGGAAAGAGCCCCACACTCCTTTACAAATATATATTAATAATGATTGTCCATGTATTCTGTAATTTTCTTTTTAATGAAATTAATATAAACATTATTTGAAGATCAAAAAAGGCTAATTACATAATGAAGAAAGTTTAGAATCTAGAATATGTTGTAAAAGGTTTATAAATTTAATATCAGAACAATATGAAAACGGGTCAAAATTAATTTAGAAAATTATCTCTCTATATATATATATTTATAGTGCTTACCTTCAATTCTGGAAACTTCTACAATTCCAATATGATCGCCTTTACTATTGAATATAACATCACCTTTTATACCCATAAAGTGAGAGTTTAACATATTATAAAAAATGGCGTCATTTAATTCGTAGTTAGTATAAGAAAAATCTTTCACACGCATATTGGAATCTAAAATAAAACGAAGTTCTCAATATATTTATCTTAAATATTTTTATTATTCTGCATTTTTTATTCATTTAGACGTATAGAACATCACCCACTAATATTTTAGCATTATTAAAAATATTATTGCCAAAGAATATTTTTTATTAATAATGATTCTATCCCTGTCTCATTATACCCTACCATTCTTAGTACCTAGGCAATAATATTTACATGTCCTGGAGAAGTTGAGCTTTGTGTTACCAGAAAATTCTAAAAAAGGCAGGATCATTCAAACAAAACAGGTTTTAGTAAAATTTTTATATGAAATCTGTCTCTTGATAACTTTTATTTGCTATGGTTTAAAAAAGTTATTTCAACAGAAGAAGAAATGAATTAGGAATTTTGAAATATGGAACAATCATAAAATTAAAATAGGTATAAACTGAGACAGAGATAATAAATTCTAATATAGACATACTCAAATTGCAAGAGTTTTTTATTATTATAGATTAGATAAGTAAGCTTTCAAAAACACTTGTATTCATTCTGTTTCAGTGCCACCTATTGTAGGCTTGAGAAATTAATGTGTACTAGTTGTTAGTACAGCTATGTTTATATCCTAAGACTAGTTTCTGTTTGTATGATCTTTATCAATAAGGTTTTAGAATCTAGAACTGAGATTAATGCATATATGCATTCCATGGCCATCTTTAACCTTTTCCCCTATTAAATTATTAGCCTGAAATGCAAAAGAAGAACAATATCAAAGAAAAATAAACAAAAAAAAGTGAAATTAATAATTATAAATTAACATTTGAAAACACTTTAATGATTAGTATATGGTTATTCAAAAATACAATTCAATAATTAGTTTGGATGATAGGTTTAAACAGGTTCTCCATGACATGCTATAAATTATAAGTTGTTTTCAATAAAAAATTTCAATAACAAAGTCAATAGGGAATGAAGGAGTGAGATGATAAAAAATGTAGGAAAGATGAAAAAATAAAAAGAGGTAAACTTGTATGGGTGTGGAAAATTTTAGATTAAATAAATTAATAAATACTCCAATGGCATTCAATGTGTTACATAATGTTTGAAAATCAGGAAATAAATTTGAGGTTTAATTCAGAGACGTTTAGCTCTTAAGTTCATCACTATACCACTGGGTATTATTTTAGAGATTAACTGAAACATAGCATGTGTTTAGTGAATTGTAAGATTAATTTACTTAAAAGCTAAAGATCCTTGGATCAAAACTCAACCCTGTTGCTTCTGAAGCTTGAAGGTCACATAATTTTCAATCTTCCCATTGTTATTTTTTACTTTAGTTTAATAGTAGTTATCAACTTAAGGAGTTAAGATGTTAGAGTAATGAAAAAAGTAAAGTGTAAAAGATAATGTTTTTTTTTTATTAATTGATAAAATTTATTTACACAAGTATATAAAAAAAGCTAAATCCATTTAGAAAAGTTATTGTACTACAAATAAATTATATGTTATAAAATATATTTTGCAGAATATATAAACATGCATAGCAAATAATTATATCAATAAATGATTATAAGTGAAACATTCAAAAATAGAGAGATGAATAGATGAAGAATATGATAAATTATAAAAAATCATGATAGTAAGATGTTTTAAAAAATTTCTAAAATTATTAATGAAAAGAAAAGACATACTTGAAATATTTTAAATACAAAGTAACCAGAAAAAAAAAATGAATAAAAAAAAATCGAAAAAGTAGGTCATAAAAAAAATAAAACATGAAATATATATAGTTGTATTTTTATATTGGACTATTTCCATCATCTAATATGAGTATTGAATGTCTTTAAAAAAAAATTAACTTTATTTAAATATTCCAAATACATCCCATTGTTAGTAATAGCACATCAAACAGGTTAGAATATGCACAAAGTTTTGAAAGGTATTACTCTCCCCTCATCTTTGGGTGTTGCTCACCTGACCAGTGACAGTGCTATCATGAGATTCAAATCTGGATCCCTAGATTCTTGAGTATTGTTTTTAAGGTAATACTCTAACCAACTGAGCCATCCTACCAAAGGCAAAATTCAGTAGAAATTTTATATACTTATCTATGAGGTTGCTCTTGATTTCTCCATTTTTTTCTAAGAGCAAAGTTGATTAGTTGTTTACATACATTATGTGTAGTCACACTAGGTTGGCTTATGGGATTGTTTGCCATTGTCATGTGATCAGTTTTTTTAAATTTTCTGTTTGTACCTTTTCTTCTCTATTCAATAGTTTTGTACTTTTCCAGCTGAACATATGTTCATTGGCACATACATGGTCTGCTACCTTAGATATATCTGTTTTCTCTATCATCAGTTTATGTTTTTGAAGTGCTTTTCAATGGGACAGTTGATCTCATCAATATATGTTCTTACACATTCACATGATATTTCTAAGATGCAGTTTTTTTCAGCATTTCAAGTTTAGACTTTATAGATGTTAGAATTCCTCATAGTGTGGTAAGGCTCTGGAAAGGTTCTGATATTATACTGATTACAGATTTTCCTTAAAATTGTCTGCTATTCTTGGAATGTATGGGTACACTGCAGTACCAATAATTGCTTTTTGTTTTGATTTTATCGTCTAATTAAGGTTTTCTTAATAACAGCTGATGCATAACCATTTTTCATAAGAGTTTGTTCTATATACATCTCTTCTTTTCCCAAATGAAATATGTGAATGTGGAAGAACATATATTGGTGAGACCAGTCATCCCATTAAAAAGCACTTGCAAGAAAACAAATTGATGATTAGAAGATAGAAAACAGATGTGTCTAAAGTGGCAGACCATGTATGTGCCAATGAACATATGTCCAATTGGAAAAATACTAAAATATTAGCTAGAGAAGAAAAGGTACAAAAAAATTTAAAGAAGCTGCTCACATGACAATGGCAAAAAATCACATAAACCAACCTAGTGTGACTAAACATAATGTATAGAAACCACTAATTAACTTTGCTCTTAGGAAAAAGTGAAGAAGCCAAAAGGAACCTCATAGATAAGTATATGACATTTCTACTGACTGTTGCCTTTGACAGGATGAATCAGTTGGTTAGAGCATTACCTTAAAATTCAATACTCAAGAATCTAAGGGTCTAGGTTCAATTCCCATGTTAATACCATCACTGGTCAGGCCAGCAACATCTGAAGAAGAAAGAAAAATAATATTTCTTGAAATGTTGTGCATATACTAACCTATTTGATGTGCTATTACTAACAGTTGAATGTATTTGGAATATTTAAATAAAGTCAAATTTTTCTACAGACATTCAATACTCATATTAGGTGATGGAAATAGTCGAATATAAAAATACAATTAAAACACCATCATCACAAACCTTCAGGAAAATACTAAGTATTCCATATTGATGTGATACTATATCAAATTTTAGACATTATGAAAAATTATGTCTAAAGCTGGCCAAAGTAGAAAATCATTTAACTTTCTCATTTAAATGTAAATCTGAAAGGAAATTCTTAAAGGTTTGCAATTAAAATCTCCAATTTGCTCCCAGAAAGCTGAGAAAATTAATCATGAAGCTCTGTTAAAAGAAAGAATAAATGCTGAAAGATTTTCTAAGCATCAAACAATGCACATTTACATATAAAGCATGCCATTCCAATAATCTCTTGATTTTATATTTTGTTTATTCTGATTTTTAATTCTTCTGCAGCAAATTTTCCTTTCTAGAAGTCTTTAACATTTTATCTAAATATAGCTTTTATTGCATTTTACCATTAGCCATATGTCTCTAAGAAAGCAACCAAAATTGTACTTTTTAAAATGTCTTTGAGATAATCTTGATAAATGAAAAAGGCCTCTATCTTGTAAAACACATTTAATTCTACCAAAAAATATTTTTAGGAAATTTGATACTATTAATTTATTTTATATATCCATTCCAATAGTATATTCTATTATATCATACCAAGTAAGCTGAAGAATATTTTGACTGGTCTTATATTTTTGGTTTATACACACACACATACATATTTATGTTGCCACGAAGATTTTCATGGCTTATAGGATCCTATGTAGATATACTGGAGTTTGTCAGATTGTTTTTTATATCCATTGCAAAATTCTTTTTTAATGCCAGTAACTTTCTATTTTTTTGTGTGTGTTTCTTGATAAAAGAATGGCCATACTTGTCTGTCAGTGACTGGAAACATAGAAAATATTGTAATATATACTTTTATACATTTTAAGAGTCATATATTTGTAATATTTCCCTTTGTAAGTTACAGACTTTCATAAACATAGATTATTAATTATATATTGTAATAAGCCTATGAATAGTAAATTCATTTATAAGAAACTATAATTCTTAAGTTGTTTAATTTTTAATATATTATTTTTAAAACAGTACGTAAAAAAAATAAGTAGAAGTTATTTGTCCTGAAAATAGTATTTTGGATAATGATTATAAAATGAAGAAAAAAAATATCTATTACATTTACTTTAATATATTTTAATCAGATTTTGAGTTGGATGGATGGTTGAAGAGTTGGAGTGTGGAGTGGATTGAAGCCTGTCCTTTAAAGTATGGCTATCTTAATATATATCTAAGCACTTGTTGCATATATGTGTAGACATGATAATCTGGACCAATTGATGAGTGCTGGTTTAGCATGAAATATGGATATTGGTGATTATTTATGTTTTCGACATATATGTGCTCAAGTGTATCAGTGTTATGAGATAGAGTGGAGAGTGGTGGGTCATGTGAAAGTCTGTGCTCATATACCCTATATATTTAATACATTTTGGAAATCACATAAATATGAAAAGTTGGAAAATTATTAGTATAAACTGATGGGAAAATCAAAAAAGAAAAACAAAAATTCAACGTTATTAGATACAGATAATAAATATCAATAAATGCACTAATAATAGTAGTAAAAATTAAATTTTATTACTAACATTGCTAAAGACTTGCTATGTGCATATATAATAAGTCAACGTAAGTTTGGAAAAATTATTATAACACATATAACAAAAGAAAAAAAATTGTTTGCACAGAATTATTTTTTCCGTTTGAAATATATAGTTACAAATGTCTGCAGTTTTAGTAGTAGGTAATTGACTTTATATTATTAATATTTAAGTTAATTATTATGAAATAAAATAAAATATTTTCTGATATAGATATTTTATCTCATATATGTCTATGTAAAAAAATGAAACTTGATATATACATATGCTATTAAAGACGACTATAGCTAATATTAATTATTGGTATATTAAGTTTTATAAGATTAATTCCAGTTTCATTTTATTACAATATTAAATTATATTTGATATTATAAATATAATTCTAAAAACAACTTTGCTGTTTTTGCATATATATATTGAGGTGGTATTTCTCCACTTCACAATAAAATAGTAGATATTTTTATTTATATTACATTTGTATGTAAAATTTATTTAATTAATAAATAAAATGTCGAAAATAGATGGGTTACACTAAGTACTTATATATAGCTATCAAGGTCTATTTGAAAATTTTAATTATACTTTTGGTATGTTAATTGGAGGGGGGGGGAATAATATACACTTCCTTTGTAAAAAAAAAAATAATAATAATTTAAGTAAAGATTGTAAGAAATTTTATAAAATTGAATGAGTTAATTAAACATAAAAAAATGTATCAATAATTTGATAAAACCCAGACAAGAAAATTATATCTGGAGCCAAAATAACAAAAGAAAATACTTTCTTGCTGCATAGCTATTATAAATGTTCCTCAAATTAGAACTAACGTGTAAAAGTTTTAATAAGAAAATGCCAAGTGATAGAAGAAAGTGGGGGGGGGGAGGGATTTGGAATGATAAAAAGGAATGGTGTTTTCAAAAGTCATCTTTTTATCTTGTTTCAAGAAGCTTCCCCATGTTTTCTGGCTAGATCTACCATGATCACCATCATCACCACATCCAGGCCCAAAGAACCATCAGTGAGCTTCTCTAAGAATTATATCAATATTTAGTGTGAACTTTTGGAAATAATAAATCGCATGTAATATCAGATTACTGCTAAGAGCATAATCCATTCCAGTAGAATGATTTGAACCTGGCTAAATGAATGCATGAGCTCATGACATAAAATGCTCATTGTGTGCACTGTACTTCATCAAAGGAACAAGAACTCAATTTTAAGACTGAGTAAATATGAGCTATTTTATAATCTGCAATTAAAATCATTGCTTCCTTAAAATAAGACTGTCCGCACAATAGTTTAAAAACAATAAAGCTATCATGTAAATAAGTTTTAACCTACATGTATTAAGTAATTAGCTCTCTTGTATATATATAATTTTTATATTTTGTTATATTTGTCATGTACTTTTTTTTTTATTAAAATAAATTAAAATTTATTAGATACATTTGAAGATGTTTATCTATACATAGCTATATTCTTTTTATACTGTTGCAAGGCATTCACTCTGTAGAGCTTGCTGTGGTCCAAGACTGGGGCCATTGTCCTCCTTCACTCCTCTGGGAGGGTGATCCTAGCCCAGGTTTTGTGAAAAAGCCAATCCGGAACCAGCAATCTATCTTTGTTCCTGAGCCGCTTGAGTAATTTGATATAGATGTTGCAGACACCACGATTAGCATTTTCAAATATACACTTGCATCTGGATAGCCAGATTGGAAAGGTTAGAATAATGGCAATTCAGATTTTTTTCGAATATGCCACTCTTTATAGCCTTTTGAATGACTAAAACTTCTCTATTTATCATGTATTTGGGTTTTATTATTACTTAATCATTCTATAGTTCAATGGAGTAAAATTCGATCTATTCCTTAAGGCAGAGTAAAGAATAATTATTTTATAGTATTGTTAATAGTAAAAATTTCTTATAGTTTTGCTAGTTTTCTAAATAAGCTTTGTTGGAGGAAGATTTGATATTATTAGTTAATACCATTTTGATATGTGCACCCAAGCCATCTTCTTTTGAAATAGGAGTGAATCTTGTTAGCTGAATTAATTCATTTAATCTCTAAGTCTAGATTAATTAATTTTGCTAGCTTGTTCCTTAGTGTTGTCTTACATTGATCGGTATCTGATATTTTCCTTTTTATATTGCTGATTCAATATCATTCTGGGCACTTTGCATATGTCTCTTAGGAATATTATAGTATGCCATGCTACATATGTTGATTTAGAGTTAAATTTAGATTTTGTAATAATTGATCATAAGAGGCTTTATGTTGAAAAAGGGAATAATTTGTTTAGGGGGTTAAAATAATGATCGAATCACTCCATAAGATTGTTATTAAAAATTAAAATTAATAAAAAAAAAATTTTCACCTAAATACTTACATATTATTCAAAGTTAATTATTATTTCCAAGTATTAAGTTCATCAACATAGCATTATCCCTCTATTATTAGTAGTTTATTCCATTAAAAAGGGGGTTAATAATAAATGTTTACCTGTGGTAGGTGTTCATATACATAAACAGTTAGGTTATTGTGACATATATGATTGATAGTAAAAATAAATTAAGATCAGCTCTTTTAAGATAATTAATAAGATCTTGAAACTGATTCCAGACTTTTCTGGTGGCATCCACTAGTGATCATATAGGTTGCATACATGTCAACTTGTACCACCACAATTAAACATATTGTAATAGAAAGTAAGCACACCAATATTCTCCCTTTTTATGCTTCCAACTTGTCACTTACTAATCCTTTACCATTTTTCATCCTTTTATATTTATTTGAACACTAATAAAACTATGATTTTTTTCACTTCTCATGTTATTCATTTTTCACGCCGAATGCCTTTAACCTAGGTAATATATTTTATTTAGCTCCATTTCACCAGGATAATCTGGATCTTTATAATACTCTCAATGTATTCCTTAATAATATTCACATATAATAGATCACATATTGCACCTTCTTCCTAAATGTAATGAAAATGAAATTATTTTTAACATAGTTTAGATTTTCCTGTAAACTAATGTCAAGACCAAGATTTATTTTACTTTTGTTCTTCTTTGACATATTGATTTTTTTTCTATGGACAGTACTAATAATTAAATATTTCATTCTCCCAGGAGACTGCTATAATTTTTTCTCTATAAATATAGACCTGGATCAGAATTTTTCTTTTCCATTGAACCCTATCAATAGTTTATCATAAAAGTTTTTCTTGTACTTAAAAGTTAGGTTCACTGATGAGATTATGTTTAAATCTTTTCTACTTGAAAAATTTTTATTCGAGAAACATTCATAACCTGCATTTAAATATTAAGTACTTTTTTTAATATATAAATATTTCCATTCGAATTTATTTTTAACTTAATTTCAATTATCTTGATAATCATATCTTTAGCTTGGTACCTAGAGAAAGTCCTAGTATAGCCTAATGTAGAGACTTGGCATATCTTCTAGAGGTCATCCTCCTATTGGAAGGGTGGGTATATATATATATATATATATAACTTATTCATTCAGTATATTGAATGTATACTATAGTAAATAGAGGGATTTGAACTTAGTATTTTGAGTCCATATTCATTCTCCACTCCATCTCAAACAACCAATACATATGATAACACACATGTGAAAAATATAATGATGCCCACTATATGTATTTAGTGAAAAAGCAGCATTCATCAGTTGAACCAGACCCTAATCTTCCACACATATATACAATCGATGCTTTATTTATATTAAGATAGCAATTCATTAAACTTTAATGGATAGTCTTCAATATTCTCTCCCTTCCAACAACTCAACTGTCCATTTCTCTGAAATACCAATGATGGAATGCTCAAAGTCTTTGGTGGACCTTATCTGGCCCAACTGATAAGTGCTGTTTCTGCACAAAATATGCATATTGGGGATCATTTATTTTTTCACATATATGTGGTCATGTAGCGATTGTTTGAGATAGAGTGGAGGATGAATAGAGACTGAAAATTTTAAGTTCAAATCCCCTCTCTCTCTATATATATATATATATATAGAGAGAGAGAGGGATTTGAATTTAATATATATATTATAACCTACACTCCCAACACCGCTCATATACATTACATGAGCGAAATGCCCAGGCGCCAGTTCTATTAATGAAAATAACAATATAACAAAAGATATAATAAAATTATTACTGAGACTCTTTAATTAAATCTATGTTCAGCTCAGCTCAGTGGGAGGCTATAGGCAGTTCATAAAATATATGATAATAAATGAATAAAAGAAGAAATATTATAAAATATTCAATATAACGTAAATTCCTTTGTTAATTAATTGTATGATAAAGAATCATAATGTTTATTTGGTACAGTCTGTTAAAATATACTTTAAACTTAATTTCTTCCTTCATCCAAGTATCACATATATCAGCTTGCTATAATTATATTCTTAAACAATTCTATGACTTGGCATATCATAATCTAAACATCTACTTTAATGCCAATCAAGAAATAAACAATAAGATCTCAGGGAATTTTAACAAACACAGTTGAATTAAATAAACTACATTGTCCCATAAATTATAATTCTAAAGTATGAGAAAAATATAATGAAACGAATTGACTAAAATATTTTACTGTGTTTCAATAATAAGATAACGACAGAGATAGGGTATTTTAATCTCATATCATCATCTAACAAATATACTGACTTGGCAATCTTTCTAACACGTTTATCAAGTGGCAAAAGCTCTTTTATAATGTTTGGATTAAGAAATACAATACCGCCAGACACTGGCAAATTTAATATTATAACTCTAAAATAATATATCTGTTTTATAATAGATTTATGAAATGTGGAGATGTGGAAATGGAAATATGAATGTACACAAGAATAACTCAAGACACAGATTTTTAAGATTTTAAATAACTAAAACAAATCATTTATTACAACAAACAAAATAAATTTGGTTTAACATAATATTTTCAAATGGGTTCTTTGTTTTACAGACTTTTAAATTATTAAATAAATTTTTAACATCAGTTTGGGATTATTCCTACTATCTAAACAAATTAATAATAAAAGTTAAATATCCCGACTTTGAACACATACTTTGCTTGCCGGTTTCATCTATATGACCATAAATAAATGACATATTATATTATTAGCAACAAAAAAAAAATATAGATACTTTCGAGAGGATATTACTGTTGATTAACAAAATAAATCAAATCATTTATATTTGGCTTTCAGCAAAGCAACTTTCTATAATTGACTAATAATCACTTTCAATTACGTATATCTTTCATTCATAGCAACAAAATCATGTTTATTCTGATGATTTGATGATTGATAACTTTTATTTAAATAAATACACTGTATTTTAAAATATTTATTTCCGGTTTTAATCTTAATACTTTATACTTCTATTAAATGAATGTAGTATATTTCAAAAGCATTTATTTCTCATTTTAATTTCAATAATTCTATACTTTATATACGCGATATTATTTATATTACGCGTGTGTGTGTACGTTCAAGCAACAATAATGTAAAACAATCTTTTCTATAAACTCTCCATTCATTAAGAAAATATCATATAATTATTTTATTTCGAACAATGTCATAATTCATCAATAAATATGACACTTATACTACATCAAGAGTTAATCTAACAATTTATCTAGCCACATATTAATTAACACAAAGCTATATTTTCATGATTTTACATACTATACGTTATAAAGGGAATCTACATGAGGAGCAGATAACTCTTACCGAACACTTCTACAATAATTCATTACCAAGAATCCAAGAAAAACGTCACATAACTTCCTAAACATCATTTAATCATATTTCAACAATAACTCCTCTACTTCTAAATACATTATTGGTGGGGATTTTAATTCCTCGTCACCAGGGCCCTAAGAACATCACTTCAAAAAAATATCATCAATCATACACATATAAAATAAACAAGGCTCTACTCATGGAAAATAACATATACTAAATAAGCAAGATCTTTTATCCCTATAGACATTACAACGCAGTCAGATTTCTTTCTATTCTCATAGCTTCTCTAAATATCAAACCTTATAAATACACAGACAAATACCTCCAGATAGCATATCAATCTGTTCAACTCAGTAGAATATGACAATGTACGAAATTTATGCATAAAATATACACAAACTGAATTTTATCAAACAAATATCATAATTGTGCAAAACAAACACACACCCGCGAATCAAAGTATATATAATATTAACTCTAAATTACACACTAAGCAGGTAATATGATAATTAAATATTGCATTAAGGCATAACTTTTAATTTAATAAACTTTAGGTTACTTTTTTAAAATTTAACGGTTCTAATTATTACGAACGAACTTTTTTTATATCTAACAAACTATTTCTATTATAAGTTCGTTGATTTAAACAAAGAACAAAATTTTCACTTTGAGATAATAAAGTATACAAAAATAAATGTAAACCTCTCTAATAATATATTATTAAAAAAAATATTTCTTTCATCCTCGTAAGGAAACAATAAGACCTATTCAAACACAATCAATTTTTACCGGCGTACTCCTCATTTGAGTACGCTCTGGAGACGGTCTTGAAAATCAAAATAACACAGATTATACATGAACATAATAATAAATAAAACCTATCTACCTATCATATACATTAGTTATGACAAGCAATAAAAAAAAATAAAAGACACAAAAGTTATTAGTTTTGTAACTTAAAATAAAAGTTCATTTGCAAAGCTCTGCTCCGGGTTTATGAAATAATATGGGACACATTCCAAACCGAATTTTAAACTAAAATAAACTTTTGCAGTATAACTTAAAAAAATATATAAGCATAACTTAAATATGCCCAGCACCTTTCAGTGTTCATAGCATATCCATTCGAGGTACCAAATCACACACAAGCAGTTAATTTCTCCTTTATTATACTGAAAATATAAGACATTTTCCGTGCAGTTCTGGATTAAATACGCGATTATCCTTAGTATTTTCTGAATAGCATTTAATAATACTTTAAATTGTCCTTAGTAATTCCATAATTAATAATGCTTTATTTTATATTCCGTCCTTATTGAAGAGAACAAAAATTACCAGCATTTCTGTCCTTCTATTCAATTTAACAGAAGTAGCTTACATTTTATTTCCTTAATTTAAAATGCACATTAGTTCCAGAAATATCAAATAAATGAATACTGTTATCTCCTTACGATGAACTTAAACATAATATGATCTATCAAAATAGACATATCCTTAGGTCTATGTATAATCTTCACAAAAGCACAACACGAAAAATAGTGAGAAATTAGAATATATTCCATGGTATAGTTCTGCATGCGTTTTCCATATATCAAAAAAAAAACGTTGCTTAATGATACAACAATAATATTTATGTAAACCATTCTTATTTAAAATGGCAATTAAGTGAAATAATATAGACTGGATGTTATTAACACACATTTTTAAAAGAGTAATAGTTATAAAGGGATTAATTCAGAAATGTTTAAATCGAAGAGAGTTAATCAAACCGACGTACCTTTTTTAAAACCTTAGAATTGCATTTTTTAATTAATTTTTTCCATAATAAAGTTCTGAAGCTCCTTTGGAAGTTTTTACTCTAAAGTCTTTTCAAAGTCAATTTGACTTCAGTAACTGGCTTTAATTTTTACAATACATGAACCACTGTTTACTGTCTACCATTACATTATAAAGAGCCAATTTTACACTGGAGATCTTTGTTAAAAAAACCTTTTTAGCAAAGTTCATTTGCCTTTCACCAGGTTACTCCCACGCATCTTGCTAACTAACTAATTACATATGCAAAAACAAATCTTTTCAAAAAAAAAAAAATCATTTTGATTTTTAAAACTAAATGAAGACAAGAAAAAAAAATACAAATAATAAAATAAATAGCTTTTACAAACTTGAAAGAAAAATGAATATTAATTAACTATCAAATAAAATGATTAATAATTTATTCAGTTTATAAAATAATCCATTGATTTAACTATCTATTAATTATTGGAAAGAAATATATATTTGTTAATTATTTAAAATAACTACTGTAGTTTAAATGTTTTTATTGTGAATGTACTATTGTTTGCTGTTATTAAAGATGAAAATGAAATGAAACATAATGCAGAATCATACAGGCATACACATGCACTACAACCTAAATATTGAACTGTCTTAACTAAATATAATTGAAACTGCTATTAACTGTTGACAAAAGGATAAGAATTAATGAATAAAGGATTTTGAAACCATTCAAATAATATTATACTAACACAGGATAACTTTGCATCTTTCCAACAAGATGTATCAATTCCATTAATAAACAACCCCCCTTCCTTACATTAAATACCTCATTAACCACAATAATACTAATAAATACTTATAAAGTGGTCAGTAAACTGCATAAGCAACCCATATTTAAGCTTTAAGCAATCTCCAGCAAAAAAAATTTAAAATTCTAAGGCTATTTCATTTTTTTTATATACAATATAACTATTTATTTAAGATACAAAGTATCTTAAACCCTTGTGCCCATTCAGATGGCCACAATATATATATAGAGAGAGGGGGGGATAGTAGAGAATAAAATTAGTTTTCTATTCAATTAAATATGATCTTAAGAATTATTAAGTGTCATATAAATTCACAATTACTATAAACTACTTACCATTATCTATTAAAGTTTGTTCAGTTCTGTTTAAAGCTAATGCAATTGTCCATGCTGCATCAAAGCCTTGAGAAGCTGTAAATAACATTGGGGCCTTTCTACCATCAAGTCTTATGTTTAAATTATGCCAAAATTGTTCTGGTGTTAATCCAGAAAGACTTATATTTTTATCAGGGTTTGAATACACTCCACCAGTCATAAAAATTCCATCTGCTGCTAAGATGATTTCTTCTTTGGTACAGTTGAATGTGTCATTATCTGTTTTAGGCATCCACCAGTTGTCTTCGTACCACCCCACAAATACCCAAACATATTTTGGCCAGTACATATCATTAAGAAATGCCTAGAAATAAAAGGCAAAGTTTATGATGATGATATTTTAATTGGATTATTTAACATTTAAAAAAAAATTCAAAATTTAACTTTTCAAATACATTCAACTGTTAATACAAGCATGTAGATTAGTATATAGCACAGTGTTTCATATTTATCAATTAATATCAAATAATATGAGATAGTTGAACATATAATTACGCGTAAATATGTAATAAAATAGAAAATTTTTAAGTATAGCTAAAATCACATGATCTCCAGCTCTTATGCTAGTACATAATTGTTATTAAACAGGCAAAACTTTCCATACAGTAGTGCCACCCTGTGACAACCAAAGTAATCAATGGATACCAGAAGGTTTGGTTGGCACAGGGTGGCACTACTGTATGGAGATGTTTTGCCTGTTTAATATAGCTAAAATATTAATATAATTTGATTTACAAGTGTTAAACTCCTTGCACTCATGTTTTTGATTCCATTCATTTTAAATAAAGACCTTTAATGATTATTACCATATTACTTGGAATTTAAACAGCACTTTTTATTTTCATTTTGAAGATATAAAATTAGGGAGTAGCTTAAATTTCAAGCAAATATTTTAATGCCTTTTTTCTGCTGATCTCCCACTTCCCAATAATCGCGTCTTTGATTTATGCTCTATGCATGTGCATAGTATTACGATCGATCGTTGATAGCAGTTCTCTTTTAATTCCTATTTAAGTAAATAAAAATGTTTATTATTTTTTGATACCCATTATAAAACCATTTTTATATTTTTTTCTAATTATAAAATCCTATTGTGTGCATAGTATTATGATCATTGATAGCCGTTTATTTGGGAGTTTCCCCACTCACACTTTTCTTTTAGTTTCTATTTAAGTAAATAAAAATGTTTATTATTTTTCAATACCTATTATAAAATCATTTTTATATATTTTTCCAATTTTTCAATTTTAAAATCATATTGTGACTTAAATTCGAGGATGGTTTAAATTCAAAGTAATATGGGATTAATAATTTTATTAGAATAAAGATTATCATATCATTTCAAGCCTAGTTATGAAACTTGCCATGTGTAAATCAATTTGTATGGATTAATAATTAATATATTTGTTCTTATTAAAAGTTATCGCATGCTTTTATTAATCTAATTTCTCCTTCATTTGTAAATGTGTACTATTTATTTAGATGTCATTAAAACTTTCAAAGGTATGACTGAAGCAAAGCTGATATATATGAATCAAACTGTATTAACTTGATATTAATAAATACTGACCAATTGTGACCCAGCTAAAAATACATTTTGGGTGTCATGTGCCTTTCAGATGACTTTATTTATATATTTCAATAATGTGTAATAGAGTGAAAGTTTTAAGTATATCTAAAATGGTATGCATGAATATCAAGAAGGAATTAAATAATATTATGCATTATATTAGTCATAAATTATAATCTATAAGTATAAATTATAATCTATAAGTATGGAGAGATTCATGTTGAGAGTAACAACAAGAGATCGAAAATGCAATATATGGGTTAAAGAATAAACAGGTGTTACTGTCCTCATTGAAAAATTAAAAAAACTGAAGTGGAGTTGGGCTGGATATATTGCTAGAAGAGATGATAATAGATGGACCATTGAAATCTTATATTGGATTCCAAGAGTTTGTAAAAGACCCAGAAAGAAACCACATGTGAGATGGATGGATAAAATAAAAAAGTGTGTGAGGGTGGTGCGGAGAAGAGAAGCTAAAGATTAGAAAAGATTAATTGAACTTGGAGAGACCTTCATCCTGCAGTGGATTAATAATGTTTGATGATGATGATCATCATCATTATATAACAGCTACCATATATTTATATTATTAATATATATATAATTCCTATTTTGTCTGTTGTCTGAATATATGTTTGTTCATAATGCTGTCAAATTCATAACCAATTAAAAAACTACTATGTTTGTTTGTAACACTATCAAATCTTACAACTGAAAAATCAAAAAAAAAAAAAAACTTTAAATTTGTTTTTATAAATAAATAACTATATCTATTTAAACCATAATTTATATTGCAAGCATTTTATGTAAATGAAATAATTTCACTCTTTATATATAATAAAGTGTAATTTTTATTACAAAGTATATTTTATGCAAAGGAAGTAATTCTACCATTAATAAATGGTAATTTTTTGATGAAGCATTTTATGAAAAGAAGTAATTTCTTTTTATATTTAAGAAGCTTAATTTAATTATGGGCATTTTATTCAAAGCAAGTAATTCTGCAATGCAAAAAAAATTGTTAAAGCAATCAAATAAAAAAAATACAAAAATAAGTCTTCTCATAAGCTGAGTCCATTTGCTAGCAAGAAATTCCACAAAGCAAATTAAATTTGTTAAAGTAAACAATTAAAAACTATTACAAAAGTGACAATCTTACCATATGTTAAGTACATTTCTGTTAAAACAACCAAAACAACCAATTAAAAAAAAACTATTACAAAAAGTGATGGCTTTTTCCTAGGCCACTTAAATTTGCCTTTTTGATATATAAAAGCTCTTTTTGATCAATAATTTGTATCCTTCTCAATGAAATGTAATTTAATAATCTTTAATTTGCATTATCCACATAATAATATTTATCATTTATATATATATAAAATGAAAAATTTAAAGATTAAAATAAATTATATTTATATTGAGGAGGCAAAAAATATTTGCCAAAAAAAGTTATATGTATTAATATTATAAATATATGATCAGCTGTTATATAATATATTATATAATTTACTTATAGATTATAAATTAATAAAAAACAACATAATGAATTATATAAAAAATAAAGTCATATATCACATGACTCCACTTCTTTTAAGCTTGCATGATATAAACAAAGAGCTTTGCTAATTGCTCAACAATCTTTGAGATAAATGCTTAGCAAGAGAAAGCATTTAAAATATCTCCATCTGAAAACCACTCCCCATCCCATGACCAATGGTTTCACGCTTTTGGCACTCCTCATAGAGATGCTAGGATAGCTTCAGATACCTGAAGCTATCCTAGAACCTCTCTGAGGAGTGCCAGAAGCTAATTGAAGCTACCCTAGTGCCTCTCTGAGGAGTGCCAAAAGCATGAAACCATTGATCAGGGGATGGGGGTGGTTTTCAGATAGAGATATTTTAAATGCTTTCTCTTGCTAAGCATTTATCTCAAAGCTTGTTGAGAAATTAGCAAAGCTCCTTGTTTAATGGATTATATATTTTTTTTTTTAATTTTTAATTATATTAAAAATTAACAAAAATGATATATTAATCTATAGTCCAATAAATGATTAGTAATAATCATTAATATATTTAGGTTTTACATATGTCCACTTTACCACACATTCTTAAAACATATGAATGTCATCTGAAAATATAAATATTCCTAAAGATTAATTTTATATAAACCAGCAGTTAACAAGCAGGTATACCAATCTTTAAAGATTTATACATTATAACTGGGTTAGAAATGATATAATAATCTCTAACCTAATAAATAAATACTAATATTCATTAATATATTTATTTGAAGTAGATGATGTTACAGTTGTGGATACAGAAAATTTTGACATTTGAAAATCAAATTAGTAAAATTTAATACCTTTATTTAAAGATGATGTAAGCATTTCATAAAGTATACTCTGAGCCAACTGAAAAGTTCTGGCCTAGTTAGAAGTGTGAGAAGTTCAATGACCTTATTCAGATATCTTTATTCATGTGTTTGGAAAGAAATAGATATTTTATTGTATTTATACATCAGAGGTAAATCCTAAAAAAAATAAATGTTTTCTCCCATTTAAATAATCACACTTTTAGTTAACCAAGATGTTTTCAATATGCTGTTTTAAACTCTTGTTTCATGTTAATATAAATTATTCTTTAACTAAAAAAAAACAATAAAATTTATATAAGATTTATTGCAAAACTGTTTTTTAATAAATATTGCTTAATTTTAAATAAACATATTTACACATGTGATTATAGTTCCGGTGCATAAAGCTGTTTGGGAGTTTAAAAGATTAAAATTACTAACTTTAGTCTGTCTTTGTAGAAGCATAGTAAACATGTTTGCTTCGAGCAGTTTAAGAGTACACTTATTTAAATGTCATTCTCTTTGTTTTAATTGGCGTTTTTAATATTTAATATCTTTGCAGATTACAGTTTGAAGAGATGCCTTTTTTGAACTGGCTGTTTTGAGATGTGGACTTTAATATATATATTCACAGAGGGCGTAACTAAAATATTCTAATTTTTCGATTGGATAGGCTTATAGGAGATAGTTTATTTGTAGTTACACAACTATAAATATGAGTAGAAATATAGGTAGACAGTTATATATGGTTTTTATAGATATAGAGAAGGTATATGATAGAGTAAATATAAATAGATTATGGGTAAGTTTAGTAAACTTGGGAATCAGTGGAGCTTTAATGGATCTTATTAAAAGATTTATGAAAATAATTATTATACATATTAATTAGGGAATATAGAATTAAATAGGCAAAACTCTCCATACAGTAGTGCCACTTAGTGCAAGCCAAAATCATGTGAATATAGAAGTAGTTAGAAGTTAAAAATGAGGTGAGACTAAGGCCTATGTCACATATGTTGTTTTTGTTATATTTGAGAGAAATGAAGAGAGAAATAGAAAGATTAGGAAAAGAGGTAAATATACTATTAATAGTAAAAGAGTATATACATTACTGGGTCCTTTATTTTTCGATGATGTCTTCTTGTGGATAGAAAATAGGGAAAATAGGGAAGTTGTGCTGAAGCCATGCACACGGGTGAGTAAAGAAATAGAGATTAAATTTAATGAAAAAAAATCAAACATAATGGTGATTAATTATAGGGAAAGAGAAGAGAAAGAATTTTTATTGGGGGATATAAAGTTAAGTGTGGTAAATAGGTATAATTATTTGGGAATCATTTATATAATCAGAGAAAATTGCTTGGATTAATGGGAGAAAAAATGACAAATGAAACAAAGAAAAGAAAGAAACTGATAAAGAAATTAAGTGTTTTCATATAATAAATATGATGTAGCTAGAATTGTATGGAAGGGAGTGGCAGTAGTAGGGTTGACATATGGTAAAGATGTATTATGTGTTAGTAAAGAGGTGTTAGATTACTTAAAAAAATACAAAGAGAAGTACAAAGACATGTATTAGATGCAGATGTGTGGATGGTAAAAGAGGCAATCGAAGGGGAAATGAGATGGTCAAATTTTTATATGAGAGATGCGAAAATAAAAATAAAAATATTCAGTAGATTGCAATTTATGGATAATAATAAAATGGGCAAAATATTGTATAAGTGGGTTATGGGTAAAGGGCAGGCAACAAAATTGTGAAAAAGGAGTATGGTATGCAGAAGATTTGGATAAAGAATTTATATCAGTATACTTATACAAAAGGTGGGATTATTGTGTTAGGAGAATTGGTGAATGCAATAGGGATAAGGAATAGGATAAAAGAATATATGCATTAATAAAAAATTGGGAGTTGGAGAGATGGAGAATGAGTATGGAGAGTAAAAAGAGTTTAAATATATCTAGAAGTAAACAGAATATTGGGTGTGAGTTAGTTTATGATAATAAAAAGTAAAGTAGTTTATGTTTAAGGCTTGAACACAATCTTTAGCAACAAGGGAATAGCCACATAAATGGAAAAATATGGATGATTTACTCAGCAAGTTGTGTTAAGGAAGGCATAGAAAATATTGGCATCTGTTGATTGAATGTAAATGCCTGCAAGCAGAAAGGGTACAAATAATGAAGTTGTGAAAGAATAAATATAAACAAAGTGATACAGAAAGTAGGTTATTGGTTTTTATGCTGGGTTTGGGAAAAGAAAAGAGGGATTTATATAAAGGCAATGGAGTTGACAAAGATTATTTTGTGGAAATGAGATGGAGCAGGATAAAGAAGAATAGGGGCAAAATATAGGGTCGGAAATGAAAAGGAAAGGTAAAGTGGCTCTCAGGTTTTTCTGAGCATAGTGGCTGAGAGATATCTGATTCCAAAAAAGGAAAAGCCACATCGCATCACATTGAGGTGATTTGACAAATGCAATTGTATAAAAAAAATATTTTCTAATTTTTAACTGTTCAATTTAACTGTGATCATTTTGAAGTTGAGTACTTAAAATATTGTCAAATTCAAATCCTAAACCATTCCTGATATTTTTTATTTTAAATAATGGTCCAACGTTTTCATAATCGTTTTTTTTTTTTTAATCAAATTACTTTTCAAATTAGCAAACTATTCTTTTGATTATTGAAGTAAAAATATATAAAATGATTGACTTTTAATTTTCTATAATTTAATACATTAATTTTTTTGATGTTGCTTGTAAATAATTTGGTAGAATAACACTTAAGAATTTTTTCATATCTAATAATAATATTTTTTTTCTGATTGACTTGAGGTAATATACACAACAATTCTGAGCTAATTTACTATATATTTTGTGAATAGATGGAGCATGAGTACTTGGATGCTGTAATAGATTGGATATGAAGTATATACTAGAAGGTTCAGTATAGGTGTGAATTCATATGTTTTAAGCATATTTATGTGGATGAAAATTATGTTAAAATCAGGTTTGCATTTATTTAACATGACTAGTTCTAATGTGATAGTCTTTAAATATATTTCCTATTTAAGTGCTTTTAAAAACAAAGCAATTAAAACATAATTAATAAAAAAAATAATGTTCAATATCTTTTAAGCTTGGCTTTTTTTTAGTTTTACTAAGTTACGATTGTAAAAAGTATAATAAAATTGGGGCATGAGGTGATAGGCAGTTATTTAATCAATGTTCTTTTATTAAAATACAAAGAAACAAATAAATGAATACAGGTAGAAAAATAATTGCATAATAAGGAGAAGAGCAGGTAGATTTAATATGTTATATAAGAGTTTTGAAAGAAGGAAATAGAAAAATTCTGGGCATATAACTAAGAAGAAGAAGTAGGTAGATTGAATTTACTGTATAATGGCTTTGGAATGAGGAAATAGCTTCTGGGCATATAACTTATGCAGTAACACTCTTGACTTCATTTAAGGAGCAGTCATTTTACCATATAACATATGACTGTTATTATACTATTAGAGGATACTAAGCCAATGGTTTACTTTTAACTTTAAAAAAATTAACATTCTGAATTTTCCAGAAAGCATTAAGCAAATATTTAAAAAAATGGTAAATAATTTAGAAAATGCTTCAAAAATCCAATCTGTTTGAACTATCAGGTCAATGCTAAAAGCAAAAATGTACTTAAAGCAACCCTTATTTAAATACAGAAGGGCTGTCCATGATGTTTGCAATAGTAAGACAGGCATATGTGCTAAACTGTTTAAAGTTTGACATAATACACCAATATTGTTATGCCATAAATTCTAATAGAATATGGATTATAAATATGCTGTTCTGATGAAAGTCTCAATTCCTACTGAATGTATTACCTAAGAATTTATCATTATGATTATAAAACTAGATAAAGTGAATAATTTCTTGATGTGCCATATTCCTAGCCAATATAAAGTTATCAAAAATGTCAGAATTTCTCCATTGATTGCACAAAATATCAAACAAAACCCAATCGTTATCAATCAGATTCTGAAAAAGCATTTCTTAACATATGATTCTTCTAACAACTATGATATGGTATCTATTCTAAGACTATAAAATAATAAGAGTATGGTAGCTGATGATGATAGAATTTTACATACATCTATACCCACAAATTTTAAAAAGTGAGAAAATATAAAAATAAGTCATAAAAAATAGCATTTTATTTAGTTTATGTCTTTGTTAGAGGATTTAACAAAGAAATTGAAATTGACAAAATGTTATAATTTGGAAAAAAACAATTTTAATGAAATCTTATTTTTATAGAATCAATTTGAATAATCCTTTTTTAATTATTAACATATTAAATAAAGACTATAAGTGGCATATATTTTTAAAATTGTAAAAAAAAAAAACAGTATCAATATATATATATTTTTTATTTTTAACTTAGAAACTTCTAGTTATAACAATTTGATTATATCTAGTTCACCATCTTCAGAAATAAGTATAATTTACATTATTAAACCGTTATAGAAAAAATAAGTTAGAACAAAATGTTTTATTGATATCTTCTTGCAAGTTAATTTTCCTGCCTGAAAGACAATTTGATAATAATTAAATTAATGTAGAATACGATCTTATCACTTGTTTCTTCTCATTAGAGCCACTATTAAAAATGTTAAACAAAGTATCACATTACTTTTCAGTTTATATTCATCATTCAAAGTTATAGTAGATATCTTTGCATTATTCCTGATGAAGATGATACAGTAAATATAGAATCTGATAAAAAAAGCATTTATTTGAGTTGTAATCGCTTGTCATACCTAATTAATTAGTATAATATTAAAGATAAGTCATAATCTCAAGACATAAAAATTTGACACCTTCAAAAATAGAGTTGAAAGCCACCACATATTATTTTTATACTCAGAACCCTAACGCATCCAACACCAATCTAGATTAGCCAGTAATCATTACTTTTTAACTAATAATAAGTAAATATTAATTTACAGAACAAAATCAAATGTTTAGTTATATTGTTGTGAGTTGAAAAAGCTCCGTTTATGTCTTGAAAAATGTCCAAGATATACTGGTAAAGATTTAAAATTCAGATTATGATTATGAAAAGCAAGGATACCGATTACCCTTCCAATGCAGAAGCTTGTGGTTAAGACCTGTAGAGGTCCCTACCTTCGCATTTTCTTCCAATGTGTGAGCTTGTGGTTAAGACCTGTAGAGGTCCCTACCTTCGCATTTTCAACCGCACATGCTTTAGGTTTATTGCCTTAGTAAATATTACTTAATAACAATTGTAAATTTTTCGTAGAAAAATAATAAATGTAAACTGAAGAGTTTGCCATTCAAATCATATAAAATTTGAGCATTAGTTTACCCACATATAAAAAATTGATGTAAATAAAGAATTTATGCTCACAATCACGAGTCTTTACATTAAAAAAAAGAAACAATAAAAAATTCATTGCAGTAATTAGTAAAAGCAGTTTTTATTTTTAAAGTTATTCTAGAAAACCATTTGTTATCATAAAATAATATTTCAGTAGGAATAACCAAAATGAGGCTGAAAATTAATAAATAAAATTCAATATCAATTGGTCTGGAAAGTAATAATACTTACTTCACATAATAAACGAATGGCATTTTTTTGATAGGCTCCAGCAAATATAATTCTTGCATCATGATTCTGAAAACAAATATTTATTACTTATTATAGTACAATATATATATATGTGTGTATATAAATATTTTGAATCGAAATACATATTGATGTTTTTTTATTTATGAAAGAATTTGCTTTCATCCAATCATCCGCCCATCTATCTATTACCTATCTATCCGTTTATTCATTTACCTAATCATTTAATCAATAATCTATTCATTCACTTATTTATCTGTCAATATAATTCATTTAATCTCTATTTTTCTGTCTGACTGACTGTCAATTATCTATTTATTACCTATATATTTATCTATCTACTGAACTATATATCTAAGATATAAATATGTTCCCTCCTTTAGACCAAAGTATACTCAGCTGCAGAGTAATATACAACGTTGTAATAAATTATTATATCACATGATCACATTTCCTATACATGTGTGTATGAGGCATTACTATCAGATTTGTCCGTATATTCATTTGCTTATTATTAATTTTATAAGTATTATAATGATTTTTGGCTAATGACCAGCAATTATTCTCTGAGGAACACAGCTCAATCGAGAATATTTCAAAGATGCCTGAACATCCTTGAATGATCTCTACTATCAAGCAATAATCCGAGTATAATATCAGTCCAATGGTAATGTTAACAATAAAAAAATGAATATACATATAAATCCAAATTATATGTTAATGTATTTTTCCTGTTAAAATCTACCATATATATACATTCTATTTTAACAGTTATATAATTGATCACTAAATAAATAGCATTGAGAATATATAATAATATGTATGAAATAATAATCCTCAAATAAACATATAACAATCATTTACAATTTAGACTTTACAGTCATTTAATAAACTCACAAATAAAATCCATTTTGTTCAATTTACTAAGCAGCAAATTTATTTCTCTTATTCCAGTTCTGACACCTAATATAAGTTTGCATAATGAATAGATTCTAGTCTATAATTCTTACTAAAACTTTATCCAGTACTCTTCTATCCATATATCCAGATAAGTTTCTGACTTAAGGCTTTTATCAATGAGGAGTTTTGAATTTGAATCAAATGCATTTGGATTTCTTGGATCTAATGCATTCTTTCATCCAGAAGACACATTTTATTCTTTTTTATAATATCAAGTTATTTGTATGAAATTTTAAAACATCTTAAAGTCTGGAATTTAAAGCAAATTTGTTTGCCAATTAAGTAGATCTGACACCAGTTCAATATCTATATATTTTGATATCATAAGGTTTTTAATAACAATATGCACCTATATTTTTTGGCTAGGATTGCCATTAAAACAACACAACACACAATCTGGCTTGTTATATTTTTATGTAGCAAATCTATTTCTCTTAATCCACACCACTTAATGTTGACTTGATTAATCAATAGAAGCCAATTACTAATGCTAATAAATCTCTATCCAGTACTGTTCTTCCCATATCTCCAAACTAATTTTTAGCATATGATATTTCATCGGTACAGTGCTTTGGATCTGAATCTAATGAAATTGGATTTTTGCATCTAATGCAATTTTCCTCCTATAGCTTGATAATAATAAAAAATTAATATGACTACCTCTTCTTTATATGATTTAGTATAATGATAAAATGGTCAATTTAGAAATCCAAGGTCAGTGGATCATGGGTCCAGCTTTTTAGATTATTATTATTATTATTATTATTATTATTATTATTATTATTATTATTATTATTATTATTATTATTATTATTATTATTATTATTATTATTATTATTATTATTATTATTATTATTATTATTATTATTATTATTATTATTATTATTATTATCATCATCATTATCACCCAATTACCTTGGTTATAGATTCTTCCAAATCAAGATAGCATCAATACAAATTGAAACAAATATCAAGACTGTTTGTAAAATTCTCTTAAAAATATTAATATGTTAAATTTATAGATGCATCAAATCTATTGTTTTCTCTTTCAGTTTTGATACTTATAAAAACTTATTTTCTATAACAGTAAAAAATCCTCACAGTTCTATATTCTGCACCATTATATTTTCTGATCAATACTTGATAACTGTAACATGAAATACTTAAACTAAATATTTATTTGAACTCAGAAACTAAAAGTAAACCTTTCATTTTCAAGGCCTTTCTGAATATTAGTTTTATGACAACCAGTTTGTAAATAAAAAATTAAAACTATTAATGATACATATTAATGTTAAAATATTATATAAATAAATACTGTTACTTGGAGCTCTTTTAATAATTTTTGAATGAAAAATTGGCCAATGTCATTGATACACTCCTTCCAAATTCATATGGTATTTCATGATCACAGTTTTGGTTTATCAGTATTTACAGTTTGATTTTGTAAAAATTTGTGTATAGTGTACTATGATTTTGGAAAACTGTTTTAATATTATATTGATTTCAGATTATTTTTAGTTTATCTGCTATCTCTCAAATGTATGCTTACATTACAATATTCTAAAATTGACTTTATTTTAATGTTTATTTTTGTTATCTATTTAAGTTTTTCTTAATGATAGTTGATGGATTTTTATGAATTTGTTTTTAGTAAGACCTTTCTTTTTCCAAATCATTGGTTTCTGAACAGACTTCTTTTTATTACTTGGTGATAGTACGACTTCTATTTTTGTGTTTAATCATGTTTGAATGTATATCTAAATATTTGTTTTGTAAGTTTTCAGTTGATTATAGTTTTTTTTTAATTTTTCCATGCAGAAGTTTTCTTATAAGAATGTCTAGAAATGCCAATTTTTTGTTCTTGTTCTACTTCTATTATGAGGATAAACCATTAGATTGTAAATTGCTAGGATTTATAGAATTTTCATTATATATTTCTACAATAAAATAATATTTATTTGTTTTATATATATGAATATTAATTAAACAAATACATGTTTTTATTGATTAATATTTTTATATGATTTTTAAAAAAAATATTATATGATGTTATTTATTTAAGATGTTTTAATACACACATATACATAAAACATTAGAATATTACAGCACTGATAAGTATTAAACTCTTAAAATGATTAATAATTAAAAACACTAATTATATAAATACAACATCTTCTAGTATTAAAGTCTTGTTATAAGTTAAAAAATAAATTCGTTTTTATTTTGACATTTACAATTTGGTATAGACACGTAGATCAGACAAGAATGAATTTCAAACCAACCAAAATATTCTTGTAGCTTCAGTTTAATTGATTTACATTTAAGTTTACAAAGTAGACTTAATTTTAATTACTTCCAAACAATTTCAAAGAAACCACTAATTATCAAATATTTAATTTTATAATTTTACTGTTAACACTAACTGAAATAATTATACAAATATATAAACCATTATACAATTACAAATATCCAGTAAAGCCCTCTGTATATATATATATATGGAGAGTTAAACTTTCAAAATGATAATTATGTGAATGCTGTCTCCTAATATTAAAGACCATTTCACATAGATAAAAAATGAGTTATTTTAAGATATATATATATAAATATTTACAAAAATTAACAGAATTAAATTGTTAAACATTTTACCTTCAAATTTCGAACTTGAACAGAAGCATCTTCAGCAAAGATTTCTGACGTAATCATAGAGTAACCTTCTAATTCATCTATATAAGCAGAAAGTTGAGAGGTTACCTATTAATTAAAATTGAATAATTTTGAATAAAAGCAATTTTAAAATATTTCTGCAAATATTTAAAAATAAATCCTTATATAGATATATAAAATCAAAAATACCCCAAATTCACAACTCAATCAGACTACAAGGAAAATAAACTATAAACACAACCAATGATTTCACTGCTACAAGCTTAAATGTAAGGGACTAGAAGATAACAACAAATTTATATTAAATATTACCTGCAATTCCACCTATATCCCATAACCCATAATATTAAAAGAATTTTTAAATAAGTAATTGTTTCTGAATCATATATTTTTAATAATAAAGATTCTTTAATTCTTCTTTTTAATTTCATTTCTTTCAAAGAAAGCAACCTTAGCCTCATGAAAACTAATAATGTGACCTATATTTTTTTCATGGATATATAAAGCAGAACTGAGATATTTATTTCTGACCCTACTTATGTACCTTTATCCTTTCATTTAAGTTCCTCTAATTGGCATATATCTTCTTACAAAAACAAGGGATAATATACACCAGCGTTTCTCAATCTTTGGGTCACGACCCAATATTGAGTCAAGTTAAATTTTTAATGGGTCACGAATATGCACCAAGAAATAAAAACAAATATCTGATAGCAAAAATCTTTTTACATTTTAAGAAAATATTAGTATTAATAAAAGAAATTAGTAAGTAATACTACCTATGCTTTGTGTAATTTTCTCAAATTCAATTGTAAATTTGAACTTAAATCATCATAATGTTAAATTTCTCGATTATTTTCAAAATGTAATTGTTCAAAAATTGCAACCAAAAATGCAACTAAAATTAATGCAGCCAAAGCATCAACCAGCGCCAGTGGTGGAAAATTAATGCAATTTTTGCTTGTATTTCATATGTAAATAAAACCTTATTTTGAGAAAAAAACATGTTTTCCCTCATGTGTCATAGCATCAGCCAGAAAGCGAACCCGCTAACCCAAGACAACTGCTTGTAAAGCAGCTGTTGCTGACCTCTTGACCACCAATGCTTGACTACTTTTTTCGGTAATTAACAAAATGTGTTAAGCTTTTAAATTAAACATATGTAGTTTAACGTTAATTCAACTTTTAACTTACAAATTATTTGTTCATTATAAGTATTATCAAATTGATCTGAATATACACATATATACAGTACCATGATAATGTAATATCTATTTTAATTTAATTATAATTTATGTAATAAACATTTGGGCCACAGAACTATTTCAGTGAAGTCTATTGGGTTGTGCAGCAAAAAGGTTGAGAAACGCTAATATACACTACTCCAGGAATAGTCTTTTTATGAAAAATTTTCTTTATATTATTTATAAATTTATATTATTTATAAAGGATTCTCTCTTTTCTTCATAGCGTAAGCATGTGTTTTAAAGACCTACAGAGGTCCCTAGTGACAATTTTTTCAGACGCTCATTGCTAAGGTTTACAGCCTTGTTAAAACTATTATTTATATTATTTAATAAATTATTGAAAGTAATGCTCCTTTTCCAAGCAATTTTCTTATTTCTGAATTCTATCAGAAGACAATTTAAATGGCAAAGAAATAAAATAATATTTTTCTTTATCCTTTACATTATTATAAAGAAAGTTTGTGTTCAAATCCTCTATATTACATTTAAAAATAAATGTGGCAGCCATATTTAATTTATTTTTTTATTATTAGATTAATATCCTGGAATTTAAACTAAAATTTGGAACCAAGCTTATTTTATCTGCATAATATTATTTAAATTTTTTCAAATATATAGTTAATAACATGTTGTCATTTCAACATAACTGAATAAATAAGATGGCATGTATTCAAAATCTCAATGTTTTTTTTTCAAATTTAGGTTATTATTTTGATAGTAATAAATTAATAGGGCTACTAGATGCATAACTGTATTGATTGTTAAAGAAAGTCTTCACTGGTAACAAAATCCAGAAAGTTTGTTTATAGAATTTAAATTACATTGCCATCTACTAACCATTATTTATTCTAACTTGTAATGGATAATACTAGAGAGCAGTACTGCTCTTGTTTATAATCTTAATTAGAATAAATTATATTTGCAAACAGAAATCAAAGCATGTAAACTAACATGGAGTGCAAAAACAATTAAGTAGATATCGAAATTTTAATTTGAAGTTTATAATCTTGAAATATTCTTAAGCAATACACATATTGCATGACTCAATGAAATTTAATGTATCTCAAATGCAATTCATAATCACTGGCATAATAATAATACTAAATTTGATTAAATTCATAGAAATTATTAGGAAATACATTAAAATTAAATATTTTAGTTAATAAGTTATTTCTTTCAATATTAATTTTATTACTTATATTATTTTAAAGCAGATTCATTATTTTATTTTATATTTAGTAGTAGTAGTGATAGCAGTAGTAGTAGTAGTAGTAGTAGCATCAGTAGTAGCAGTAGTAGTAGTAGCAGTAGAAGTAGCAGCAACAGCAGTAGCAGCAGCAGCAGTAGCAGTAGCAGTAGTAGTAGTAATAATAACAACAACAGAATTTCATAGAGTAGAGATATCCACGTAAGAGCTAAGTGATAAAATGTAATAAATTTTTTAATATTAGTTTACAATACTCTACACATGATTTCACATAAAATAATCATCAAATTGAACGATTTCAATTTTCATATTTTATTAATGAATACTTAAAAATATAGCAATTGTCAATATTTCTCTCATGTAATTGAATCTAGTAATAAGAATAATGAATTCAAAAGTAAAAGTTGCTGAAATGATTCCCAGATGACTAATCTTAAAATAAATTTGTTTGATCATTTCCATACAATTATTCATTTATCACCTTGATGCTCTAAAGTTGTTTGATCTAATAGAATTGATCACATAACTGTTTATTTATTTAACACATATATAATTCATGAGTTCTGCTTGATCTCACTATATTTGATCATTATAATTAGTTTTTAATATATTTACCATGTGTTATTATTGAATACGTATGTAACTATAGAAGCGAGTTGAATTTGGATTCAAATCTTTAAGATTTTATTAATTTTATTCCATTAGCTTGAATAGCATTAAAAAGTCAACTATGATTACTAGTTGCATTAGCACATTATTTTTAACTTTGAGTTCTAGGTTCTTCTCACTAGCCATATAGTGTTGATTAATTCCTCAAGCTTATAGTAGGTAGTTCTGTCCTTGTTACTAATTAAACAAATCATTACAGATACATAAAAAGTGCAAAAGATTTTCATGAAGCATTTTGATTAAATCAGTCTCATTAAGAGCCTCAAAATGAACACTATCCTTATTGTTATATTTAGCTAGTGATTATTATATCAATTCAATTCACAACCATTCACTAACGTCATGCTCTCATAAATAAATAAATATTAAAATCAATACATTTATTTGCAAATAGTAATGATTTTTTTATAGTTAGTAATTATATTTTCTTTATACAAAACATGCAATTTAAGCTTACATTTAAAGATTAACATATAGGGTATATGATCACAGAATTTCACACAACCCACCACTCTCCACTCCATCTCGTAACACTAATACTCTTGAAAACATATGTGTCGAAAAGATAAATAATCACCAATATACCGATTTCATGTTAAACCAGCAATCATCAGTCGGTCCAGATCATCATCTCTAAACATATATGCCATAAGTGCTCAGATATATATTAAGATAGCCAATCTTCTATACTTTAATGGACAGGCTTCAATCCACTCAGCACTCCAACTCTTCAACCATCCATCCAATTGAAAATCTGATGATGGAACGCTCAAAGGCCACACTGAGGCCAAGATTCTTGTTACATTCATGTTGACCTAAAGTCAGTGTGACCCCCCCAAGTACAGAACATAATCCATTTAATACATATACAATGGATATTTATTAATGTACATATGAATGAGTAGCCTTATTAATAAATATTAATTAGACATATTTAATCTTTAATATAAATTAAAATGTTTCTCGAAATTAATGATAATAGTTAACTATGAAATATTATTATTTGAAAATTATGTATCCCTCAGATTATAATATTTAGATATAAGTGCTTCCATTAAAGTAATTGTTGTGAATGGAATTGTTATACAAATCTTGAATTGACTAATCTCATATTAATATTAAAATCTTAAATAAGGATATATATATACTATAATTAAATACATTTTTTACAAATAATTTATAGTCATTATTAAAATAAATTTATAAACAGATATAATGCTTTATGGCAGAAAATTAATTTTTAAAGTCATGCATTCCGGAGATACATATTTACTTATTTTGGAGACGACTGGTCTAAATAATTTACTATAAAATATATTTATAGTTAAGAATTTTTATCATACTTTTAAAAATCTTTAGTTAATTTTTATTGAAAAGTAAATAAAGCATAATATCATTTTAAATATTTGTGATTTTACTCCTAAATAAACCATAGAAGAAATATCTAAGTTCAATATTTTAAACTAAAATAATTATTTACAGTATATCAGTTAGAATTGATTTTTGTTAAATATTGTTTTAAAAAAGTTATCTATATGCAGCTAAAAGCATTCCAAAATAGGATATCATAGTTAATTTATTTTATTTTGAACTATGGATTTTATATATATACACACACACACATTCTTACTCTATGATAATATTTTAATAGTATTGGTCAGAGGTTAAAACATGAAAGAAAAACTATTTAGCTCTGCAATTCTGCTGAGAATTGTGTTCTCAGAAGTATTTATTTAATAATGGAGTATTCGAGGATGTTTACATATTTCATATATTCAGTTTATAAATTAAATAAGCATTGTCTTCTTACTAAAAAAAATTAATATCAATACAAAAAAAATCGCTATCTTCTAGATAACTTTTAATAATTATTTTGTAATGTACATTATACTGAAGGCTTGTACACTATGGTTATATAACGTCAATATTGATTATTTAATCTGTTCTTTTTTACGGCAATATAAATAGATCGGTAGGTAGACAGGAAGGCAGGCTAGGCAGGCAGGTAGGCAGGTAGTAGACAGACCGATAGACAAATAGACAGATAGATAAACAGAGAGTTAAATAAATAGATAGGTGGATGGATGAATAGATATGTAAATAGATATCTAGCTAGATAGGTAACTAGGAAGATAACTAGCTAGCTAGGTAGATAGGCAAATAGGTAGACAGGTAGAAAGTAGACAGCTAGCTAGCTAGATAGGTCACTATACAGCTAGGTAACTAGATCGATAGATAGTTAGGTAGGCAGATGGGTAACTAGATAAGTAGATAGCTAGGTAAATAGATAATTAGATAGGTAGCTAGTTAACTTGATGTATGGATGGATAGATAGATAGGATAGGTTGATAGGTATGTAGGTAAATTGGTAGATAGATAGGTAAATTAGTAGGTAGATAAGTAGGTAGATAGGTATTCATATATAGGTAGATAAGTAGATAGAAAGGTCAGTAGGTAGCTAAGTAGTTAGATAGCTAGATAATGAAATAAGCAGATAAATAATTAGATAGTTAGATAGGTAGGTATCAGTAGATGGGTAAGGTATATTGATAGATTTCTAGGTTGATAAATAGGCAGGGAGCTAACTAAGTAGGTAGGTAGCTACAAAAGCAGGTAGCTAGGTTGTAGATACATAGATAGTTAGAGAGCTAGTTAACTGTGTAGATAGCTGAATGGGTGACTGGATAGATAGAAAAAATGGATAGATAGAGCTATAGATAGGTAGGTAGGCAGGCAGCTAGGTAGGTAGGCAGGCAGGTAGGTAGGTATGCAGGCAGGTTGGTAGGTAGGTAGGTAGGTAGGAAGGAAGGTAGTTAGGTAGGTGGGTAGCTAGACAGAACAGGCAAATGGATATATAGGCAAATTGATTAATAGATAAACTGATAGACAGATAAACAGATAGATAGGCAGATAAACAGACAGACAGGTAGGGAGGTAGATTCATAGGTATGTAGAGAGATTTGCACTTAGGTAAATAAGTAAATAGGTTGTAAGTAGGTAGATATGTAGAGATGGTTGAAGAAAGGGAGATAAATAAATAAATATTTTTAGACAAACTATATTTTTCATCATTTATCCAACTCGATATACTTGAGATTATTTTGATAAATTTAAATAAATCCAAAAATGTACTTAAGTTTACCTCTGAAAAAATATTTAAAGCTTGATGAATCGTCGCAATTTTTTTCCATCTAAAACGTTTCATCATTTCTATACGTGCAGGAACAATGGAAGTATCAGGTGAACTTAGCCGCATAAATCTAGGAAACTTTTTTTTATTCGATAATTCTGGAGAAACAGACATATAACAAATCTAAGATAGTAAAAAAAAAATTAAATATTAAAAATTGAATTAGCTAAAATATTTTAAAAATTAATATAAGAAAGATATATCTTAATAGTCAAAATAAAAGTCATAGATCACATGACCCTATTCTCTTAAGCTTGTAAGTTATAAACAATGAGGATTGCCAATTCCACAACAAGCTTTGTGATAATTGCTTAGTTAGAGCCAGCACTTAAAATATCTCTGTCAGGAACCCCTCCCCCTCCCAAATCCCTGACCATGGTGTTTGAAGACATATAGGTGTCTGAAAATTTCAGATTTTTCATTCAATAGATAACTTTTAGATAAGTGCTTGGCTTTGGGTTGGTATTTTTAGATCTAGTGTCTGAACCTACCCTGGCATCTCTCTGAGGAGTGCCAAAGCACAAAACCATGGTCAGGGATTTGGGGGGAGGGGTCCTGACAGAGATATTTTAAATGCTGACTCTGGCTAAGCATTTATCACAAAGCTTGTTGAGAAATTGGCAATCCTCATTGTTTTATATATCTTAATACTTTGATAAAATGTATGTGTGTATATATACAGAATTCTTTACAAAAAAAAATATTCAGTAAATTTAATTATTGCATTTATTTTGATACTATTCACCTCAGATAAATACAATAATGATTATTAGTAATCATTTTCTAAACTAGAGATTATCTCTAGCACAGATATAAACTTTAAATCTGTTACTGTAAATAATAATTCACGAATATGCTTCCAGGTGAAAAATAATTTATTTTGTACAGATAAATGTTTTGAATAATAATAAATTTTATATTGGCATTGATAAGTCAAGGGATTTATGAATGCTTCAATTTTTTTAACATTTATTTGTCGTTCGCAAGTCTATATATAACCATTCAGATGAAATGCATACAATTAAGCATTCTTATTAAAAAGGATTTGAAATCAGAATTTCAAACTTCCTTCAGCTATCCACTCCATCTTGTATAATCAACACACATGACCACATACATGTGAAAAAGATAAATGATCTCCAATATACATATTTTGTGCTGAACCAGCACTTATCAGTTGGTTCAGATCATTATCTTCCACGCACATATATAATCAATACTCAGTTTTATATTAAGATAGCAAATCTTCAATCTTTAATGGACAGACTTCAATCTTCTCCAACTTCCAACTCTTCAGACATCCATACCATAGAACATCTGATGATGGATTGCTTTTGAAACATTTCAATTTTTGAAAACTTTGAAGTCAGTGATACTTATTATTTGTACTCTTTTAAAATATTTTTACCAGAAAATTCAATTTTTTCAATGCAAAATATTAATCTTACATTAAATCCTTAAAATTTAAACATTTTTATAGTTTAAAAACATGTAAAAATTTGCCTAATAGTAAATAACTAAAATACAGGCTTATTATATACCTGTATCAATATATGTAATATATAGGGTATATGAGCACAGACTTTCAAACGACCCACCACTGCATCTCATAACACCGATACACTTGAATACATATAGGTAAAAAAGATAAATAATCACTAATATCTGCATATTTCATGCTAAACCAGTAATCATCAGTTGAGGATAAACAAACAATTTCTCAGATACCTGATGGTTTAAACCTCATAAATTTCCTTGTCCCATAATAATATATATACAGGGTTAATCGGAGGAAGGGAAGGAGGGGAAACTGCTCTGGACCTCACAATATTAGGGGACCTAACTTGGCAACTCAATAAATAACAAAAATATAGGAGAAAACAAAGTGATGTCATGGCTTGTAGAATAGCCTTAATTTTACAGTTAAATTCCCAAAAAAATATTCGAGAAAAAACTTTTCAAGCAGGTAGATGTCGAGAATGTAAGCCAGTTTAGGGATGAGGTGCCAATTTGATGACTCTATAACAAAAGGGACTGGAGTGCTCAGTAACTGGAAGAACTAATAGTCTCAGCCCCCTGTCTGTCAGTTCTGTGTTAACAGTGTTTTATAATACTAACAGTTCTAGAGTGAATATACCCTATCTAAGTGCTATCTAAATCTGGTCTGCTTGCTCATTTCTGCAACTTGTAACTAATAGATCGGGAGTTTTGTTTTTAGCCCTATATGTAAAAACTTTCATTTTTTTATCTCTCACTCCCCGCATTATTTTAAACTTTGAAGGGCCTCTAAAATATTAGTTGCTCTGGGCTCTGCATTTTTTCTGAAAGGCCGTATATATATCAACTATAAGTGTCCAGCCAATTTAAAATTCAATATGGTTTTACATTTTCATTTTCTGTGCCAATACTAAAAACTTAAATAAAATAATTTTATATATATATTAAATGTTTAGAAAAAATTGTTTCTTCAGTCGATATTAATACTCCATTCCATTTCAATATGACCATATACAGATGAAAAAGATAAATGTTCTCCAATTATGTATTTTGTGCTGAATTTCGGCACTCATTATTTGGACCAGATGATAATCTCTTGCACATATATACAATAAGCACTCGGCTTATATTACAATAGCAATAACTTAAACTTTCATGGTCAGATTTCAATCTTCTCATCCTTCTAACAATTCAACCATCCATTTCATTGAGAAATCAATAATGGAATGCTCAAAGTTTTTGGTGGATTTGATATTATACACACGTAGATGTTTATGTCAATCTAACCCCTCATGTTGTCAGACCATTATATATCCATTTATATTTATAGAAGAAGGATGGACTGAACTTCTTTTATGATGTAATCTATTTTCAAGCAATATATAATTAACCTACTCATTCAGTATACTAAATGTTTACTATAATAAATAGAGGGATTTGAACCTAGAAATTTTAGTCTACATTCATCCTCCACTCCATCTCAAACAACCATTACATAAGACCACATATATGTAAAAAAAGATAAATAATCTCCAATATACATATTTCATGCTGAACCAGCATTCATCAGTTTAGCCAAATCATAATCTCACACAAATACACCCAATCACTGTTCATCTTATAATAAGATAGCAATTACTTAAACTTTAATAAACATGCTTCAATATTTTCATCCTTCTAATAGTTCAACCATTCATTTTATTAAAAATCAATGATTGAATGCCTAAAGCTCTTGATGGATTTGATGATATAGTCATGACCATGTAGACAATATTACAATCTAACTCATCTTATCGAACCCTTACATATTCATTTATATTAATGGGATGGGGCTGGGCTGAATTAACACATTGTTGTAACCTATTTTCAAGGCAATGTGTAATTAACCTATTTATTAAATATACTAAATTTTGACTCTAGTAAACAGAGGTTTTGAACATAGGAACGTCCATCCTCCACTCTACCTCAAGAAACAGGATGAGAAGATTGTAGCCTGCCCATTAATGTCTAAGAAATTGCTATCTTAATATATGCTGGGTAATGATTATATATATGTGTGAAAGATTATGATCTGGCCAACTTATGAGTGCTGGTTTAGCAAAAAATATCTATATTAGATATCATTTATCTTTTTCACATGTGTGTGACTATGCATATCAGTTACTTGAAAGTCGAGAAGATGAAAATAGACTGAAAATCCTAGGTTCAAATCCCTCTATTTACTATAGTAAACCTTCAGTACACTAATTGAATAGGTTAGTTATATATTGTCTTAGAAATAGGTTACATTATAGTATAAGTCCGGTCCATTCCTCTTCTATTAATATAAATGGATACATAGTGGTCTTATAATATGAGATGTTAAATTGGGGTGTGTCTACATGGATGTGATTATATTATTAAATCCACAAAGCATTCTATTCAATGAAAGGATGACCATAAAAGTTTAAGAAATTGCTATTTTAATATAGACTGAGATCTGATTGTATATACATGTGAGTGATTATGATCTGGTCCAACTAATGAGTGCTGGCTCAGCATGAAATAATATAAATTTGGATTTATCTTTTTCACATGTATGTGGTCATGTGTATCAGTTGCTTGAAATATAGTGAAGGATGAATTATAGACTTGTGGCTGGTAGAATCTTTATGTCAGATGGAAACTAAGAAAAGTTATATTTTGTTTCTCAACACTTGTAGATATAGTGTCCCACTTCTAACTCATACATAAGGGTTTGAATATGAATTAAAAGAGTTCATATGTTGGATTAAGAGTAGTTTGAACAGTTTACTACTCTTTTTTTTTTTAGTCTGCAGAATTAGTTTGATCAATTACTGCCCTTTAGTTGCAGATTTAACTTTATCTAAAAATATTTTCTATTTATATTGATTTTATTTTCTCAAAGTATCTTGTGGTTGGGGCGAGAGTATCCTTTCAGTTTTAATATCGCTGTTAATTACAATCTAACCACTGTGCTTGTAAAATTTACTGATTACTTAAAATAATATACTCTATAGGTATAAATTGTGCACAAGTATGTATGCATATTGGCACGAAAAAATGTATGCATATTGGCACAGAAAAATAATTACTAGATATAAATGTTATAATTTTAGCCAAATTTATTTCCAGTGCAGCAGAATTTTATCATTCAAATAACCCTGTGTAAATATGGATTATAAAAATTTCTAGTAAATCTTTATAGATATGATATAATAGACCAGAAAATATATAACAAGTCTTTCTTCAAGCTACTAAATTATGAAATAAGTTGGTAGCCTAGTGGTTAGCATAGCTGCCTTCTAAGCAGCTGGCCCAGGGTTGCTTCCCGGTCAATGCATTTGACACATGAAAAAAAAAACTATCCCTGATGAGGAAGCGAATTTAGTTAAAAGATAAGAATGTGGTAAATAAGGAATTAATATTCTATTAAATGAGGAGTTAATATTCTATTATTACCTGAGTCACTATTATGTTGTGCACTGATAGTGATGGCATTTAACTGCAATAAAGTGTTTTTCCTGGAAGACTAATAAATTTAGGAAGAAATATTATTTATTCCATAGTTACTGAATTAATTTTTATGTGTTTTTCTCAATGACCTCATACAATACTCATTACTACATTATGGAGGTCTGGAACATAGAAAGTATAAGGTCACTGTGATGTTTATGATAGACCCAAAACATAATAAAATAATATTTGAAATTTGGTATTTAAACCGTTATCCAACAATTTGGAGAAAAAAAATAAAAATAATAATTACATCTCCATTTAAAGATTATGGAAATTTTATTTTATTATAAATATGCTAGAGTCTTACAATCACAAAAAAACATATTAATTAACTTACTAACATTCTTCTCTTAGTGTAGATATTTTTTGATTTATGACCTAAAGCTTCGTTAGTAATTGAAAATAGACTTCTTATATATTACAAACATTAGTAGTAGACAAGTTGAATTGATAAATAAAACAAACTTATAATTTACATATAGTGAAAAAATAAAATAAATGAATCAATTAATTGAATGACAAGTTTTACAATGAATTATTTTAAATTCAAATCTAGGATAAATTTTTTTTCTTTATCTTTCAAAGAGTAATCTTTGACTTTGTTATAGTTATTAATTTATATATAAAAAAAATAGATTTCGCTTCTGGAAAATGTCTATAGTTCTCTTTTAAAAGACAATATAACTCAAGTAATTTTATGTAGATATTTTTGACATTGTTTAAATAGACGTAATTGCTAGTTCAATTTGTAGACAAAAATAATTGAGAAAAAGCAACTTTGCATTCACTTCAGTAAGTAGTTTTTTATCAAGTTGTATTTCAGTATAGGTTAATGAAAGCATCCTTCTTATTTGCAGTAGAGTTTAATCATAGATTTATAAAGATTTATCAATGCTGTATCTTGGTCAACTCTTCTTTAATCGTCTTTTTTCTTTTATCATGACTTATGATTTAATGTTGTAAGTTTCATGAATATTAAGTTTCAGCCCAATGTAGTTGCCCTCTGCTGGTAGACAAACCTCTTCTTATATGTCTTAACTGAAACTGTTAAATACAACCAATTGTACTCAACAACATATTTTGTAGTGTTATAAGATGTTTACAATGTTATTATCTTTCAACAATTTTTAAGAACTGTTTTAAATAAATAAATTTAAATATCTATACTTAAAATTTATGTAGTACATTCATGCATACACACAATAATTTTTTTATCATTTTCTTTTTTTATCCCTTTCAGCTTTATGTCTTGATGAATCATAAAGGCATGATCATTTTCATCTCTAGTGATTCTGTTTTATTATATTTGTATCTAGCTATTCTTAGATCCAGTTGGTATAGGAAGAAAGTAAATATATAAATCTCACATCAGATATTAGTTTAGTTTGTTGAATATTATCTACTTTAATGATCTTTTACAGAGAAATGCTGATAAGTTTTTTTCCTTACTGGACTATTTAAACAGTTTTATTTATGGTATATATGTACAAATAAAATGTCCTTAATTAAACATTATTGTAGTAATAATAATAAAAATAATAAATATAACGGTAATTAACTATTACAGTCTGTATATAATAGATAATTACCGTTATGTTTATTATTTGTATTGTTATATATATATATGAAAAAATATTAAAACAGTTTAAATATAAATTTAGTAACATTTATTGGAGTAAGTATACGTTCAACACTTTTATGACATATTCATGGTTGAAAGTGTACTTAATACATTAAATCTTATTAAGTTTATATTTAAATTATGTTTTAGTAATTTTTTTATTAATATTTAGAAATGGCAGAGTATTATAATGGAATATATATATATATTTGTGCGTATATGTAATAGACGGAGCTTCAACTCAGACTTTTAAGCACCCTACAGCTATCCACTCTATCTCACACAACTAATACACATGACCATATAAGTGTGAAAATATTAAATAATTTCCAGTATACATATTTCGTGTTATTCCAGCACTCATCAGTTGGTCCAGATAACAATCTCCTATATATATATATAATCAATGTTCAGTTTATATTACAATAGCAAATTTTCAAATGGACAAACTTCAATATATACCACCTCCAACTCTTCAGCCATCCATTTCATTGAAAATCCGATGATAGAATGCTCAAAACCCTTGTTGATGTTAATATTATTATCATATCCATATTGACTTTAGGTCACTCAGATCCTTCACATATAGATCCTTAATCTATTTATTTAAATACCCAGAAGAGAGATGGGCAGAATATAGGCTAAATATAATATATATATTGTCTGCACTGAATTTAATGTAATTAGAAAGAACTTGAACTCAGATTTTCAAACACCCTATAGTTATCAATTTCATCTTATGCAACTGATACACATGACCACATACATGTAAAAAAGATAAATGATCTCCCAATATACATATTTTCTCCTGAACCAACACTTGTCAACTAAGCACTGATTGTATGTATATGTGTGTGTGCATGGGCAGATGGTGATCTGGACCAACTGGTGAGTGCTAATTCAGCAAGAAATGCATATATTGGAGATCATTTATTTTTTCATATGTATATGGTCATGTGTATCAGATAAAATGGATAGCTGTAGGGAGCTTGAAAATCTGAGTTTAAGTCCCTTCTAATTGCATTATATTCAGTATAGATAATATACATATATATAAATATTACATATTTATCCTTCACTCTGCCCATTTCTTTCCTGTGTATTAAATGGACAGATTAAGGTTTTATATGTGAGAAGTCAGAGTGACTTAAACTCAACATAGATATGATAATAATATTGGCATCAACAAGGGCTTTGAGCATTCCATATCAGTTTTTCGATGAAATGGATGGCTAAAGAAGAGGATGGTAGTGTAGATTCAAGCTTGTTCATTAAGATTTGCTGTCTTGATATAAACTGAGCCTTGATTGTGTGTATATATATATGTGTGTGTGGGGGAAATGGTGATTGGGACTGCTAGTTCAACACAAAATATGTATATTGATCATTAATCTTTTTCACATGTATGTGGTCATATGCATCAGTTGTATAAGATGGAATGGATAGTTGTAGGGAGATGGAAAGTCTAAGTCCCTTCAATTACATTAAGTTCAGCATAGACAATATACATGTATTTAAAGATTATATATATGCATGTATATTAATTACATAACAGTTAATGCTTAATTCAATCATAGAATCTACAATCTGTTGTTAAGGCAATCACTATAAGTTAAAAGATGTGTCTTTGACTCCAGATTATGAAAGAAAAATCTTCAAAGGAGAAATTCAACTTTTATCTGTAGAGATTATCTTGACAATAGATTATAAATTTTATAGTTTAATTAACCTTTGGCTGTTATTATGTGATATGTATTTATAAACCACCTATTAATTGGCAATTTATGATTTAATCTATCTATCTATCTATCTATCTGTCTGTCTGTCTGTCTGTCTGTCTGTCTGTATATAATATTTAAATACCAGGATACTGTATTTAATGGACACATTAAAGTCCTATATGTGAGAGATCAGAGTGACTTAAATTTAACATGGGTATGATACAATATTGGCATCAACAAGAGCTTTGAGCATTCCATCATCAGACTTTCAATCATATAGATGGTTGCAGAATTTGAGAGTGGAAAGGATTGAAGTCTGTCCATTAAAGACCGAGGATTGATTATATATATATGTGAGAGAAGATAATCTGAGCCAAGTGATGAGGGTTGGTTCAGCATAAAATATATATATATATATATTGGAGATCATTTATCTTTTTCACATGTATGTGGTCATGTGTATCAGTTGTATATAATGGAGTAGATAGCTGTAGGGAGCTTGAAAGTCTCATTCAAATCCCTTCTAAATATATACATATATATATATTATAAACTTATATTTACTATCATAATTAATTAATATAACCAAGTATTGTAAAAAAAAATTATTAGCTTTCTTTATTAGTTAAATGAAATAAATCCACCACTATTATTTGTCAGATAGCAGATAATATGATCAAAAATGAAATATCTCATAGTACTGCCTAAAAGAATATATATTTTAGAAAATATTTAAAGATATCTTCTGAGCAGATTTTATTGATCAATGCATATATAAAATATGTGCATTTGTGTTTTATTTTATTTTTTAAAAGTGCAATGGATTTTTATGTACAAATATAAAAACATACAAAAAAATTGATATTGAGAAAAGATATACTGAATATGATACACTAAATCAAACATAATAAAACAGAAAAATTGGAACAGTTCTACAATAATCATATTATGATTGTTACAAATTAGATTACATTAGCTAAGATAATAAGCTTATGTGTGCATGGATATAATTTCTATATATTCTAAAATTTCATCAATTTTAAAATTGATGAATATAAAATTACATTTCACTTAAAAGGTATTTATTAAATAAATTTAATAAAGTAAAGAACTTTAAAGAGACATGATAAAATTATTTAATTGTTAAAAATAAATGATTGTAGAATTTTTTTATTAAAATAATTCAAATTAAGATACTCCATTAGATGATGATGATTATTATTATTATGATGATGATGATGATGATTATATCCAATGTCTGGAAAATTTACCACTCACAATAAAACCAAACAATTTTTATCAGCTACTGGTCTGTATTACCATGGCAATGAACAAATTCTTCCCAGAAAAGCTAAAAGAATGATGATTAATTAAAATGCTAGCTGACCAGAGACTATAAATATAATCTCTTGGAAAAAATTCAGTCAGTTTTTGAAAAACTCTAGTGCATTTAAAATCCAGTAAACTTTTAAAACAGCATTTTTATATTATCTGCAAAATAACTGAGCTGATAAACTCACTCTGGCCATTTTTGTTAGCTGGGAAAGTGAATCTTTTCAAACTAATAGAAATAAACAACAACAACGATTATTACTAAATATTATTTTTAAAAAAATCCAATTTACTATTTTCAACTATTAATAAAATTTTGGAAAATTGCTTATAGGATGCTTGTATAAACATCAATCAAATAATTTGTCTCTTCTTTCAAAATGAAGGTTAAATAACTTGTTTACAAACTATGGATTACCTCATTGTGGATTACTAGAAATTAAAACTTTATATAATTAAGTTTAAATCCATGCACAAATTTTCAGTTTGGAAAAAATGCTTAATTGGTAATGAAAATCAATGAAGTTAATTTGTCTATGGATTATTATTTATTAGCTAAGTCTTATAAATTATTAAAATGGCCTAAACTATATAGAAAAATAAATGAAGACTATTTAAAACAAAGGATTAGTAATTTAATGCCTTTTAAAATATGTGACAAATGCCAACCATAAGGCTTTCAGTCTACAAGTGTTTTTTTAAAGAATTAAAATGCTCTCATTGCAGAATGCATTTAGGATTATAAATGTCACCATTTAAAAATATGATAACATCAGAAATAGATCGGCAGACATTCTAAAAATAGATTAACTGTGTTAACTATACAATCTAGGATATGATTACTAAATGTGCTTATTAATTTTTTTTAAATCATTATATTAAGTGTTTCCAAGGATTTAAATCTATGAAAGGAGTTACCTTGTGCTTTTAATTTAAAACTACTGTTTATATTAAAGTATTGGCAGTAAATTATAAATGTTGAAATGGTCTGCGAAGTGTAAATATTTTTATAGGATAATTCTCCACAGTATCGTAGAAAATTTGAGGAATTGCTTAAATAAATTTGTTTATAATTATTGAATTATTTAGTTTATAGTTATTATTAGTAAAATAATAATAATTCATCCATTAGCTTTTTTACATTACTATTTCGTTCTAATAAATTGTTATGTTAGTATAAAAATAGATGCTTTAGTCGAGCGTGGATGGACTAGCGGTTAGCATAGCTGCCTTCCAAGCAGTTGGCCCGGATTCGCTTCCCGGTCAACGCATTTGACATATGGAAAAAAAAAAGATAGTTAAAAAAAAAAACTGTAAAAAGTATATATTCTGACAACAATTATAAATATTGTTCATTTAATAAACTTCTACCTATGTATATATGTGTGTGCATGTGTACGCTATATATATATGAGCATTTGCAAATAGACAATGTATATGATTTACAAACATATATCTATATGCACACATGTGTATATCTATATATGCATACTTACAGAATAATGAATTAAATTAATTATTTATCAAAATCTATCCGTAGGATAGGTCTGGATTCTGCAGAATTTCTTCTTTCCTTGAATCTGATAAGATGAGAAAAAATTCACAATTTTGTACCAAAGGAAAAAATCCAATTCCAAACAATTATCCCACCATTTGTAGTAATTGCTTTTAAAGAAAATAAAAGGAAAGAAGCTACTCATTTTCCTTAGAATATTCAGTTTAAATCAATATAAACAAATACTTTCAGTCAAAACTTTTATTAGCGGGGAAACAAAGCAGACATTCGACAGTTAATTTTCCTGAATTAGAATTTTCGCTTTGGCAACACAATTTAAATAGTGAATTAGTAGACTGAAATGAAACGAAGAAGTGCTACTAAATCAAACGTTATTATCTAAAATCAGAAATAATTCTTGGGGTGAAAGAATTCTATCTGCTTCCATTTTGGGCCGTATAGGAACATCGTTAAAAAATATTTCAAAAGCACCTGCAGAAATTAGCTGACTTTCAATGGCATTGCTTAAAAGAAAATACCATCCTACACAAATAGATTTTGTTCTGCATTGCACTATTATAAAAACCAGGTGTTACCATTCCTAAAATAGCAAAAGGATTTTGGCCACTAACAATTATAACAATCGACAGTAATTGAAATACTTCTAAAAACTGAGATGTACACATTTTAAATGATGATGGTGGGAAATTATCACCTTCGATGATGATATTGGGATGTTTTTGCTGAATTGCTCCAGAAAATTCTTCAAACGCCTGGCTATAACCTCAGAAATAACAAAATAAAAATTTGAGGATAGAGTTTTCAAGATAATGCTGAGATATGAAGGTACAAGTAACAACTTTATATATTTTATTAAAGATATTGGATATGACTGTAATATATGTAATTTACATTTTATATTGAAGTCAGGTTGCATTTAGTTAAACTAATGTATAAACTTATGTAAACCCATTTAATTTACTTTATGATTTATTAATCCTTAAATTCATTGTCAGATTTTGTATAGCTAATCATCATTGGATAGATGATTAAATCATTCAGGAATACTGTATTTATTTGTATAGGACCTATGATATTTGCATAATTTTGAAATGCTATATTATGCAATAAGGCATTCTGATGACATAAAGAGAATAAATTATATTTGTTAGAAGAGGTATACTCCTATCTAATTATTTAATTTTGAATAAAATAAAAAGCATAGCACATCATTCTAGTAAAAGATATGAATGCATAATAAGTAAAACTATGTATTTTGTATATCATTTAGATGCACTAAGTAAATAATTTTGCTTACTCCAAAAGAGTAAAAGAACTAGCCAGTTTGATAAAATGAGGTTGATAATCTATTGATTGCTGTTATTAAGATAATTAATCATTAAAGATCATTCAACACTTAGACAATCCCAATATCAATAACAGTCAACAATTTTTAAACTGTTGTCAAATTAGGTTTTGAATTAATATTGCTCAACCTTCTCTAATAGAGTGCCTTGCCTTTGCAACACTTTAAGATTGCACATCATCATAATCCAAGCTTAGCTTTTTCATGAAGAACAAACAATATTATAGAATTTTGTATCAAATTACGTTTGTTATTGTTTGTTTATAATTTTGTTATTTCATTTATGTACTTCTTATTAATAATAAAGCAATTGTTATATTTAAATATATCTATTTCTCATTGTTGAAATCATCATCTTTACATATTGTTGAAATAAAAGGTTATACTTTCAAGATATTAAATTATATATTCATTTATTTAAATTTTGTATAACATTTGCTATTACTATTGTTATCTAAAATACAAAGTAGTAAGGCAAGGTGATGTAAAAGAAATCCTTTTTACAGCCATCATACCTAGAATAACTTAATAAACTTTACAACTTTATATCTTTTAAATAAATGATTAAGATTGATTTAGTTAAATATAATATTCAATTAATAATTTATCTTAAGGTTATCCATTTAAGAATGAGAGAGATGTAATTTGCTAGCCTTATTAATTTACACCAAATAGTTATTTACATAAGAGATATCATAACCAAGTCTATGTATTTAAGAATACAGTAAAGTTATTATCACACATCTATAAGATTGCTCTGAGAAATTTATTTATCTTAAATTTTATGTATTATTAAACTCTGGAATATTATTAATATTTATTTTGTGGAAAACAAACGTGCATTTATTTTAATTTACTTTCATAAATGTGCAACCAATAGTAAACACACTTCACATAAAAATGCACTCATGTCAACCAGTTTTGTTTCTATCTAATTGTGACTTGAACTTCAAATTATAATATATATATATATAGGGTATATGAGCACAGATTTTCACATGACCTGCCACTCTCCTCTCTATCTCATAACACTGATACGATTGAATGCATATATGTCGAAAAGATAAATAATCACCAATATACGTATTTCATGCTAAACCAGCAATCATCAATTGGTTCAGATTATCATCTCCATACATATATGAAATAAATGCTCAGATATATATTAAGATAGCCAATCTTCATACTTTAATGGACAAACTTTAATCCACTCCACACTCCAATTCTTCAACTGTCCATCCAATTAAAATTCTGATGATGGAATGCTCAAAGGCCACCCTAAGGCCAAGATTCTCATCACACCCATGTTGACTTAAAGTCAATCTGACCCTTCATGTATGAATATACCATAGATAATAAAATATATTCTTCCAGAACATGTAGGCAATTAGCTAGGTAATTCAAAGTATATTTATCAATTTCATTACATTAGGCCTTTCAAATGAGGCTGGATGAAGTAAAAATTTCATTTCTATTGCAATACCAGCAGCATCATATGCAGCTTGACACTAGATAACATGGAAGACAAAATCATAATGGCATTCATGGATAAAGATCAGTGATATTATATATAAGCAATATGTTGATGACATTCTAAATGCGCTCCCAAACAAACTATTATTCAGTAGTGTGTATTACTGGTGAATGAGTCATCTTTAACATTGACTATTCAATATGAAAATAACAAACACAGATTAAAGTATTTAGACACAATCCAAAGAAATAAAAATAGTTGGATTATAAAAAGATAATAAACCCATTTAAAATTAGAGGCACTATCTATCCACAATCTAAAATACAAATGGTTTACAAATTGAAGGATCCAAAGCATTTCTTCGGAGAAATATGATGCTTTAAAAACCAATATAGATGAATTCATAAATGATCTATGTAGTATAGGTTATAATAAAAATATTTTGTTGAATGTTATTAAACAATTCTATAGAAATACAAAGAAAACTTTAAAACTGCAAACTGAAAATAAACTATGGGTTAGCGTGTTTTATATTCTGAGATTAACAAACAAAATAAAAAAGATCTGAGAAACAACTTTCAAAGTTGGTTTCACATTCCCCATAATCTTAACAGGTTGAGTAACAACACTAAAGACAAATTCAAAAAGAGAGCACACTGCAGATAGCATATGTGGTTCTATGCAACAACTCAGATTTCATGGATATATATTATGGGGAATGTAGAGATAATATCTCAACCAGATTAGTGCAGCACCAATACTTACACAGTTGCACTAAAAATAACCCAGAATATAAGACTGTTTTTTGGACCACAGAAAACAATTTGGTCATAGATTTGACCCACAGACAATCTAGTATGTATGGAGCATGATGACAAAAAAGTCAAAGAGATGTGGTTTATTGCCAACCATAGAAACATAATAAAGAAAAGGGAAAATAGCATTCAATTATCTAACAAATGGAACATTTAAATGGATTAATTTAAATAAAAATGCATGCATAATTGCATTATAAACAATCCAGCAATAATAATTCATTTAAGAGAGCTATGAATATGGTGAACTCTACCAAAAGTACACTTAGCATTAAGATATAAAGAAGAAATAAATCATTTTGATATGCAGATGAATGAACAAATGTTGGCAAAGTTGAATTACAAGTATAAGTGAAGAGTAAAATCAATGATATATATATATGTAAAGATATGTGAAATTCACCAAGTTTATTTAAATAAAAAAAATGAACTGCCCTCTAGCTGCCATGTTCAATAACTTTATAAACATTGCAATAATTAGAATGGGTTATTTTGAATTATATTATCTAAGTTGACATTTAAGTTAACAGTTAAATTATATTTTATTGCTTCTTATTTTAATGGATTTATGATTATTTTCTATGGTCTCTTGAAATATGATGGATTGAGGATTCACTGTGTAATAGAATAATTAAGCAACATTAATTAATGTATAATAATTTTAGGAGCTAAAGAAATCTTCTAGTGTCATCTATATTAAATTTAATTAAATCATCTCATTTTACATCATCATTCAATAGTTTTAGCAAATAAAAATGGAACACTTCCATTTTCACTTTCAGATGCCTTTTTGAATTCTTATTAAGATTTCAGGTGGAGTTTCAAATTCATATAGATGTTTTTACTGTGTGATTTAAATTGACCTTAAATACCTTTGTGAATTTTCAATTTATTGTAAATATTTTACAAAATAATTAAACAGAATTTAAACAGCATTAATTAATATGTAATAATTTTAAAAGTCATTTAAATTTCTTAAAACCATAAATATAAAATTTAGCTATTATATCTTATAACGTTATCGTTCAATAATCTTAACGGAAGAAAATGAATCCATTTCTTGCTAATTTTTATGCTCTTATTAAGATGAAAAATATAAACAATAAACATTTGCAATGTTCAGAGGGTTGTGAATTTCCAATTCATTTAAAATATGTGGAAAAAAATTGGACAGTGTTAATTAAAATGTAATAATTTTTAAGACAGAATAAAATCTAGCTATTTATATTTGGTTAAATTTATAATTAATTATTTTCTAATATATTTATGATGAATTAGAAAGTTGAAAGGTTATTAAAATATGTACTTCAAATATCTGACTTTATAAATACTACTTAAGGTTAATTTGAATCAGGCAATAGAATCATTTTCATATTTGATGTTGAATCTTATGAATTTTATAAGCTCAAGACCAATCAGTGGAGACTTTATTTTTAGCTGCTCAGGTTGTAGAATTATTACATTTGATATAAATAGTTTGAGAATCCAATGGCTAATAATGTCATTATATATATAACCTTTGTTAAAACAGGCAAAACTCACTATATATATATATATATTACCACACACAGCAAGCTAGAGTAATCAATGGATGCCAGAAGGCTTGTGCATAAAATCCCCATCTAGTGCATACTCATCCAACATCCCCAGACTAGTTTCTGGCTTATGGCCTTCATCAGTGAGGAGCCTTGGATCTGAGAGCACTACATCTAGATCTTAGGATCTAATGCAATCCTCCAGCAAACACCTTTTATCTCCATTTAACTACAAAACTATGAGTCTTAAACTTAAAACATCTTAATGTTTTCAATCCAAGCCCATTGGCTTATATAGTCATATGGATCTGAACCCAGTTCAGTACCCATAAATTTTGGTGTCTTTGGTTCTTTAATAACCATAGCCACCACTATCCTATTAGGCAAGATTGGTTTTAAGCAAATAAACATCACATGACCACCTCCTCTTATGCTTGTGTATAACTGTTGTTAAAACAGGCAAAACTCACTATATATTGCCACTATGTAGTTATATAAATATAATTTTTTATTTCCTTAATGTCTGGATGTTTTGTTATTGATTTTTTCAAGATTAAAATTATAAATACTATCATATAGACAGAAAAAAAGAGGGGGTGGAAAATCTAACTTGAGTCATATTTCTTAAAGATGTCACTTCTGCTGTTGCTTCAGTTACAAAAGAGCATCCGGTTCCTACGACCATATATTTATCAGGACCATTGTCATAAATTAAGTCAAACATCTCATTTAAAGCAATTCCAGAAACGCACTAGAAAAAAATAATAATAATAATAATAATAAAAATTCATTTACATGTATGAAGATTAATAAAAATTTAATTCATATAATAGTTTAATCTATGATATTTATTTAGAGATTATATATTTGAAATCATATACTGTATATATAAATTATATTTATAAGCAATTGCAAAATTGCTTGCCTGTGAGTTGCGCATGCAACTGATATATGGATATTGTAATGTTAGTATCCATTTTGCTTCATGAAGATAAGTTTAGTGAATAATTGATATTAAATAAACTTTTTTATCTATAAATCTAATCATTAAAAAATTACAAAATTAAACTAAAGGATTAAGTTTAGAAAGTACTAAAAAAATATTAATGATTTGAAAAAGATTTTCCAATATTACACTTTATTATTACATAATTACTTTTACAATATTGTTATTTCTACTTATAGATTTTAAAATAATCTTTGGTATATCTTTTAATACATTAACAGCAATATCTATGACTTGAGATTAGTATTAAACCATAAAAACCATACATTTTTTTAAAAATAAAATACAGCTTAGTTTATAATCAACTCAGTAACCCATCCAATATTAATCTATAAAATGGTAGCAAGATATTATGAACTACACAAATATATCTTGATTAGTCAGATAAATGTAATGTGTTGATTGTAAAAGAAAAAAAAAAGTATGATAAAGTTTGCATTTATGGAGAAATAAGTGTCATATTTCTAAGGATCCTGAGCTGATGTTACTAGTATTTAATTGTGAGAGATGGGAAAAGATAATAAATAATTTGGTTTTCTCTCATTATAGAAAGCTACTTTGGAGTTATATTAAAATAAAAATATATAAAGTATGAAAATATATATGATAATACTACAGAGGATTGTTGTCATTTGGACCAATAAATATGAGCTTTAGATATCAGAAAAAAATGAAATAAAGAATTGAACTATAGAAAATGAAAGAGAGGAGTTGAACATTTATTTTTGGATTGTAAAATATTGGAGACATATCAAAGAGAGAGAGAAATGTAAAGGTAATAGATATAAAAGAGATAAAGATTTTATAATTGTTTTCATTAATGATAATAATAATCATCAGCATCATCCATGGCTTTATTGCTCAGAGTGTTGACAAGAAGGTTTAGTATCAAAAGTGTCTGACTGAAAAATAATAATCATCATCATCATCAATTGGATTAATTGCTCAGAGAATTGGCAAAAACTTTTGGTATCAAAAGTGTTTGATTGGAACCAATTTGAGTACCTTACACTTCATAATAATCATCATCATCATCATTAATTGGCTTAATTACTCAGAGAGTTGACAAGAATTTTGGTATCAAATGTGTCTGACTGTAACCAATCTGAGTACCTTATACTTCATAATCATCATCATCATCTAATTGGCTTAATTACCCAGAGAGTTGACAAGAATTTTGGTATCAAAAGTGTCTGACTGAAACCAATATAAGTACCTTATACTTCATAATCATCATCATCATTAATTGGCTTAATTGCTCAGAGAGTTGACAAGGATTTTGGTATCAAAAGTATCTGACCGGAACCAATCTGAGTACCTTGCACTTCATAATCTAATACTCTACAACTATGTGATTTAGTGCAGTGGTAAGATTGTCAGACTTGTAGTATAAGATCCTCATATCTATTCCAGTTTTGGCACTTCTGGTGCTTAAACTCCTCATGAACCCCTGAGAAATGCACCCATTTAATGATTTTGCACTGTTAAAAGTCTTTGGACCAAAATAGAAAATAATCAATTAGAATAATGGATATACAAACAGCCTTCAGAAGAATAATTTGATAAGAAATAAGAGGTAGATTAATTTACTGAAGGATTTAATGGTTTTAGAAGAAGAGAATGATAATAATAAGGTCAATGTCCCATAATCTATACACAGAAATTTCTACTTTATTTAAGAAAAAATCATTTTATACTATCTTCCCATAAACATTTAAACACGTGTTTATCTTAGAAATTGATTGTTTAGAATAAGTTTTGTAACTGAGTTTGAACATACTTCTCTCCAATGAATTTCCTTTAAATTGTATATATACATTAGAAATCAATGACAATGTAATATGATAATAAAATATTTCAGGGTATACTGTATCTGTGTTGGCAAACTGGATTTCAAACATGTTCATATTAATTCAGTAAGTTTTCAATGATGCCCACAAGAAGGTGATATATTAAAAAAAACATTAATATTGTAAAATGTTTATAGAAAATTTAATTTTAAAAAAATCTATATTTTCTCATGATTTAAAAGTTGTTTTAAATTTTAATATTTCTCGATTGTAATTTTGTTTTTAAAAAAATGTTTTTTTATAAACAAAATAATATTGGAATGAATATTTAATATGCTACTTTTATCAAACTTTAAATGGGCTACAATATTATTTTTATTCTTCATTTTAATGAAAATTGCAAAAATAATGGAAAAGATCCCAATACTAAAAAGCTATAAACAATATATATACAAATTATTTTAATCATCATAATATATACATCATCATTATCAATCCACTTCAGGATGAAGATATTTCCAAGTTTAATACATCTTCTCCAATCTCTAGCATCTCTTTTTCACATCATTTCTCCACACTTCCTAATTTCCTCCATCCATCTCACATGTGGTCTCTTTCTATGTCCTTTATAATCTCTGGAAATCCAGTTTAAGAATTCAACTGTTCATCTATTATCATGTCTTCTAGCAATATGTCCAACCCAACTCCATTTCAGACTCTTAATTCTTATGATGTTGGAAACACCTGTTTGTCCTCTTACCCATATATTTTGTTTGTGATCTCTTCTTGTTATTCCTAACATGTGTCTCTCCATACTACTTTGAGTAGTTTGAAGTCTCTGTGTTGCTCTTTTGTTACATGTCCAAGTCTCACTGGTAAAACATGATTAAAAACTTTTCTTTTCAAACACATAGGCAAATGTTCTTTTAATATAAAGTTATTTCTACCAAATTCACTCTAAGCAAGTTTAATTCTGATTCATTTCATCCATTATGTTTTTATCTGTAGTAATAATCTGTCCAAGATATTTACAGTTGTTAACTTCTTCTAACTCATAATTATCAATGTTTATTTTCATTTTTTGAGAAAATCCATTAAACATTACTTTAGTCTTTTTAATGTTTACTTCTACTTTTTTAATTTTATCCAATAACTCTTGCAACATTTCTTGAAGCTCTGAAGCATTATTTTCAAAAACAACTATATCATTTGTAAAATCTAAGTGACTTAAATATTCTCTATTTATTTTTATTCCTTTAACTTCCCATTTAAAACCACAAAATACTTCTTGCAGCACTGCTGTAAAAAGTTTTGAAGATATGGAGTCATCCTGTCTTACACCCTTCTCAATGTTAACCTTCCTAGCATCATTATATAATCTAATTGTTGCTCTTGCATTTTTACAAATATTCATCGGATTGTGACAATATCCTGGATCTATACCTTGATGATCCAATATTTTAATTACTGAAGAAATGCTTATAGAATCAAATATCTTTTTATAAACTGCAAAGTCAAAGCATAATGGAAACTTATATTCATTGATCCTTTCTATAACTTCTCTCAATACTTGGATATGATCCACTTTACTAAAACCACTTTTAAATCCAGCTTGTGCTTTTGGTTGGTTGAAATCCAAAGTTCTTTGTAGACAAGTTGCAATTATCTTGGTAAAAATTTTGTATAAAACTGATAAAAGACTGATAGGTCTGTAATTTCTAAAATCTTTTTAACACCTTTTTAAAATATTAATATTAATACTGTTTTCTTCCAATCACCTGATACATCTTTATTATTTAGACATTTGATATATAACTTTGTCAAAAAATTTATATTTCTTCACCTGCTTTTTTAAAGATATCAATTATGATTCCATCATTATCTGAAGTTTTTTCCTCCTTCATAAATATAAATGCATGTCTCACTTCTTCATTTAAAATGCTGGGTAATTCAGAAGATATAATAGCTGTAGGAGATACTTGTTCTTTGTAACTATATAATTGTTGATAAAACTCCTACACATTTTATGATGCCATCTCTCTTTTTAATAGTAATTTCATCTTTTTTTTTTCTTATTGCAAAATGAAGTTTCCCATGAATACCAAAATGTTGTTTTACACTCTTGAGACTTTTATTCTCTTCTACAGCTTTTCTTTCTAATTCACAATTATATTTTATTATATTATTATCAACTCTTTTTTGCACCATTTTACAAAATTTGAAATATTCAATTTTTCTTAATGCATTATTTTAATATATTTTATATTTTTTCTTTTCTTCATAAATTATCATGCTAATAGAAATTTTATTGATCAATTGCTGCTTTTTTTTACCAGATATCTTTGTTGCAGTTTTTTAAAGCGTATCACTTATATTCCCATTGATTTCATTCAAATCAGAATCAAATTCAAAATTTGCTAAGAGTTGAAAATGATTTACAAGTTCTAATTTAAATTCATTAGAATGTTTCTGAAAATTAGGACTATCAACTGTGAATATTGTTTTTCTTAATAATTGTTGTCTCTCTAGTTTTGCATTAACATGAATCTTACATCTTACTAATCAATGATCACTTCCTGTGTTGAATTTATTAAAAACATTACAATCTTGAAATATGTTTTGTTAATCAAAATATAATCCAATTCTGCTGCACCTTCATTTGGATGCTTCCAGGTCCATTTCCTTTTAATTTTTTTTTTTTTTTTTTAAAAATCATAATATAGTTTTTCTTTTTCTGTAAACTCCTTAAGTCTACATTCTCTCTCATTTCTATTACCATAACTAAATTTACCTACAGCACTTTCATCTTTCATTTGTTTATCAATTTTAGCCTTAAAGTCTCCATAACAATTTTAAAATGTTGTTTAGTCTAAAAAAAAGCCTTTTGTACATCCCCCCCCCCCGGCTTTTTGAGGCCCCCCCTAACTTTTCAAATTCTTTTAACAAATTATTTCTTAAGTGAGAGGAAGCATTATCTCATATAAAAAAATCCTCTACTACTTTATCACTATGAGAACTTCTTGGGGCATAAACCTGAATTATCTGCCTCTGATATCTGGTATTACATTGAATAACCAATCTTCCCACTCCATCTGATATGCCATCAATTTTCATAATATTGTTCTTCCACTGTTTTTTATAACGAATCCTACTCTCCTTATACTTTCAATATTTGTGCCTTTGTAGAGAGTACATGCCTTCTTTTTAAGTCAATTGTCTCTTCATCTTTTCTTCTAACTTCATAAAGTCTAATAATGTTTATTTAATGTGAAATAAGTCTTCTTCCAATTCATGCAATCTTCCTTCACTTGAAAATGATCTGTAGTTATAAGTACCTAAATAAAAAGTTATTATTAAATAGCTACCTCATTCTACAATAAGGGTTTTCTTAGCACTTTCCACCTTTAGCCACCAACCACTGCCTTGGTTTGGTGACTTTACAGCCTCCTGGAAATAGAGCCATGACTTATTTTTGTTTCTCATGATTGTAAATATCTATTATTAAAAAATGTTTTTTTTTTCATTCACAGTACATTCATTCTGCCTTCAAAAAACTCAACTGATATTTCTGTTGAGAGCTATCAGGTAACTGAGAAGAAAGATAATGTTTCTTGATCTTAAACTCTGATGTAAAATCCAATAAATTCTCCATGTTGGTAAGCAGCCCATCCATGTTTGTATACTATATGAATAATCACAGAGTAATAACAGCTGCAACATCAAGAAAACATATAGAGTAGACATTATGAATTTGCCCTGCTTGGTTCCTTTAAGGCCTCCAAGAGGAATCAAAGAATCTCCTTTCAGTTAACAGCCTATTTTATAATAAACATTTTTATTTGTTTGTTTTCTAACAACCACAATTGAGTTTTAACATTTAATTTTAAAATGAAAGCATGGGGTATTCAGATATTAATTAATTCAATCATTATTGAATTAATTAATTTCTGGACAGCCCAGTTAAATATAAAAAACCCAGTTGTGATTAAAGAAAACTTTTTTTTTTTTTTTGCTGTTTTAGTGTATAGTAAATAAAAGTATTTATTATAAAACATTTTTTATATTTTTAATTTAATTTTAAATTACAAAATAAACAATATTTTCCTATAACACATTTTTAAGATTTATTATAGAAGAATCAACATCCTTGGGCTCTTCTCCGTTGTCACAGGGCATTTCAGCTGCTGCAATTTTTAATTAAAACGCATTAAATGATTTTGATTTATTTTCCCCTTAAAGCTTCTTTTAATAAATTCCTGTAAAATTGATACGACATCATTTTCAATTTTAACAAAACTCTTAAGTTAAAAGTTATTATTTTTTCTATAAAAATAATAACTTTGTTTTGACATTTCTACTATTTTTGCAATAAAAAAAAAAAGAAAATTGTAAAAAAAATTTGCTTATTAATGATTTTTATAATTGCGTATTATGCAATAAGTGTCATTTCCAGAAATAGGAAATAAGCATATAATTACTTTAAGTGTTAGATTATGCAAGTCTATCTAAATTATATAGCCAACAAAAACTTTTACCTGCAGCAAAAACAAAAAAAATGATTGGATCATAATTAAAGTATTAATGAATGTATTTACCTAAATTTAATGTGTGTCGATGTACATATTATATATATATATTGTGAGGGCAGCTTACAAGCTTGACCAAACCAACCCATGGCTACTCACATCACTAATTGAACATAACTATATGTGGTTATGTGATATGTATATACTTTTTGCTTCAACAAATAATAAAAAGATTAAATCGCGAGAAACTATTTTTTTGTTGTTGTTTCGCATATATATATGTGAATAATGAAGAAAATCCCAATTAATGAAAACATACAAAATTAAACTCTTAAAAAAAAATAGTACAACTATATATATCAACCAATAACGAACTTGTCTTTATTGTCTCATACGTCACTAGTTTGAACAGTACAATGACATGGATTGGCATTTATTAACTATGGTAATGAACTAAGTCAAAGCAATCGCTATGTAAACAAGTATAAGAATTAAAAGATATTTTTATTATGTGACTTTATGCATAACAATGAGCAACTATGGCAGTAAAAAGGAAATGAAAATTTTAGTACATTAGGCAATGGAAACCATGCTGGATATAAAAATGAAGTCAATTTTTATACATTGTCTTTGCGAATTATATATGTGCTACAGAAAGCCAACATCTTCAGAAAAACATTTTGAATGCTATAGGAAATTGACATGCCATTCCAGAGAACTGATGTTTTCAGATATTATAAGACCCCAACAAATCAAAGAAATATTTGAAGTGAAGAAGAATAGAAACTTTAGTGTGATTGAATAAAATTGGGGAATTGTTTTGAACTGATATTATACAAAATAATTATAACAATTCTATTTGAACACGAACTGAAGAATAAGAAAGATCACCAGTATTCTAAGTAGAACTATGAAATAATCTTTTATTGCATGTAAAATCTATAAAATGCAAACTGTAGCTGATTTAAAAATATTATATATGATGAATCATCATGCAATGTTTTCTGGCTAAACGTCCAATGTCGTATGTGGATCATTGTTTCCCTGCCGTGGAAGTGTGAGAATTTCCTTTACTTACTCTTGAAATGCTGAAGAAACATCTTTTGTCCTGTATAAAGTGCTTACCTATGGATCTATGGAAAGACTGATTGAGGGCCAATGCAGAATTGTTCCAAATGTACAATAAACAGATGGCAATGGGTGATCTACACTTTGGTTAAGGAAAACTGTTTGTAATGCATGAATTGTATATATATGAAGGACTTTTGCCAGTTCATTAAATTAAATCAATATAAAAGACTTCTAAATTTTTAATTATGTGTTCTAATTTTATGACTATTTTTGTAAATATTTTTTTTTTTTTACATTTCTTTTTTCATACTTGGAAACTTAAAAACTTTTGTGATTTAGTTTTTTGGGAGAGTTCATTTTTGAATAGAAGTCAAATATAGAGGGGGGGGGATGGTTAATTTTAGTTGAAATTTTCTTTTGTAAATAAAGTTTAGATTAGCCTTTCTCTACTCATAGTGATGATGTGACATTTGATTATTAATCACATGGTACTAAGGTAAGATTTTATTATGATACCACATTAAATACACATGCTATGACAGGACAGAGTTTATGCTGCTTGTTATATGTTAATTAACAGTTGTTATATTTGATCTTCTGTATAAATGACTGATCTTTTTGGGTGAATAATCTTTACTATCATGTTAGGAATTGTACATAAATATTGGAGGAGGTCCCCAAGAAATCAAGCACAGACCACTGGATTTGTACTATGATGCAATTTACCAATGGAAAAATTTAACTTAGCTACTTAGATTCGCATTTATGCTAAATCAATCTTATTTTTGTTTGAATTTTGTAAATAATTAGTGTCATTAGCATGAATATCTATTAAGGGGATTATGGGTATGGCAACATAAACTTGGTAAATTACTGATGTGATAGAAATCCATTGTTGACACTCATAATTATAATTTATATATATTGTTAAAACATTTTTGAGCTTATTTTGTTTTTTGTTTTCTAATAAAAGTTAATAAAATTTGTTAATCTCAATTTGGTTTCTCTAGTTTATTAAGTCAACTTTGTATTCATTCATTAATCTACAACCTCAAATATACACCCACTGCTGCCATATTTATATAATAGAATTGAATATTGGTTGGGTGATTACTAGATGCATCACACTAATTGTAACCTATATAGAGATGCAGTAGTTGTTAGTTGGCATTAGTGCATCCTGTCAAGGAAGTCAAATTCTCCCTGAGTTTGAATACTGTGGCATAATGGAACTAGAAAGAGATGAGAGGTGGATGAACTAACTTAAATTGTATATAAATTTGGTAAATAGGTTTAGAGTTAGTCAATTGAATGAGGATACAATTATTGGTCATGTACTTCATCACACTATCCCAGCATCTTACTTGAAGACCCAAAGTCTGACCATAGATAGATGTGACACCCTCTCTTTTTTTAAGACCATTGCATCTGGCATCTAATGTGTTGGATGTGAACTCAGATGGTTGTCATATCATACCTGGTAAAATCAATATAATGATCAGTTCCAATTCAAAATGTAAATCATTGGAAATCTGATCACATTTATAAACCTTACATTCCATTACATATGGCACCCATACTTTAGTGGCATGAAATTAGAAGTTTCAAAGGAGGTCTAGCCATTGGACTGGTGATTTAATTTTTTTTTTTTGTTATTTCCTTTGAACTTATGCGCCTGATGAACAATTAGTATACCCAATTATAGAAAGTGGTCATCATGAATTTAGGCCAGTTATAAATGTTACTAAGAAATTACATATGAGGCAATGAATAAAGGATTAATAAACTGAGATCAAAATAAATAAATAAATGAAGCTTAAAATAGGTGAGTTAGGCAAAATAAAATTTAGGTTAAAGAGTAGGCATAATAAAAAAAAGCGAAGAAAAAAGAAGAAAGCTAAATATATGTGTAAAATAGTTGGGAATGGTGTAAAATCCTATGACATACATCTAAGTGTATCTTTAAAAGAAAGAGTTAACTTTATATTCAACTATTAAATTTTTTTAATGATCACTAGAAGTGGAAGAAAATTATTAATTATGGAAGTGAAATGTTCGGAAGAGACATTAAGTACTAGTGATAGTGAAATGGCAGAGGCTACTGTTAGTAGTGAGGAAGGGTCTTTGTATAGACAAATACCTGGGTGTCTGTCATTGATATTAGCAACCTTGTCCTCAAACCCAGAGAGCACCTGAAGGTGAGGTGGACCAATCACCCAAAATCAGGTAGCTCAAACTATTGGAAATCAAATCAACATGGAGCAAATACTCCAAGCAATTATGAGCATAAAATCAGACATGAATAATATGGAAACAAATTTTAAAGCAGACATGAATAATAAGATTGATAATATGAAGGCTACTAAGGCTGATATGGATGATAAAATTGAAAGAAAGTATGAGTTCCTTGAGAGAAGATTTGAAAAGAGATATAGATGAGGTAACAAAAATGAAAATAGAAATTAAGGATGTTGAAGATAAATTATCTGAGGATATGGGACAACTATCCATAGAGTTAAAGAATGTTCAAAAAGATAATGCTGAAGTGAAACAAGCAATGAGAGAAATTAGAAAGGAGATGGATGAGAGAGACTACATTGTCAATGACATTTCAAAGAGTTTAGCTGCAGTATAGCATATCAACTTGACATCAAGTATGAAGAGATGTGCCAAAACCATGAGGTCTTTAAAAATGAAGTCCAAGCAAACCAAGAAAGACACTGCAAGTAGATAAACTTTGTATAAGGCAGAGTACCAAGATAGAAATATGTGAAGAAGCTAGGAAGACCATAGACCAAAATCTAAGGCAGTTGAGAGATGAAGTGACTTCAAATAAATCAAAAATGATTATAACTAAAATGGCTCTAGAAAACATCTTAGAAAGCATAAATGGAACAAGGGATCAGATTGGTCACTTAGATGAGGCCATCACCCAAAGATTTATACACATTGAATCTCAACTGTCCAGAACACATAATTTGTGGAGACACAACCAACCAAGAGGTCAAAGGAACCAGAATGATATGCATAGGAGGAATGAGACCAGGCTGCTCAGGCTCTTGACTGGACAACTGACCCCTGTTTGAAAGCTATCCTTCCACAACAAACAAAGCTTGGAATTGAATATCCTCTGATTTAATTTTGGAAGGATGGTTGCAAGTACATGTCAAATTAACCCAACAATACCTATATTGACCACACAGGTAAACTCTGGCCATTGAAGCACCTATAGAATACCTTAAAAGTCTCAATTTATACTTTTCAGTGAATCAGAATTTGACCAAAGTGATCATTGCTTACAACCATCTGCAGGGAGATGCATTGATGTGGTGGAAGTCATTGTTCCTTCCAAACCCCATCCATTTTTGATGATTAACAAATATTGTTGATCAAGAGAGTATGAATAAGAAGGAAGCTTTGATCTACCAGCTATTCCAGGAGAAGTATAAACCTTCACCAGGTGAAACATTAACTAAGTACTTTCAGGTTAGTAAGATGAGGACACTATAAACACTTACCATCTGATCAAAAGTGAGATTATCAGGATGATTAAGAGTAACTTACTCCTGAAAATTGAACAAGCACTTTTATGCACAAATGGCAAGAGCATTGAACAAGTAATGAAATTGCTTAATAGTATAGATTTAAATAATACCAATCCATCTGTCAGAACCCCAGAAAAAAGAAAAGAAGAATCCACAGTGAACACCATCTACTACAAAAGGAGGAAAAATAATAAGCCCAAACCATTGGAAAGAGATGTCTTCCCATACCTGATCACCCATTTCAACATCTAAGTTTATTTTTAAAGAGTGCTATGAGAGTGGAATTAATATCAACTTCAAGAAGAGCACATTGCATGTAATGAGTCCCCTCCCCCAAAAGCCCTGTAAAATCTCCCTCAGCGAGGGTGTAGTAATCACCCACCAAAAATCCAACAAAAACCAAACAGAAGGTACTTGAGGCCATGGAGAACATAGACAAAATGATGAACTGAGAGATCACTAATTTAATGTGTTTATGGGAGGACAAAGCACCCAACTTTGCTTTGCAGATCTGCCTCATGATAAAGGTGTTGTTTGAGGATGTGGTGTCAGATGCACCTTCTATCATAAGGTTCTGACAAATAATCCTAACATTATAACTCTCTATCATTATTGAGTGGTTTGATACATGAGGTCATTCTAGGGGCAGCCTTTCTCCATACGAACTATTGTGACATTGATTTCTCAGATAAGGTAGTCAGGATTAATGATGAGATCTTGGAGATGGCACTGCTTCCAAGATATGACCTACCTGAAGTTGATTTTATAATGTCTGAAATCCCAGAGGGACTGATTGAGAACAAAATTGCAGAATCCAAAGTACTTGGAAGTAATAATGAAGTAAAGTTATGATCTGTTATTAATGAATTTGGCCCCATTTTCTCAGAAATACCAGGGATAATAGAGGGAGTTGAATATATAATATCTGAAATCCCATACTGATTGAGTACAACATTGCAGAATCCAAAGTACTTGGAAGCAATAATGAAGTAAAGTTATGATCTGTTATTAATGACTTTGGCCCCATTTTCTCAGAAATACCAGGGATAATAGAGGGTTTCCAACAAAGTTTTTGATTCATGACTTACCATTTCAATCCAAATTATACCCTATTCCATACAAGTATCAGGAAGAGATATCTAAACAGATTAATAAAATGGTAGATTGAGGGATTATTTCCAAATGTTCTTCACTATACTGTAACCTACAGTGTGTAATACTGTAAAAGATCCAAGAATGCAGTAGCACACATGCCGAGTCAAAATCCATATAGGTCAGAACAAAATCATCTTTCAGTTGATAATGCCTACATTATTAACATTGATTTAATGATTGACAATAATGTAAAGAATGATTTAGAAAATTTGCCTGAAATTCAATCCAAAGATCCAATTTAAACTTAACCATTGAATCATAGAAGGGGAAAAAAGTTCTGCATGCACCAAAAGATCTTACATGCTCCATTATTATTTTATTTTTACTTTTTTTTTGAAAATGAATGAAAGCAAAAGTATACTGAATCAAGTGATGCTAGGAAAACTTGGAAGTAGTCTTATCTGCGATGAACAAAATGGCTATTACTTGTGAAATTTGACATTGTCTTACTCCTTGTTATTCTTGCCTGAGAATTGCCTAGATGAAATAGCAAATTGTAGCAAGAGTGGAAGTGACCATGAGGTTCCTAGGTTTATCTTCCTAATCTGTCATTCTTTTGGTCAGTGGAAACTTAAGAGGAATGAAAGTGACCATGAGGTTCCTAGGTTTATCTTCCTAATCTGTCATTCTTTTGGTCAGTGGAAACTTAAGAGGAATGAAAGTGACCATGAGGTTCCTAGGTTTATCTTCCTAATCTGTCATTCTTTTGGTCCGTGGAAACTTAAGAGGAATGAAAGTGACCATGAGGTTCCTAGGTTTATCTTCCTAATCTGTCATTCTTTTGGTCAGTGGAAACTTAAGTGGAATGAAAGTGACCATGAGATTCCTAGGTTTATCTTCCTAATCTGTCATTCTTTTGGTCAGTGGAAACTTAAGTGGAATGAAAGTGACCATGAGGTTCCTAGGTTTATCTTCCTAATCTGTCATTCTTTTGGTCAGTGGAAACTTAAGAGGAATGAAAGTGACCATGAGGTTCCTAGGTTTATCTTCCTAATCTGTCATTCTTTTGGTCAGTGGAAACTTAACTGGAATTTCTATTATTTTAATGAAGAGAAAGAAATGAACCATTAGTTTTTGTCTGGATGCTATCCAAGAAGAATTAACAAAGTTTTTTCAGGGCCTAAAATAACCTCTGTCTTTTACTAAATTGTCATCGATCACAACATTTGTATCCTCAGAAACCTTATTTCTCCCATACCTTATGCTTTCCCTTAAATACTGTTTGCTCATTAAAACAAATTTACTTTCACTACCATTCAGTAAAAAATTAGTGATCACAAAATCAGTAGTTTTATTAACTAGCAGTTCATAATAGTCTATATTTTTAATAATATATTTAACAAATTAAATTTTTAGAAAATACTCTTCATCTGCTCTGCCAAATGTAACAGCAATAGCCACAAAACATGATAAGCTTTCATCTTATTTAGATTAAGTACATTTTTCTTCAATTATTTTAAAATGCAAAATATTAAATGTCACACTTTTTATAGATGCTGCTTGTGCTTCATAAGCACTGTGGGATCTCTTTGAGCACTTGTTGGATGATGTGTTGTTTTCTTTCTTTACTGACGTAAAAAGTATAAGCATGACATCAACCAAAATATGGGCATTTGATAGCTCAATGACCTAGATTTCAGAAAATGTTTACCTAAAAAAAAATAGGTTGAAATTTGGAGTTTTGGCAATAGTTTTAATCGACCACAGTATTTTTTATAACATTTGTAATTACCACAAAGTGATAAAAGAAAAAAAAATGGTTTACCAAATGCAAGTTAACATTTGCCGCATTTTATTCACAAACAAGGCCTACAATAGAGCTTCAATATAATGACTCATAAGTAAAATTTTAATTTTTTTAATAATATTTACATTTTTTTTTAAATTTTTTGAAAAAATTATTTTTTTTATTAATTTTAGTTTGTAATTAGTGTGTGTTAGTTTGTAGTTATATATTTATTTGCCGCATTTTATTCACAGACAAGGCCTACAATAGAGCTTCAATGTACTGACTCATAAGTAAAATTTTAATTTAATAATATTTAATTTTTTTTTTTAATTTTTTGAAAAAATTATCTTTTTTATTAATTTTAGTTTGTAATTAGTGTGCATTAGTTTGTAGTTATATATTTATTTATGCTCATATCGAATTCATATCTATTGTAATTTTCTAAAGTTCTACCTACACTAATCCACATATTTTATAAAAATAATGATTTTCAAAAAATATAATAATTTATTATTTATAATTATGTTTATATAATATGCCTGTGTTTACAAGTAATGAATTATAAAACTAATAATCAAATGTATACAAAGATCGCATATGCAAGCATATAATCAAATTCTGATTTTTCTTTATGTTTTTGTTTATTCTTGTTCATGCTTTGGAGTCACTCTGTTTTTGCTATATGTTTCATAACATTATTTTCAAGTCTATAGCTAACAAATGGACTATATGCAAATAAATTATATCTATATGATACAATAAATATAACAAGATAGCATCACTTCTGTGCATAAAGAATATAAACATCACTGATGTACACAATAAAATATAAAATGAGATGAAACTCATTTTATCAGTGATATAGACAGTAGCCTACAATTTCTAGTTTTAGATAGACAAGAAGCCAATTGCTATGATGATTTCTTTTGTATCTTTTATTAGAATGAATCTTTTTCTTTATAGATGCCTTTGACATTTAGAACATTTGGGATACAAGATAAAAATGAAGAAGTCATATCCGACTTCTTTTGGAGATTGTGAAGCTGTAGATTATCTCAGGTAAGACATGTTATACATATTTAGAAAGATAATTTTGTGAGGAATAAAATAAAATTATCACTGAAGATGTAATTTGAATTTTAATTAATGTTAATTTCCAAATTATGAGCAAACAATAAAATAATAATTATTTTGGATGTGAAAATTTCTTTTTTCTTTATTTTTTATATATTTATCACTATTTATTTTATGCTTATTGTTTTTCTTAATTTTTTTAGTTTCTAAAAATGTAATTGTTTTTGCTCTAACATAATTAAAACTGAAGTTATTGTGAAAATTGTGTCTCAGGCCAGTATTTTAAAAAATTCAATATGGCGGTTTAGTCCCAAGCAGTTATAGATGGTAAGATCATTTGGCTATTATATATTGTAACCATATGAATTTGAGCTAAGTTCATTAATAATTATTTAATATTAATTAATTTTTTTAATCTAATTATTTTATACAACTTGAGTTTTAAGACTCAATTAATTAATAAATGCTTTTTATTCAAAAACGATCTGCAGTTTTTAAATCCTAGCTAACTTATGTCCATAATCATATAGATTTAAAACTAGATAAGTAATTACATATTTTAGTGATCTCATTTTTCTGACTAATAGCCAAAAACTTCTTGGAAAAAATATCATTGATTAAACAAGCTTACATGACTCTGGAGTAATATAAATAAAATGATTTATTCCTACATAAACATTAATATAAAAATGCCAAATCACCTCTCCAATGTGATGTGATGCACAGTGGCTTCTCCTTTTTTGGAGTCAGGAATCTCTCAGCCACTATGCCCAGAAATACCTGTTAGCCACCTTTCCTTTCCATTCCACACTCTAAGTTTTTCCCATATTCTTTTTTATCCTGCTCCATTCTATTTTCACAAATAATCTTTGTCAACTCCATAGCCTTTATATCTAAATCTTTTATCTTAATGGAAACCCAGCATAAAAATCAAGAACCCACTTTCAGAATAATTACTTTGGTTATACTTATTTTTCCACAACTTCATTATTAGTACCCTTTTCTTGCAGGCATTTACATTCAATTAAGAAATGCCTAATATTTTCTATACCTTCATTACATAACTTGCAGACTAACTCACTCATATTTTTTCATTTATGTGTATATTCTATTGCTACTAAAGATCCTGTTTGAGCCTTAAACACTAAACTACTTTCCTTATTATTATTGTAAATTAAGTTTCACCCAATATTCTGTTCTATATATATTTAAATTGCTTTTACTCTTCATACTAGTTCTCCATTTCTCCAACTCCCTATTTTGTATTAAGGCATCTATTCTTCCCTTCCTTGCCATTATAACACCCAACAATTCTCCTAACACAATCATCCTACCTTTTGTACAAATATATTGACATAAAGTCTTTAACCAAATCTTCTGCATACTTTACTATTTTTCTCACCCATCTTGTTGTCTGACCTTTACTCATAATCCAATTAAATATTATTCCATGTGATGTGATGTGATGTACTGTGACTTCTCCTTAAATGGAGTCAGGAATGTCTCAGCAGCTATGCCCAGAGAAACCTGTTAGCCACTTTACCTTCCTTTTCCATTGTCCACCCTAAGTTTTCCCACAATCTGCTCCATCCCATTTCCACAACATAATCCTTGTCAACTCCATGACCTTCATATCTAAACCCCCCTTATTTTTTCCCAAACCTAGCATAAAAACCAATAACTCACTTTCTGTATAATCACTTTGTTCATATTTAACCTTCCATAACTTCATTATTTGAACTCTTTCTGCTTCCAAACATTTACATTGAAGTAACAGATGCCTAATATTTTCTATGCCTTCCTTACACAATTTGCAGATTAAATCACCAATATTTTTCCATTTATATGTATATTCCCTTGTTGCTAAATATCCCATTCAGCCTTAAACAATAAACCACTTTCCTTACTATTATCATAAATTAACTCACACCCAATGTTCCGTTTACTTCTATATATATTTAAACTCGTTTTACTCTCCATACTAGCTCTCCATCTCTCCAACTCCCTATTCTTTATTAATGCATCTATTCTACTATCCCACTCCTTCCCACTATAACATTCAACAATCCTCCTAACACAATCATCCCATCTTTTGTACAAGTATACTGACATAACTTCTTTATCCAAATCTTCTGCATACCGTACTATCTTTCTCACCCATCTTGTAAGATATTCAGCAACGCCCTCTATGAATAAAAAGTCTGAATTTCAAGATGCATGATCCAAGTGTATGATTAATATTTGGAACATTCTTTGTGAGTATAAAACCAATTATTTAATGCTGATAACAATACATAATTTAATATAAAACTGTGATCAACCCTATAGTGGTGTAACTAAACAATGGAGAACATGATTAAGCAATATCACTTGATCATCATCAATGAAAGTTTCCATTCTTTTAATGCAATTTAATCTTGCATAATCAATTGTAGAGCTACGTCATAGACTATAGTGAGACATTATATTGCTATAGTGCTTTTTAATACTTTTTAGAAAATCCCCTAAGTGAGCTAAATTATAAACTTTGTGTTATTATTATCATTAAATAATTAATTACATTTTTTTTCTCATATGTCATAGCATCGGCCGGGATGCGAACCCACAAACGTCTGCAACCAACTACTTGCTTGCAAGGCTGATGCGATGACCTCTCTCGGCTAACAACGCTTGACAAATTAATTACATATTTTGTAATAATATTATTCAACATAAACGGGAAACTTACTTGGGTGTCACGATGAAGTAATTCTATTTTATAACCAGGAAGAATATTTTGATTTTCAATCATTTCCAAAGCCATTGAAAAGGCTTCATATTGTCCTAAACCACCGAACCATGGTCCAGAATAAGGAAATAAACCAATTATTTTAACTGAATTTTTGTTTGTAGATCTTGTGCTGTTTTCAGTTTTGCAATAATACATTAATAAACAACATATCCACAGCCAAAATATTAAAAGAAAAGAAGGATTCATTATAACAGTTATAAAAACTTGAAAGTGAAAAGTCAGAAATACTCCATCACTCCAAATAAAATTGCCTAAATAAAATAAAATCATAATTATTATTCAAATAATAGTATGCAGTAAATGTGCTTTCATAGAAGCACGCAGACACATAATTATGCATAAAATAAGTATATATAACATTAATATGTAATTTATATATATAAATGAAATATTCGGGTACATCCGTGTGTAATTTATAGAAAAAATATATAAATATATGTAAACCAACATTTTGTCCAGTACATCTACAATTATTATAATATTTATTACTCAGTTGATGACCAATGTGACCTGGTCAAAACATTGGTTTATATATTTTTTTTCAATAAAGTATACATGGATATCTATTTATATCCCTAACTTGTGAAAATCTTCGATTTAATATATATATGTAGAGAGAGAGGAGATTTGAACTCAGATTTTAAAACTCATTAAAGATGTGCATTCCATCTTATGCAACATAATGCATATGACCACATACATGTGAAAAAGACAAATGATTTCCAATAGGCATATTTCATGCTGAACCAGCACTCATCAGTTGGTCCAGGTCACCATCTTCCATACCTATATATACGATCAATGTTTAGTTCAATAATATGGATGGCTGAAGAGTTTTGGAGAATGGAGACGATTGAACCTTGTCCATCAAAGCTTTAAGGTTTGCTATTTAGATGTAAACTGAGCGCTGATTGTATATATGTGTGGGAGAGGTGATCTGGAACAAACTGATGAGTGCTGTTTCAGCATGAAATACGTATATTGATCATTTATCTTTTTCACATGTATGTGGACATGTGCATCAGTTGTATAAGATGGAGTGCATAGCTATAAAGAATTTGAAAGTCTGAGTTCAAGTCCCTTCTAATTATATTAACTTTCATATAGACAATATATTTATATTTGAATATTATATATATATATATAATGAAAAATAGAAAAAATAATACAGTTGCAGAACAATAACCTCCCCAAGTTTCTTCACAAAGAGATATGGCAAAGAAGATGACATTAAAGCTAGTTATTATTAATTGGTCAAGGTTTTTAAGTTTTATTTTGTTTTCCCATCTAGCTTAAAAAGCCAAATATCCCTATTCTAAAGTTTTTAATGAGCATGGAAATAATTTTTCAGCTTATCCGGTATATAATACTAAAAATATAAATCTATTCATGGAACAAACAAGTTTAAATAAATTACTAAAATAATTTCTCAAGCAAAGAGTCATTTAAATGAATTTATAAATAATACCCACTTTTTATTATATCAATTCGAATCTAAAATTAGATTAAAAAAATAATCTTTTATAGAACCTTTAATTTGTTGTGTAATAACATATTTGATAAGCTGTAAAATTATTTACATACTCTTTAAAATCATTAGAATTTCATCCAAATTAACATTTGAAACTGTAAGATGGTTTGGTTAATATCAAAACAAAAATCATCATTAATGCCTTTCCAAGTAGTAATGTTAAATTTATTACTACATAATAAACTGAATATCAAATAAAGAGCATCTTTTATCTGTCAAAATAGTATGCCATCGATATAATAAAAGGTGACCTTATTTATAAATTTATTTAAATGATTTTTGGGGAAACTTGTTTGTGAATTATCTTAATTCCATATTCAGATTTGTTTACTCTGGGGTTATCCCTTTTTCGTATTCCATCTTTATTGTTAAATGAAGGTTGCCTTGGCAGCAGTTTGAAATTGTTTACTGTTATTGATATTGGGATTCTCTAAGTGTTGACTGGTTTTAAATGACTTTTTATATCTATATAAATTTATATCTGTATAAATTTACTTACTGGAGATAAATGGGTGGTTATGAACAATTACTGAATATACATTATAATGGTCAGACTGAATATCCAACCATATTTTCTGATGACCATTGCATAAAACAAGTTCAAATTGAGAGAATGTCTAGTCCTTGTCACTATAGAATTTATTTATTTATAATATATCTGCAATGCTGCAGATTAGAGTTCTATCTCTATAACAAGAAATATCTATAGGTCAGTCTCAAACCCCTCTCTATCTTCTTTGATGTTAAACCCCTCTGTTAACCACACCTGACTTAGGTGAACATGGCAATGCATCATAGGATAAACACTGTAATTGATATAGAAAACATATCCATCACGTATTTTAATCAAAAGAATATACCACAATTGTATAAACTGTTGCAAGAACTTTATGGGGAAAGGGCTAGTGACTACTTTTAATAAATTAGTAAATCAAATTTATTAATATATAATAATTGAGTTAGTACTGATTACTTACTGGTACTTACATTCTATAAAAGTTTGACTAACAACATGATAATAAAAAATATATTAATAAAATATCAAAACATACATTTATTTAAAAAAATGCATTAGATAAAAAAAATATGAACATATATCAATTGATATGCATTCATGAGATATATAAGACAAATATTGATTACAAAATATACTAATAAAATATTAATGGGTAAGCACTTATGAAATATATAAGATAAAAATATTAATTATATAAATACTGAGAGAATATTTTTTTTATTTAGTTGTTTCTAAAAGTTTATGCATTTTGATTATTTATTTTAGGCCTCTAAATTAAAAAAAGAACCAATATTTATCATTCTGTGATCACACTATTATGTCTTGTGGATTCTTATTTTTATAGAGATTGTTCATTTGAATGATTTCTCAGTGAATTCAATTTATGCAGATATTGGGTCAGTATACTTATGGCAAGCTGAATAAGATTATGTATCACCCAGTATCATTCTTTATTCATAGATCTTTGGTCAACTTTCAGTGTCCTTGCTTAGGATAATTCCATTGATAGAGTTGGATTGATTTTTAAAAGCTTCCAACTCTGCTAATTTAGAGATTCAATGATATTCTCTGGTTTCTGATTTAAGCACACACACACATATATATATATATATATTAATATATATATATATATATATATATTAAAATACTGTATTTTGATATATATATTGATTTGAATATTACATATATTTGGAAAGAATACAGACATCAAACTTAATTTATTATATATATATCTTCCTTTTTTCATCTCAATTTAACAGATAAATCTTCGGTAGACAGATATTTCAAATAATGGCAAATATCTTTCAAAAAGAGATGGGCTTATTTTTAATTCTGGCTTAGGGCATTCTCTTTATGATTATTAACTACATTATGGCAAGATCAAAATCTAACCCACATCAGAGATTTAGCCTATGATCCTAAAAATATCTATATAAAATATATTTTTCATGTTTGTGAAATATTAGTTCCTTTCTTGTTAATATATCAATACTTCATATGTTGTCTTAGCTTTTTGCACTTCATTTTGGCATGCTGTTTTTGATTCTAGTTTAAGAGAAGTGGCTATTGACAAGCAAGAAACATCAGAAAAGGCAAATTAAATAAGGCAAGCGACAAAAGATTTTAAGCACTTTTTATACTTTTTTCTTGTCACTTATTTTTGATATTTTTTTAATTCCATATCCATTTGGCACATAAATTCTTGGCTTACCTTGCTATTTTTACTTTATCTAATTATTTACTGCCTTAATTACATTGTTAATTACTGTGGTATTTATTAATTTTTTTAACTAAATTTTTATTTATTCAAATGTTATCAAAATAGCAAATATTCAGGACTAATTAAATATTTTATCCTCATAAATATTTTATCTATTTAATTAATTAAATCATTGGTTTTCTGCATCAATTTTTCTTTTATCTTAAAAGAATTATTATTACTTTACAATTTTTTAAATTTACTTTCTAAAATAAATTTATTCTATTGATATACAGTGAAGTCTACTTTATGCAAACTCATTTTATACAAATTCATTTACAACTTCATTTAAATAATTTTTTGGAAACTTATTTGTGAATTATCTTAATTATATATTCAAACATGTTTTCTTTGTGAATAGGTTTTTATATATATATTAATAGGTAAGTACCCTCCTGTCAATAAATGTTTTAGAATCATGGACAATGAATGTTGATTTATTTACAAAGAAGTTTTAAGTACGGGTGACCTTTATTGACAGGGGAGTGAATGTTTATTTATAATGCATGTATGAAGGTTTGTTTTTCCCACATAATTTCATATGTGGTTAAAAATCACTGTATTATTCAATATTACATCTATATAAACTAATGTGGTTACCACAGGTAATGAAAAATGAGAAACTTTCTCTTCCTTGTGATAGTAATGTATTGATTTAAAAATATGGCTTTTGATAGGATTAAGCTCTTTTTATAGAAAGGTCAATCAGTGTGAATAATCTTTAGGTATAGATATATGCCCATGCTTTTAAAACAATTATTAATGAGGGAGGGTGTGCCTAATTATAGTGCATGTGTGAAGAGTCATTTTCATCAATATAATTCCATGAATGTTCAAAAATTGCTGTATTAGTAATTATTATATACATATAAAACATTTTAATATAGACATAGAAGATCACAACAATTATTTAGTGTAATTAATATTATAAAGCACAGTGGTTAAAAGAAATCTGAAATAAACAAAATGACATTTAATTCATTAAGAAATGGTATATGAGTTGGCTGTTTACAATTTAACTTATAAATAATATACTTATATCTTAAAAAAAAAAAGAAATTATTATCAGAATATTGATTCATGATTTAAATATTAATATTTAGGTTAATTGTTAGACTTTTAATAATGACAAAAATAAAAAGATCTACTGTGATGATATTCTAATATAATATTTATATGCATAATAGATAAGTATCTTTTGAAGTACTGTTTAGAGAAAAATAATAAAAAACAAAGATTATATATCTGACATAGGATTTTCAGACAGCAAGAAGTTTGAATGCCCATTAAATAAATTACTTAATAGGTTTTTTTATACATCATATTTGTTTGGCAATTTAAAACATTCAAACTTGAATTCAGAATTATATCCATTTATAATTCTTTACTGTGTTATATTTCTTCTCAAAATAGTTTGATTATGAAATTTATAGTGATATATATTCTGTAGTATGTAACATTAAAAATTTGAGAGAATATCTTCTTGTCTAATATTCTAATAATCTGTTATAAAAACTTATTGAAGCTTTTAATTTAAATCATAATGACTAATTTAGTTAAGATGGTAGATAGCAGACATGAATAAAACAATATTCATAATTGATCCCAAACAAGAATTATATTAGCCACAGCATTATTTTGACATCAACATCAATAGCTGTGATATCTTTTCCATGCACTGTATGTTAAAGTATTGAATTATAGACCTCATTTTCAAATGATTTTTGTCTTATATGATAGATTTTTGGTGTAAGCTTTTCTAATTTTATTCTTCTAATTGATAAAAGTCATTATGCTTTACTCTTCTGTTCTTTACATTTATTTAAACACAACTAATTGATTCTCCCCTATCATAAAACTGGCTTAAAACTTTTTAGTTATTTCAAAACTATGTAACAAAAATAGAGAAGAAAACAACCAAAGAGTGTGCTTTGTTCAGTTTACAAATTTTCCCTTTCAAATTGACAAACAAAAAATTAATGAACTTAATCAAGATTTAAATACAAGTATATTGTCTATATTGAACTTAATGTAACTTAGAAAGGATTTGAATTCCGGCTTTAAAACTCCCTACAACTATCCGCTCAATCTTATACAACTGATACACATGGCCACATACACATGAAAAAGATAAGCGATCTCCAATATAATTATTTTGTGCTAACCAACATTCATCAGTTGGTCCAAATCAATTGATGATGATCTGAATCAAGTGATGAGTGCTAGTTATATTGGAGATCATTTATCTTTTTCACATGTATGTACTCATATGTATTGGTTGTTTAAGATGGAATGGATAACTATAGGGAGCTTTAAAGTTTGAGTTCAAATCTCTTCTAAATTAATCACGATTACTAAATAGTTTTAATACTTAAAACCAATTTTGTTTATAAAAACAAGGTTAAAAATACAAGTAGAACAATGAAAATATCAAAAGTTAAGACAATAATTGTCTATGTTTAATATTTTATTTATATGTTAATAATATAAATAAACATAATGGAAGTGAGGAAAATAAGATATATTCTCATTCCAATATGCTTTAGATTAGCCTATATAATTGAATTTAGGTACAAAGATAAGATGGCCATCCTTATGTTTTTAAAGTCTTTATCTTGCACTTTGGTTTGAGAGTTTCCTGCATGCTCTATATAACATTGTAGAGTTAGTAATGTGATTAAACAGTGCATGTGAAAACAACTATTTGCTATCTGATTAAAAATTATACTTAATTAAAACTAAGTTAGCATATTTTCTTTTAAAATAAAAATTGATAAAATTTTAAAAAAAGAATGATAATATTGCAACTTTATATATAATAATAACATCATATATGATCAAGTCAATAAATTTCTTCATCATCATTACTCAGAATTAGATAAACTATGCATAATTAAAGTTTCCCTCTATAAATATAAGCAATTGAATATAAATAAAAATTTCTATGTATTACTCTAGAATCTAGATAATTTTTTAGCTATGATGTAACCAAGATGACAATCAATTAAAATTCAAACAGTAAATTGAAACCACATGTTTTGGCAAATAATAGTAGAACTTATCTGATATACTTTGAGATAAGAGATGGACTTACTTCTAGAATAAATTAAATTATTATAAAAGTTAGTAGTCTGATAAAAATACTATAAAGATGGGAGAACTTGAAGTATAAAAATATCTCTGAAATCTCACAAGAAATGAAGTCTAATCCTACATTAAGTTAAGTATATTTAAAGACTTTCACATACTTACAGATATAATGGTTATACAGAAATAGAAAATTTCATATAATATTCAAGATAATTTTTTCAACTATTATGTGATCAAAGCCAAAAACAATTAAAACTTGAAGAGCAATTGAAACCATATGATCTAAAAAATAATAGGATATATCATAATATTTTAGACCTACTTCTAGATTAACAGTGAGGTTATTATGAGAGTTGGTAATCACAAATGAATATTATATATGAGTGACAATTTGAAATAACTCATTTTAGGAGAAACTGCTTGGTTGTTTACTCTTACAAAAGTTATTAAAAGTAAATAAAAAACTAATTTGTACCTTTCATGATAGTGGTGTAATGGAAGATATTAAGCTATTAACATGGGCATGGATATTCAAACCCTTTATATCTCTAACTCATCTAAAGAGCAAAAATTGTTTATGAAATATATGCATGATAAGAGTAATCCAAGTGTCTGCACTGATGGATTGCTGTGCTACACTGGAGTTGTGATGAGAGATACAGTGATAAAAACCAAATAATTTGAATATATCAAACTTGTGTAATGCTAAACGGAAAATAATATAAATTATTGATTTTTAATAATATTTAAATAATCCAGTAATCAATTTGTAGGTAACATAGACTTACAAATATCATTTGTATGCAGACCCCCTCCACACACACATACACACACACACACATATATATATATATATATATATATTATTCATATTCAGAAAAGGCTGATAAAATCAAATAAAATATTATCAGTGTCTCTATAATCAGTTCCTGAGTTCACTTTCCAGATGCAGTTATGATACATGTGCAATAATAATCTTACATAATGATTTCCATAAGTTGGAATCCAAACTAACTATATTCCCATAGTTTTATATTTATATTTCCCAAGTTTTTTTGTTTTAATCGGTGCATCTTTCATCTTTATCTTAATTCTATCCCAATCATTCATCATCCCAGAAGTCAGATCAACCTCTCACTATGGATGCATTTTGAAACATCCACTTAACTTTTTTAAATGGGCAAGACATACATAGCATGCTATAATTTAATTTCATGTACACGTTTTTAGATATACTTACATTTAACTTGATTAATATATTTTCAGATATATTTCAACATTCTACTTTATCACACATTTTTGAAATGAACAAAGATGTAAAAAAAGAAAAATGATCCCCAAGATGCATATTTCATGCTGAATGAGTCCTCATCAGTTGGACCAGATCACCATTGCTTACACATATTTTTACCATTTATAATTAATTAATAACATTTAAATAATCCAGATATCAATTTGTTAGTAATATATTTCTACAAATATCATATATATGTGCATACACATACTTATATATGTATTGAAACAGTAAGATTCGTATTCGAATCTTAAGTTTCACCTTTTTCTGTCGTCTCTCACTGACCGGTCTATGCCGCCCAAATTTAAACTTTTTGATATCGAATTGTGTGTGTAACAATACTAAAAATGTATAAATATATGTAGAATTCAGCATAAACATGCACACATTTCGATCTCAAATTAAAGGCAATAGATAGGGATAAAATAGTATAATTTAGATTTCTTTTATTTATATAATTTTGTATAATTTTAATCATTAATTTTGCATTATAAAGTTCGTATTTATTGCTTTGTTTAAATTTCGTTTAATAATAATTCTAAAAAATCTGATGTAATATTTAATTAAAAGTTAAAATAATCTTATGTTCCCTTTTTGTCTTTGAAATTGAAAAGCATCGGTCAGTGATAGATAATAGATTAATTAAAGAAAAATTCCCCAAAGTATAATTAGTAAATGTAAAATGTAAACAATAGAACGGCAGCTTTCTTTAATTAAAACCCAACAAAATGCGTTGATTATCCTCAGGGCAGATTAAGTAGAACCTAAAATATCTTAACAAAAATGTGAGAGATCAAGATAAAAAAAAAAGGCCATCTTAGACTTGCTGGAGACATTCACTTAAACTTTAGCTTTGCTCTCGATCACTGAGAGTCTCCAAAAATAATAAAAATAATTTGTTCCTGCCAAGGTATGACCGAGTAAAGCACCTAGATTATTCTCCATCGGGAGATGGCCTATCGGATGCCAAACTTTCCATTGCCCATCGTAAATTCACCATGAAGATCTGCTACCTGAACTGAATGAGAAAGTTGCTGCTGCTGTGAAATTAAATGAAATATCTAAATACAAGAAAGACTTGCCACTCGTGAACTTTTGCTGCTAAACTAATGGAATCAGAAAACTTCTTATAAAACAGGTACCTGTCTGTGTTCAAACTCTAAAGTACTCTAATAATATGCTATAGCTCTTCTTCATACTACTTATCTAAATTATAAAATGTAAAAACTACCATATGTATAACTAAACTGAATAATTAACTTAATGTGTAAATTTGTCTACTAATCTAGCTTACCTCATTCTATCTTGGGTGTGTATTTTTAAAATCTACATTTTATCTATATTTATTATTTAATTATTGCATGCTCACAATTGTCTCTATTTTCAAAGTTTAAATCTATGATCGTTTGAAACAGTGAATGCGTGTCACATTTTCATTAATATGTACTTCATCGGGCCGAGGCAGAGACCAGCCTGCCATTCTTATAAACCATAACTAACTTAACTTTCATATAAATTGACACGCATTCAGTGCATCACTTATTGTAATGCAGGGTCTACTACTTCGCAAATGGCTGATGTATTAGTTATAATAATTCCCAATTTATATAGGTTTTGTATTTATTAAATCATCATGAATAATTCCAGAAAATTACATTTCTTTGAGAGTCACCAACGTTCTTTAGTAACTGTTGATAATGTAGGGCTGAATTAGAAATCTATTTAAATCTTATCATAATCGTTTATACTTATACATGTGTTACGTTTTAAAGATGCGATGATCTATTCTGCCGTAAATATTCCAGATTCTTCAGGATTGAAATTAACCCCAGTCATCCTACAAAAGCGGGCATAATGGGTGCTACCATAGGATTTGACAATGTCATGCAGCCAGCCGGCAAACTGCGACACGGACCGCTTGTCCCTGGTTATGCTTATATGACACCTTACTTCGTCGGGCCGAGGCAGAGACCAGCCCGACACTCTTATAAACCCATTTGCAACATTGCAGTTTTAATATACTGCCATTCCATATCGCCTTTCTAAAGCGTACGTGTTCCTTTGCTTAGTTTTATTATTCTATATATATATCACTCCGCCTCTGCATAATCTTCATAATTCACTCTCAAATAAATGTTTGCCCTTAGTCATAAAATAAATATTTTAATTAAATAAATATATGTCCACCGCTACTCTTAAATTTTACTTAGACTCTTGCATTGCAAAGGTATAAATTCCCCAAGGCATGCATTAGAAATACTTACTCGAGAATTTTAGGTAGCTAGATTACGCTTTCAAATAAATGAATTCCTTTTGTAAACAAATAAATAAATGTATTCTTTAAAATATAATCATGTCGCAAATCCCGCTACTGAAGCTTTTAATCCATAAATATTGTTAGTAAATGATTTTATTAAAATGTATTAATAAATAATTTTAAACTATACGTCTGCAGTTATGTTTCATTTATTCGATACCCATTCTATATAATATTTCCTCGATTATATTAATTTGATTATTGGCTAACTCGAGAATAAAATCATGAGTCTCTTGCATATCCCTGACCACCGTGCCTAAGAAAATATTTACTAATGTCGCATCAGATGCATTGTTTCGTGGATTGCATTGTGGAACTGATAAACTATGTTCGAACTCAGTACCACGGGTGGCTTCGCTACTTGATGGTGCTGCTGTTCTGTATGGTGGTCGAATTCTGCACTATGTTAACGAGTCACACATTTTCTGACTGTTACAGTATAACTAATTATATTCAGTAATGTCATATGAAATCAAGTCAAATGAGATCAATGTCCGTATAAACAAATATTGAATTAGAGTTGCACTTACTTCCCAGATAATAATAACTAATATAAGGTTATGATGTAGGTGCTATAATAATAATAATACTAGATAATGATACATATAAATTACAATCAAACCTAACTGTATTTCCATGGTTTTATATATATATATTATATTGGCCATGTCAAAGTTATGTTATTACATTTTCAAAAAATCATGTGATATATTTATTTTATTAATCTCCCCTTCTGTTAAAAATAAAATATATTAAATTTATTGTGTAGATGACCTCAAAAAGATTTATAAAAATACAGTTAAAGTGTTGATATATAAATCAAGTGGGAAAATATTAAAATGAGTTAGAATTTTTTTCTCATTTTCCCCCCACTGTTCTTTGAAGCAGAAAAAAAAAAGCAAAATAAATTATCTATCAAATAATTCTTTTTATATACATAAGAAGTAAAAAAAAAGTTTTAAATTCAATTAAAGAGATGGAAAGATTCTTTGTACTAATGTTTTCATGAAAGATGAAGTGCTAAGTTAAAGTAAATAGTTCATTGATTTCTATCCTAGTGCAATTGTCTAATCTAGATTTCTTATCAACTGGTTTAAAAATGGCTGGTGGTAAAAAAAAATTGTAAATGGATTTCTAGAGAAGAAAAAAGGATATGAACACTATATTAATTACTTTTAATATTTTACTTAATAAAAAAAGGAAGAAAAATATTTAAGGGAAGAAAAGACTTTCATGATAGCAGTAAGATCATTTAAAGCCAGAATTTTTAATGCTTTGATATTGCTTACTATTTATGAATACATTCAGGATAAATAAAGGAAATGAATACTTATGAACCTTGAGAAAAATTAAGGAATAAAAACAATTTTCAAACTTATTAAAATAATATTTTCTTATTCATAAAGGAATTATATAAATACAATATTTGAATTTAAATTCTTTAGAGCAGTGGTCTTCAACCCTTGGTCCATGGACTGATACCGGGCCACAGAAGTTTTTTACCAGTCCATGGTAGACTGGAAGGAAAGTTTGTAATAACAAAATAATAAGAGTTTTAACTTTTAATTAATATAAACAATTTTTTTTCATCTCATTTTTACCCAATTAAAAAAAAAGAAACAGAATGAAAACAAAATCTAATTAATCATACATAAATTAATATGTTTTTCTAGTTATCAGAGATGTTTATGGGGGGAGGAGATAGAATTAAATTTTTTATTACTTTTCTAAAAAAATTCAAACATAAAAAAAAGTTTTTTATTATACAAACTCCATATATATATATATATAAAACTTCATCTTGAATATTTAACATTGTTGTTTTAATCAGTTATAACAATTATGCTCATCTAAGGCTAAGCAGTTTACATCTTTAAGAAAATTTATCTACAGACTTCTGCCAGTCTGTAAAACCATATTCTTATTTTTGCCAGTCCGTGAAACCTTATCTTTATTTCTACTGATCCACAGGTGTGAAAAGGTTGAAGACCACAGCTTTAGAGTATAAATTGTACAATAATCTGTAATGATAAAGTATTTAAAAATATTTCCAGAAAAGCTATCTAAAAATAAATGAAGATATTTCTTTTTTTATGTGAAAAGTTATCATGTAAAATTATAAAGAAAGAGGCATTTGAATTTTTATTGTAATCTTTGAAGTGTAAAGTACTCAAGAAATGGAATTTTCAAAAAAGACACTGGTGATTTATTTTACTACTTATTGATTGATTTATTATCTTATTTTTTTTATTAATAAATTATTTTTTTATTTACAAATGTATCAATTGTTATTTCATGCATTCATGACAATAACAGTGGAATAAAATAATTTATTTTCTGAAAAACACACAAATTAATTATATTATGTTAGCATACTACTATATTTTAAGCTTATACATAACACTTGCTAATAAAATAAAAGCTATGAATACTACACACACAACCTGTATAATAAACCCCCCATAACTCTGAGAACATGCTCTCTGATATGTTACATCTGGAATGTACAGTAGCTAAAGCAAAAATAAATTTCTGTATGAAGAATGACTCCTAACCTCATATTATTTTAATTGTATATTCTATTGCTTTTGCAGTTATTGAAGAGAATATATATATATATATATATATATATATATATATATATATATATATATATATATATATATAATAATATATATATATATATATATTATGAACCTCACTTCAAAATAAAGGAGTTAATATAATTTAAAATATGATCTAAATTAATAACAAATATTTATGACTTAAGTTGTAAAAACATGTATAAACATCTTTTAATATATTTTTGATAATATTATATCTTATTAGATTTATTATAACTTATCCAAATTAATATAGTTCAATATTATGGTACTAATTAAATAAGCATCTACTAAAATCATGAGACTGTGAAGTGAAGTAACAATTAGTAATTGACTTTACATTGAGCCAATGTCTCTCCAGGGACATTGTCCTCAAATCACAATACATAAAACTACTACTTCTTGATCATCTTATTATTAACCCTACAGCACCCTTATGACTTTTGATAAATGAACCATCTTTAATAATAATAGATAAATAAATCTCAACCTTTTGTTAAGGAAATAAAATTAAACAATCTCATGTTCTTCCCAATTATCTTAAAAGTAATAATACATTTCATGTAGATAGGAATGATAAGGGATTTAATATCAAACCTAAATACACCTAACTTATCCTAATAACAATAACTAACAATAATAATCTTTAGTGTATAGCTTAATCTTATCTGTTTGATTGTACTATTAATCACTAAGAAAATAAGTGAATCATATACATGTCTTTCATTTCCATATAGTATCTTAATTTTAAAAAATAAACCAAAATCTTATAAATTTAACAATTTGTGTCAATAAATAATATTATACTCTTATATTGTGCATTATAATTACTTTTGTGACCATTGTAATATTATATGTTAATGTCAATCAATTTCTATAAATTATATTAATAAAATATTGTGTTTCTTTCTCAAATAATAAAATAATAACATTCATATTGTGCAAATATTATGTACATTCAAATTCTCTGTCGTCAAATGCTGTGGTGTAAAAGAATGAATTGACATACCTTCAAAGCAACTTAAACAAATTTATTTACATCAACTTTAACAAATAACTTATTTACACTATTTACATTACAAATGGAACTAAAGAAAATAAAAACAAAAATAAAAGAAAATAATAATACAAAGTTTTTTTACACTGTTACTATTCTCCTTGTTAATCATAAATAGAATAATTTATACATTCATCAAAATGTCTCTCAATCAATAACATTTAATTAAGGTTATGACTTTCAATTTTAATAAACATCATTATATCATCAATTAATACAAGAAAGGTTTTACGTGAGATATCATTCATGTAGCATATATGCAAAATAGAACATGTACTCTTAATGAATCAAAATGCTATTCCATTGAAGTCTTACTGCTATTTATAGATTATAATGTACTAGTATGACTATTAATATCATTTTGTCATTAATATTACTCAAAGATCAATTAATGTATAAACTGATATAACTTTGTAATATAATAACAATTATTGATTATAATTATTTATGTCACTCCGGATGTAATGTCATACTTACACATGTCTTATCAAAATATGCAATACATATAGTCTCTTAAATAATATTTTAAAATTATTCAACAATAATTTCAACTTTTTATAAAATATAATGTTAAACAAAATTCTATGATTCTTTTAATATTTAAACTATTACTCTTCTTTACTTATTATTCATATATTCCTTCCTAAAAAAACTTCTAACTAAAAAAGTCATTTTTAACCTTATTTAACTTCAGAAAAATAGATGACCAATTAAAAAAAAAAAAATAATTATCCAAACTCTTATACCTCATCATCTAATATAAATAAGCCTTCAATCCAAAATATAAATTTCTTACATAAATTAACTTACTTATCTAATAAAAATAAAAAATAAAATACCAGATTTTATTAGCATCTCTTACTAACCTGAAAATAAATAAATAACTTACAGTAATATAATAAATTTAATTTTAATATTGTAACAAAAACATTAAAATTAACTCCACAAAGAATCATATAATGGTTTAGGTTCTCATATTATGTCGAACTTAAATTTACATCATCAATTTTAAAGTATGCATATTAAAATAAAACTGCTATTATTAATCTTATGCATGTATGTGTTAAACACACTAATACATTCATTCAACAATCAATAACATTTGGTTGATCTAAAAGGCCCTTGCAAATACATCAAATTATTATTATTACATAATTTTACCATAAATGATACTTCAATGTACAGTCCGTCCTGCACGATGTTCTCTAAAATACAGTTTCAAAATAATTTCACATTCCCGCACTCCAACAATTATTCTTTAAAATATTATGTGTTGTATAATTATAAAATAAACTTTATGCAATGAAAAGTTATATTAATATTTAGTTATTATTAATAAAAAATAAATGTACCTTTCCTATCTTTTAATAAATTAATAATTAATTAAATATTTATGTTAGTTAATAAATAAAAGCATATTACAGCAAAATCCAACGATTGTCTTCTTTTCACTATAATTGTTCTTTTCCTAGGCACAAATTTTCACCAAACATTACTTCCTTTTCGGTATCACGGTGTTTTTTAAAAGTTTTATGAAATAAATGAAAACGTTCTTTTTAAAAATAAAGAAAAGTCAGTTCATAAACAAAATAAAATTAAAATAGTTTATAAGATCGATTCATTTCTTTTTTTTGAGGAAAAAAAAAATATTATTATTTAAAAGTTATTATTTTTAGAATTAGTCTATAATTTACAAAGTTCTTATTTAATTATTTTAATTGATTTGGATATCCACGTATATTTGATTTAGCATTCCTTAACAAATATTTAGGTAAGATTAACTGGAATTCTTCTGTCTGATCCAAGCGTTCAGACTTTCTAACATATAATTTTTATAATAATGCCCTCTGCCAATTAAATTTTTCGATTTATTTGCCTTTTTAAAACTATCAAAATTTAGTCTTTCAATCGTAAAGACTTAACAAGGCAACGTATTTATATAATTACTGTTAATTATCTATCTTTATCAAGATATACTTAAATTTATTATTTACAAGACTTTTCTTCATAAAAAGTATTTCTCATTCTTTTAAATATTCTGTTTTATAAAACTAATTACAATCAGCTTTTAAATTTAAAAAGTCCAGCATTATTACTTTTATGCATCTAAGTAACTCTCCTAGTTAATCCAGCATTTGTTAAATTGCGTATAAAGTCTCCTGTACATTTTATCACTAGTGTTATTATGACCTTTGATAGTAAACTGAGCTTCAATAGAAACGATCAATGAAATTACTGATTGAAATAACGCACATATTTCTTAAATTAACTTTTATAATTATTTTAAGTATCTCTTATAATTTAAGCGATTTTTAGGCGTCTATAAATTGCCAATACCAATAACTTTACTTTACTTTAAAATTTCAATCCCCCTCGAACAATTGAACCTTGGTTTTATACAGAAGAAACTTCTGCACCAGTTAGTAAATTAAACAATCAACACCTTCAAGCTTATTAACATATTTAAACCAACAAGACAGAATTAAAAATAAATAATGACTTATTTAATATTTATTATTTATCACATTATTAAATTCTTAAATTAATCTTTATCATTTATTTAAATCCATTAAACATTTTTAAAAATATTCTTTCTTACTTTATTTCATTTTTTAACTTTTATAAGATTATTTTAATAAATAAATTAAGTCTATTTTATTAAGTTATGTTTTTAAGCAGTATTTTAAAAATCAGATTTAATATTTCACTTTAATTATTTTATTTTTATCTCGTGATAGCCAATATAATAACATAAATTTTATAACACAGATTTTAAATTGCCTTTAAAAAAAACCAACTTTATGTGTATGTGTCACCCCAATTAACGTTGTTTTACAAAACTAGAGCCCCCTACAAGCGCTTGTAATAATCTAAAAATAGACTAACAATTTCATTTTTTAAAAAATAAAATATTTTTAAAAATAAACAATATCTTACAATATTTTAAAATAATACTTAAATTATTAGTAAAATCAAATATTAATCTTCTATTAATGTACTACTAATTAAAATATTATATTTACATTTATTAAATATTAAATCTTTATCAACAATAAATATATGCATTTAAATTTTAACTTGTTCTTTTTAAATCCTTTAAACATTCATTTATTAATTTATTAATGCTCATTGATTATGAAACAGTTTACCATATATGTCCCATTGAAAAATCTCTCAAGCATCAGCACAATTTCTACATATCAAATACTCATGAATTACTTTAATTACACTTTTTGAAAGATTGTTATAATAAAACTAACATCATATAGCTAAATATCTTAAATTTAAAATTTTTTTAATAGATTGATACAA
>JAQFVV010000559.1:0-132995 GCA_028023455.1 Epiperipatus broadwayi | reverse complement strand
CTCAAGATCAAAAAAAAATATGTAAAATTTCATATAAAAATAAAAGTTTAAAATTAAAAATATTTAATAAATAAACATTTTATTAAACATATTATTAATAACAAAAATATATAAAGTGTGTAAATATAGCATGTGATACCTATATATATATATATTGTGATTTTTTTTAAAAAAGTGATATGTTTACATTTTATGGCTACCATTTTAAATTAATATGTTGTGTGAGATTAATATTCTATTGCAGCATTCCCCAAACTATGTTCCATGGAACACTGATGTTCCATAGAAGGTTAATAAGTGTTCTGTAGCATTAAAGAAATTTGTAATTCAAAGACCTAAAAACATTGTTATTAAAAATGTTATTAATTATTTATTGGTTTTTTTTTTTTTGTTATTGTTTATTTGTTTATTATTTTCAAGAGTTCTGTTTTGTGTAACTAAAATTTTGGAATAAGTGTTTACTGTATTTTTTAACTCATATACTTATTTACATTATTTGTTATTAAAAGTGAAAAATCCAAACCTATCTTTCTATCACAAAACCAAAATATTCCGTTCAAATTTTAGGATTTATAAAGTGTTCCACAATAGAATAAGTTTGGAAAACACTATTTTATTGAATTATAAATGGTTAAATTAAATTAAAAGTTGTACAAATTAAATTAAATTAACATACATTTTAAAATTTATTTTGCTACACTTTATGTAATGTTATCAGTGTATGTTTTTACATTTGTAAGTATCTATCAAATAAAACTTTTAGGTTTTTTTTTTCAATGCTGTTTAAAAAACATTTTAAAAATCAACAGTCAATTATTTTTTTATAAAAATATTTTAATTAAATAAAAATTAGATTAAAATTTTAATGTAAATTTTGCCTGGAAAAAAGAAAATATTTCTATTGTATAAAAAATACTAATAAAAATTAGTTAAATAAAAATTATTTTTTAGGTAACTTAGGGACATTTTTATTTATTTTTAGTGCATTTTAAAACTATAAATAGTGAAAGTTTATTTTTAATTATATGCTAAATGAAATTTGTATTTTTTATGAAAATTGTTTATATTTATATGAAAACCTGTGTGAGAAATTATTTTTTCAGATTGCAATATGATGATATTGAACCAAAATTAGATAAGTTATATTTTTTTATTTATTATAATTGCATTTTTATTGTCCATCATCAAAATATTATACAGTAGTTTTTTTCTTGGTGTAAAACTCAACATTTATTTTATGAAGATAATGTTGTTGTGATATCAATATTCTATGGTATCAATATCCTTATAAATTGGCCACATTTAAAAAAATTGAAAATATTTAAAGATTGCTATAGCAAATAGTTGATAGTTAATTAAATTGGTGAGTATAAATTACTCATGATTGATGTGACAAATTATCATTAAAAAGTACTTTTTTGTGTGTTGAATGTTGGCTATATAGAAATAAATGGCTAAAAACTTTATATATAATGCAGATACATTTTTCCTAAAGACTTTACATTGTGGAATTTTGTTTAACAAAAAAAACACATGAATCTTTTCACACACAATTCTAATTGTATTTTTAATTACATTACAAAGTAGAACCATGTAATAGAATAGAAAGAGGCTCTTGTTTCCATGTTCAACAAAGTTATATTTGTTAAATATTTCATTTTCAAAATTTTTTAGTTTCACCTTATATTTTATATATACATTTAGCTATAAGTGGCATTTTTATTTTTAAAACAAAACTATAAATACTTTGTTATGTACATTAATACTAGATTTTAATTTTAATTTTTCCTCAATTTATTTGCTGTTCTTAATGAAATAATTTTTATATTAAATCTAAAATATTGTTTTTAATTTTATTATTATAGTTACTTAATTATGACAATGAGTAAAATTTTATTTCTTTCATATTTTTTTTTGTATTTTTTTATATCTTTAACTCTCTTTGTTCTTTTATTAAATATAGTGTTTAGAGAAATATCATTTCTATTACTTATATATATAAACCTTTCCCAGTTAATATTATATACTAACTAGATTAACACTCCAACATTGATAATATTTTATTTACTCAGCATCAGTGAGAGAGCATTAATCTATTTAATATATTTACGTGTGTATTTGTGCATGTGTGTGGAATTCATATTTTTTATTTTACTGGTATTCATTTATAGTTATTTTTTAATTGCTAGTTTGACATCTTAGATTTAACCTGAAATATAGAATCCTGACAACCTACTTTGGTGTTATAATTTGCAGTTTAAGATTTCAATGAACAGAATTCACATAAATCGCTAATGTCAATGAAAATTTAATCTTTTATGAAATTTTATGGTTGAAACCATTTAACAATTAAAATTTTAGTTTAAACTATTGCACTTAAATGCCAACAGTAATCAAAATATCAAGAGAAAAGAGGAAAAATTCTTCTTAGGAAAAAAATATACTTTTATATCTGCACAGCTTTTTTCATTAATGTTAATAGAAAAACTATATATAATTTTTACTTGCTTATGAATATCCTTTTATGATAAAATTATTGAATATTTAATTTTGGATATATGATGTTTACATACAGCTTTGTTTGAATATATTTGATTTTTTGAAAAAAATTCATTGGAAATATATATGATCTTTGTATTTGACTTTATTGTTATTGTTTTTATGATTTATAATCGGAAACTTAATTTTAATATTTCTATTATTAATTTAATATTTTTAATAAAATTTAACTAAAACATAAAGTTTTCAATAAGAATACATTTTTTTTTTTGTAAATACAACTGAGAGAAAATATTTAAAAAAAGTCTTATGACTGTTTTCTAACATAACAGCTTAATGAATAAAACAAGAAATCTATTCATCTTTTGTAATCATATTCCTAAATTTTTTTAAACCCTAGATTTTATAATGTTAAAAACATTATAAATAAGTAGAATATCATTCATATGATCAATAGAACTTGAGATCAATTTAATAAAAAATGGGTATGACTTAATAATATTAGTAATACATATATATGTGTAATACTTATACTTAGTGATGTGGGTTATTCTTCTTTATCTTGTATTTATTTGGTTGAATATATTTTTAGTGCCAAGAACCATAATCATAGCTTTCTTATTTCATTGCATTGCTGTTCTTATATAATTATTATTATTCTGATTATGCAAATGGTCTCATTTACATATTCTACATGTGTGATAGTTAGATACTGTTCTCTCATATTTATGACATTCTTATGATTAGCTGTGAGTCATGCCTTTTTTACCTTTCTTTTTCAGTCTTTGCATTCTACAAATACTAGGTTAATGCCTTGGAGATTAAAGCCATGACCATATTCTCTTTCATGATCCCAGGACATGTACCTATATTCAAAGTTTTCTTGATGCTGCCCTATTCTGATGGTGATGCGGGTCCTAAATTCACTGTGAGGATCATGAAAGAGAATATGGTCACAGCTTCAATCTTAAAAGTATTAACTTAGTATACCTAAAATGTGATGATTGAAAGAGGAAGATAAAAGAGGTATGATTCATAGTTAATAAGATCATCATAAACAGAAAAAAACAGTATCCAATTATCACACAGGTGGAATATGCAAATGATCTTGTTTGCATAATTAGAATATTAAAAAAGATTTTATAAGAAACAGCAATGCAACAAAATAAGAAAGTTATGATTATGGTGCTCAGGCAGAGTTGTATCCATGTAAATTAGCTTCATGTGTGTTTTCCAGTGATTTTGCTATGGAAACTATGATAAAAGCTATTAATGAACAATAGAGTAAAAAATACTTTAGTCCTCAGTACTATCCATGGCAATTGATAGTTTCCCTAGCAACATTATTTCTAAAACACATTTGAAGCTAATTTACATGAATATGATGCAACACATTAATTTGCTTGCATTATAAATCCATAAAAAAATTGAAATATATCATATAAACTCTCTGAGGAAGCTGAAATATTAGTCACAGAATTTTAAAAAGTTGTTATATTCTAAATCCTAGTGCTTGTAAAAATAATTTTTGGGTTTAAATCTATATTACAATTCAGGGTTGAAATAAAATAGATCTATTTTTATCTATAATTTACACCTATGATAAAAATTATTAATGAACATTAGAGTAAAAAGTGATTTATCTTTGAGAATTATCAATGGTGATTGATAGCAACATTACTGCTAAAACACATTTGAAGCAATTTTAAATTCAGAAAAGAATAAAATTAATAAATTGAATTATATATTCATAAAAAATAAAAAAGTTCAAATGAAATAGATAGATAGATAGACAGACAGACAGACAGACAGACAGACAGATAGACAGACAGACAGACAGACAGACAGACAGACAGACAGACAGACAGACAGATAGATAGATAGATAGATAGATAGATAGATAGATAGATAGATAGATAGATAGATAGATAGATAGATAGATAGATAGATAGATAGATAGATAAACAGACAGACCGAAAATTGTCATACATGAATAGAAATCTATATGCATACATATACAAATATGCTTTATGAAATATCCAGTGAATTTGAACTAGAATACCAATTTTATTTAGCCTAATACATTTTCAATGCCAAGCACCAGATTTGTGGCTATTATTACTTACAACTAAAGACTACTATAGACATACATATATGAATATGCTTTGTGAATTATTTATTGGTTACTTAGAAAAGCATATTCATATACGCATGTGCATAATCTGTTATATTTAAATCAAGGAGTGTTTTCATAATTACTAATACATATATAGAAAGCGAGAGAAAGAGTTGTCATATACTGTAGCTAAAAGGCATTTTAATTATCTATACTAGCAGTGATATCAGGAGTATATATATAATCATTGAACCTTTTGTCTTCACTATTAATGCTTTTATAATTTGTGGCTGTATAGTGTAATATTAATTTTAAAAATAGGTTTTAGATAAACGTATACTAAAAAACTTTTTGTCTAGTTTTAATTCATTTTTATCCAATTTATCAATTAATGGTATATTAATAAAATGCAACTGATTAAACCTTTTGATGTAACCCTTAAATTAAGCTGATTAAAAAATTAAATAGCCTGTTGATAGGAAAATTACGTAATATTGAGCATGAAAAGAGAAAAATTAATCTTCAAAGTAAAAATCTTTTAATCGCTCTACTATTGTGCTAATCAACACAAACAAATATGTTATAATAAATTGGTTACCAAAGTAGCAAGCAAGGACAAACTCTCACCAAAGATAATTTTGTTCATAGTATTTTATTGTCTAATTCACTCAACCTGCCTTCAGTCAAAGAATTTTATTTGTATAGTGCATCTATTTTATCAATAAGCCATTTGAAAGTACTTTATTATTTATAAACTGTGATATATATATATATTTATCCCAGAAGTGTTAAATATAATTTATGACTTTAAATTTTTTCTACATAAACATTACTGTTAAGCTATATAAAACCTTAGGTAGTTGTGGTGTGAACTCAATGGCCACAAGAGGTGCTGTTTCTGTGTCAACAATCAGAAGTATCCAAGGTAGGGGTCAAAAGCAGTGCTGCTTGTTCCAGCTGCTAGGTGGCACTGTTCACCATGCGTAAGCACAGGAACCTCCCACCAGCTAGCTGACAACAAAGCTTCCCACTTGGCAGTGCTGGTTGCCATGCATAATCCCATTTAGCTTACGTCATCTGCTACCAGCAACTAACAAGAATAAGCATCACTGCTTTTGGCCCCTACCCTGGATACTTCTGGGTGTTGAAACAAAATTAGCACCTCTTGTGTCCATTGAGCCCATACTCCACAGCTACCTAATAAAATAGTCTGTTAAACATGCTTGGATAATAATGTGCTAAAGTAATGTCAATTAACTTATTTAATATTTGTTTAAAGCATCAAAATGTAATAGTGTAAACCTAGATAAAAGTTAGTTTGAGGAATGCTATGTTTTAAATTAAAGCAGTGAATAAAATTTGTGTTGCTAATTGTAAAGTATGATTTATTTGTGTTAAAGTTTCTATTTTGCTAGTTTTCAAAATAAAATACATTTAAAGTAGTATTTTAAAAGATATTAGGGTAATATCTTTTTAAAGTTAACATTTAAAACCTTAAGTTTAAAGATGGCTAAGTTAAAAGAGATTTTAAATGAAATAAGTTTTTATAAGTAGTTTAATTTCATTGTTTTTAAAATGATGATTATATTTTGTGTATATGTGTGTGCATATGTTGTGCATGTGTGTAGATATATTAAAAAATTTAAAAGGGATTATTAAAAGTAATATATTTTATAGAAAGGGTACTTTAAATAATGACAATATATTAAGGAATTCTTAAAAGGTAAAAGAGGGTTTATTTTGAATAAAATAAGTTTGATTTAATTAAATAATAATTTTTATTATTAAAGGGTTGAAGGTAAATAAATAGTTTATTTGATAATTAAATAAAGTTAATGAAATTAATTTTATGTGTTAATTATAGTCTAGACATCACGTTTTGAAAGTTTTAATTAGTAAGTTCAAGGTCAAAAAGTCTATAAATAAATGACCTAGATAATTAGAAAGGTTAAAATTACACTAATGTTTAAAGATTCCACCCTAATACTTCAATTGGATTGTTGAATTATACCATAGTACAACGTTGTAATAATAAAAAAAAACAATGCACAGGTGTTTATAAAAAGGAAAACTGAAAATAAAAACACATCTTTAAAAAATTAGCCTTATTTTTCCCTTAATCAGTTTTAAAAATTTTTCAGTCCATTTTATTTTAAATTGTTTATTTGTATCAGTTTAAATGTCTAGTAAGAAGTTAAAGTTATCCTTGTGATGCTTCTCTGCCATGTGTTTTTCATCTATCCATGAAATAATATATCACTGAAAGATGCAACAATATTATTTCTTAAAAAATTTATAAATCATCTTGAATGAAAAAATTCTTGGAAACTGATGTGACATTAAGAAATGTGTATGTGTATTTTAAACTTATTATAGATGTTTAGTAATAACCTGTAGATTTATACTTTACGTTTGTCTTCAATATGATAATATTAATTCGTGCTATCACACTTCCAACGTAAAGCTGTAGCAACAAATAGAAAACTAAATTTTTGCACAATGTCAAAAATTGTCAGGACATGTGTTCGAACCTGCATCTGCAAAATTAGTTTGTACTGAGAAGCATGATATTAGGCGAAAGGTAAAAGAAGCTTACTTTATAGCAGAGGACTCCTTCGCCATTAATCGTAATGATGCATGTTTTGCTATATCTAAAAGATGGTCTTAGTGACTCATTTACATAGAATTTGCATATCGTATTTATTTATATAATGATTTCAAAGAAAGAATCATAACTGGCATGAATATGAGAAGTACATCTTCTTGAAAGCGCTCAGCCATTTAATTTAATTTTCTATTTGTGGACAGCTTTACGTTGGAAGTGTGATAGCACGATTTAATATTATCATATAGACTTTTAGTTAATTCTTTCTTTTTGCTATTAATCATTGCATTTAAAGCTTTAATGCATGAATTTTAAATTCGTTACAGACACTGATTCTAATTATTAATGAAGTTATCTGTTATATCTTGAAAAAGTTCAGATTTTAAATAAATAATTATGCAGATAATATATTTAATAAAAGAATATCAATCTTAATTTATTGGAAATAAGTTTAAAAACCATTATATTTTATCAAATTAAAAGATCTACAGTAATGAATGGTTTAAAAATTATTACCAGTCTTAAAAACAAGATAAAATGCAATAGTTTTAAACTGCTTTATATAATTCTAATAAAGGAAAATGTCTTCTGAATTGACTTTCTCAATATATTAGAAAAACCTTTGTTAGTGTATAAAATACTTTATTTTTATTACAATTTATTAATTTAGAATTCATCTATCTATTTATTTAAAGAATATTTTCATTGCCTTCTAATGAAGAAATAATTCAAATTCACATCATGCTTTAACACTAACAAAATAATGTTTGAATTAATAAAGGAACTGTTTATTGCTGACTTTATAATGCCTGCTCTTATTTCATTTCTCCTTAAATTTATATTTCAGTTCTGGACAATTCTGCTCAGGACTGTTGTGTGCATATTTAGTTTATCTACTGTAATAAAAGATTGTGTTGTGGTATATTTTATTAAGGAAAATCGCAAAAGGGCTCTTCAGTTAAAAGGATTAATTTCATTTTAAAATGAAAGAACTTTTAGTCTTTAATTTCCATGAGTAAACAAAATATAGCATATGTTTAGGTTTTATAAATTTGAAATTATTCTTATTATTATGTAATTATAGTTTATGATTTATTCTTATCTGTTGTTATTGTTGTTGTTGTTGTTATTATTATTATTATTATTATTATTATTATTATTATTATTATTATTATTATTATTATTATTGTTGTTGTTGTTGTTGTTATTATTATTATTATTTATGATGTTATAAAATATATTTACAATAATGCATATAGGTGAAGTGGATTTGGTAAGAAATGTTTAGAAAACCTTTATTTTAGTAGCAATTATCATTATAATTATTGAGAGTTCTAATTATTATTATTTCATAATGCATTATCACGCCTGGGCTAAAAACAGCCTTTTATATTTGATATATGATTATGAATAAAAAAGTTTTTAAAATCCGTGTGTAAATTTAGATAGCATATAAAATTTAAACATTTAATATCATTATGCAATCACGGTGTGTCAGTTTACACATAATGTTAGACTAAATAGATGTGTTGTTATACTTATTAATAACATGTCTTAGTTTCTATAGCAAAGTTAAATCATATCCTACCAGAATTTAATGGTGAAATTTTTTAAACACATATAGCTAAAATTTCTCAGTTGATATCTATCAATTTTTATGCAATAACTAATTATTATTATTTAATCTGATAAAATTCGAATAAGGATCTCAGTTTTAAAATATTTCTCATTGCTTATTATTTTAGAAAATGATATGACTATTATTCTACATACCAAGAACTTATTATCATTTCACTGTGTTCTCCTTGAGCATATTGCTTTATCACCAAATATTTTGAATTCCATTATTTCAGCAAGGCAGTGTAGGAATAAATTTGTTAAGAAATACAGAATCATTATTATGGTATCTAAAAAGTTTATCATCATCAAGTTGAGTGTTATATCGTAAACCACTTGGCTGGCTAAATAATGTCTCTAGTAATAAATATACCAACTTTCATCTCAAAATTATATACTCAATTAGATTATATTTAGTCTCACTTTATTCAGTCTTAAACATATTGATTAATATATGTTGTTGAGATGAATATAGTACTTGGGGGGGGGGGAGGATTTGTCACAAAAAAATATTAAAATGTCTGACACAGAAGTAAAGCTTTAAACCACTAAACATTACATGATCACCATTTCTTATGCTTAAATAAGCTGTTTACACAGAGGCTAAACTCTCCATACCGTAGCACCACCACTACTAAAATTTAAGTGCAGTGCTCTCAGATCCAAGGCTCCTCACTGATGAAAGCCAAAAGCTAAAAAGTAGTCAGGGGATATTGGATGAGTAGGCACTAGATAGGGTTTTTATGCACAAATATTCTTGCATCCATTGATTACTCTGGCTTGCAATGATGACACTACCATATGGAGGGTTTAGCTTCTGTCTAAGTAAAGCTTTATAACCATCCAAGCTTTTATTTCTATCTCTGAGTAAATATCACTCCCAGACTAAAGATAATATCCCTGCATAATTAGCAATTCTAAACAAAATGAAACTTTAATAAGTTTTTTTTTTTCTAGATCAAATTTTAATCCTTCCCACAGAGATTAAAAAGAGAAATATCTTTACCAAGTTAAACGACTAAAAATTTTATTAACTTACATTCTACAAGCATCTGCATTATCAACAGGAACAAAAAAACAATCAACTCATTCTGAATTAGTTTGCAAAAATATTATCTGCTAGACTAAGAATAATATTTCATTTTATTAATTTTAATCTAAAAACTTTTAAATTAATATATATTATATATTAGCGACATATTCTCCGACCAAGACTAAAGATATTTCACCAATCTCGCATACATTTCAACATTAATTTTTTTGAATTGTTAATACTACATTATAGAAAGTGTCTTCAAAGTTATATACAGAGTTATATATCTCAATGTGCTACTTAATCTTAATAACAAATCAATCTAATAGATGTTTCAATACAGAGCATAGTTCGGTATAAAGAAAAGATTAACAATATTGCAAATCAACTACAGATTATTGCTGCTTTCAGCAGGTCATATTCATAGCATTAAATAAAGTTGAAAGTGGAAATAAGCTGTAGTTAATCTGTAATATAGTTAATTTTTTGTTTATAGTGAATTACATTCTGTGATGAATTACAAAATAATAAGAAAAGTACTAAATTTTATTGATTAATAGATTTTTATCATTCCATTCTGACAATTCAATTGGCATCTTATAGTATCCTTTTTTTTTCATCACATTTCTGAAAAGCTGCTATTTTCCTAACTGCTTACCATTCTCTGAGCTGTCCTGTTCCAAGCATATCTTGAGAGATTTTACAGTTTTTTGAATACTATTCGCTAATAGATTTATTTTAGCTGATCTTTACTCTTATCAGGTAATTTCTCTAAACACCAATTGCATCATACCTTATTCAATACCATCTTTCTTTCTATCACTTTTTTTATTTTTTTTTCTCTGTGTGTGTCTCTATTTATGTTTTCCATGATTTGAATTTAAACTAATATTAGCATTAATATGAGACATAAGAAGCTTATTGTCCAATTTTCTAGCTTGGCATATCACTGTAAGTAACTAAATCACATTGGAAAGCAGGTTTATGATTTTAAACCAGCCACTGTACACTTTTTTACAGATAAATTTTTACAGTTTTGCATAAATCTTCAAAATTTGTTCAAAATCTGGACAAATACTTGGATACTATATTCTGTGAGTTTCTGATTACTAATTTTAGATAAAATAATAAAACTTTATCATGTTTATTGGTAGATGATATTTTACTTTCAATTTTGAAAGATATGTTTGTTACTAAACTCAGCATATCACAAATATATTAAATTATTTATATAAACATTAAAAGCGTAAAGCTAAACTAATCAATAAATAATCAAAATGTTACATATATATTATAACGATCCGGAGAAAGGAAGCTTAATGCAATCTGCACTACAGGGCGCCATCTAGGCATTTGAACCTAGAAAAAATTTATAAAGTAGGCAGATACGTAAGTCAAAAAATTTTTATTTTATTTTATATATTTTGATATCCAGTCGTTAGCCCATTGTCACTAGCTCAATGGAACAGCAGAGATTTATATTTACAATAAATTCTTATTAAGAATATTTTAAAAAAAGAATAAAATAAGCCACTGCCAGTAATTAACATACAAACATTTATTTACGCACATATATATATAAAATTTAACATTTTTATTTTACTATGTTTGTTTTAGATTTTAATTTGATTTTAGAATTTAAATTTACATTTTAATTTTTATAATATTATAAGTTTACATTTTAATTAAGTTCGCACAGATGGATTTATGAAAGTTTGTTTTATAATGTTAAGTATAGATTGGTTACATAGATTACACAGTTAAAAACATTTCAAAATAAACATAACCAATCAAAATACAAAGTCATTGATAAAGTCAATTGCAGAGGGAAATTTATAAGAACCCAATAGCATTCATCATAAGATGCTGCAAGACACCAATAACTTAAAAGACATCCAACATAAATACATCTTAGATACTCACTGTAAGGTATCAGTATTTACCGAATGTCTATATATTTTGATCAAATATGAAAACCAAAAACATAATTAACCGGTAACGAACCCATGCAAGTGTCTATACCCAACCTAAATTTAATGCATTTTTATTTAGAGTGTCGAGTATGAATAGACTACATAGATTTGCATTTGAAAGAAAATATTCTATTCTTATTTAACCTTAGGCCAAAAGTTCACAGTCAAACCTTCTCCAATCCATCTGATACATTTATGTATTCAATGTAGCATGAAAATACGACAACACAAAATACTACTGTCAGGAATGTACATCTGAACAGTAAGTAGAGTTAGAGAAGACATTGTCTCTCTACCAACAGGAATGCTACATCTGTTGGCGAGTAGAACAATAAACAAAAAACTCCATAGGAATGGACTGCGGTCCTTTGCCAACTTATAAACCCATCCATAGGCAAACAGAAGGTGTGTGGTATATATATGAAATCCTGCCCATAGCGGATCTCATACTACATCTACTAATTACACCAATATATCCAATCCATTGACCCAATTTAACTATGAAACAAATAACCTAAGATTACCCTCCCCTAATATAACTTTACAAATCTATATAGCCATTCACGCTAGACTTAAGTTTAACATTTATATAATTTTATTTATCGCACAACAAAAATCAAATAAACTTAAAGAACAAAAAAAAAATAAATGGAAATGATTTTACAAAAGAAATACATTAAATAAAATTATAACTAATTAATAAATAACGTTGGTCAGATAGGATTCTATTTCTTATAAATTAAAGACTGAGAAAGTTTATATTTTAAAGTTCTTAGTGTTTCAAATGTTTTTAAAGTTCTTACGATTTTTAAAATGTTCCTCTTTATCCATTGCATGCCGTTTGGAATCCACATTAAATCCCTCGATGATCCTGTTGTCCTCAGTATAAGAAAAGCGATGTTTCATTTCTTTTTTTTTTTATAACCACTGAAGGGATTGAAGAGTGCGTCTTTTCAATCCCTTCTCCTTCAACTCCGCACTAACACATATAGTCACATCTCATCATAATCTATTATTCCACTCACTTTTTATAGTAGCCCTTCAGATACAGTGGACATTACATCACAACAATGTGATGGTCCTTTCACTGAGGTCCGATTCCATTGTTTTTCATTCATTGGCTATTAGTTTCTATTGTTTTCCTATCTGACCAATGCTTATACATTTAAATGCCCAAGGCTAGTTTACATTTGACTAATTAAATTAATCATTTCCATTTTTTTAATAACATTAATTAATTTGTTTTGTACAAACTTAGATATATTTTTATCTTTAAATCTTTACTGACAATTTAGTTTTAAAATACTTTTTCTTTTATTAATAAAGTTTTATTTTAATAATTTTTTTCATCTGTGCGATTATATAGATACGAGTTTAGTATAGAATTTTAATTTTCAATTTTTAATTCTTAAAAAAAAAATTTTATTTTCGAACTTTTATTTTTTTCATGTTTACTAATAAAAAAACAATGTAACGATGTCTGTGCCCTTTACAATATATATATATATCAATAAATCCAATTATAAAAAATAATGTGTTAGTTTTATTTTTAGGTTTTTTGTCAAAGAAGTATGTGTATACATTTATATTTGACAGTGCACGGAATTTAGCCTGCTTACTTTTTACACATCCACCCTCGCACACACGTATGCATATATATGTAATAATATTAATTTTAATTTCACTTATTATAATATTGTAAAAATATTGCAAACTGAAAGAAATAACAATAAAAATAAAGGAAGCTATGCTAATATATAAATACAAGCAAGACTTAATCATAATAGGCAGGCAGCAAACGTTAAGATCACGGAATTATGGGAAGGTCAATCTTTCAAAGAATTAGTTGACAAAGACTACAGGATAGTTGAAAGCGCTCCTAAATGATGATTATATTTTTTGTCCTTTTCAAAATTTTTGATTACTATATTTACTAATATTTAATTATAAGATTTTATATATAACTATAACCATTAAATGTCTGTATTTTTAAATCATATAATAATAATTCAAACAAATTTATTTACACACAGTATTCAAAATTAAATAATATATTCTTTACCGGAAGTAATTTCGATTGTTTTATTGATAATCTTTATCAACCATTATCCCAATTGAAATATACATATAATATGTGAAAAATTATACCTCAAATATCATTATAGCTGATAGTTCAATCGTAAAGAACAGATTCAAGCTACTTGATTATATAATTCTACCACTACATTATAATTATCATCTAGTTTTGCTTATTTAAAATAATGCTCTCATATCAGTACTTTGTTACAAAAGAATTAACTAATTAGCATTCCCACTCAATTAAAATTTGTAATTATAAATTTATTAAACGCACATTGATTACATAAGTAATATTTACTGAGGCTGTAACCTTGAGAATATGCATGTAAAATGGGACAGTAAGGACCTCTACAGGTGATGAATAGAATTATTAAATATTGATGATAAAATACTTTCACTTATTCCTAATAAGTTGGTAGTTCTAAAACTAATACTCTCTCCTGTGATTCAGTCTTCCTACTTGATAAGGCAGAATAAACTAACATTGTGCAGTAACTTCTCTTCTTTTGTTTACTTTAGTAATTGATATCAATCTTTAACAGTTATTATTCTTCAGTATTAGCTGCTATTAATTATCACTCCAATCTATTATTAAAAAATTACCTATTTTTCTACCTCCTCTATTTCAACCAGAATCATTCCGTGCTCATAATTATCATTATCATTTTTTGTAATATTATAAACCAATTGATCGGGAATTCAAATGCAGATATTTGTCCTCTTTACGCCTTGTATTTTAGAAAGCATTCAGACAGTATCATTAGTTAACAGTATTTTTATGGAGATTTATCACAATTATAAATATTTTTTAAAGATTTTTGGCATGTAAAGTTTCTCCAATACAATTCAGCATTTTTTTTTTTTTGTAACTCATCATTGTTTGTTAAAATTTCTATTTGATTATCAAAATTCAAACATATCCACTTTGAAAAGTTATCATAAAAATCTATAACAAACTTTTCTTCTTTCACTCTTTTTTATCAATTACTAAAGTGAAAATATCAATAATATAGTTAAAGGTTTTTTGTAGTTCTTTACTTAAACTTGCCAAACAATAATAATAGATATCCTTGAATCTGTTATTGTAAATACTACAATAATACCAATTGTGAGAAGACATTTGGCTATCTCCGTCCATTCCTTTATTCATCTCACTGTTTTGTGCTAGTCCTTCTTATCATTTAGATTACAGTTTTTTTAATAGTAATCTATTAGATGTGTTGAAGATATTTTCTTTAATCAGATCTTTTATATCACTAAATTAAAGAATTGAATTATGAAACCAAACAGTGGATTTCTTTATCAATAGTGAAAATGCTTTTGATATTTTACTAAAAAATTTTACACCCCACAAAATTCACTAAATTGAAGAATTGAAATATAGAACCAAATAATCGATCTCTCTTCTAATAGTGAAAATGCATTTGAGTCTAGTTTAATTCAAAAATAACACTTTATTGTGAAACAAGTCTTTCTCGTTGCTTATTTCACCACCCCCCCCCTCTTTTGTTTCCCTTTCCTCTTCCCAATCCCCCCCTTTTTTCCTCCAGGCTTGTAGGCTGATGAATTCTTATTTCCATTTCAGTCCAAATATTACCTGTCAATTACGTTAATAACAGTGAAAAGAACATACTTCATTTCAAAATTTTACAACTACTTTACACTTAAAATTCTAAAAATAGATAGCATGATCCAGCAGAAGTGATATAAAGACATAATTTTCCTAAAATAAATTAATGGTAACAAACATCAAAAATATCATTTCGTGATAAATTTGAACATGATATTTGTAGTTAAACCACTAAACATCACATGATCACTATCTCATACTAGCACAATAATTGTTATTAAACAATTCAAAACAAAACAACACTCTCCATATAGGTGCAGTGCTCTCATATCCAAGGCTCCTCACTGATGAAGGCCACAAGCCAGAAACTAGTCTGGGGATATTGGATGAGTAGGCATTAGATAGGGATTTTATGCACAAGCCTTCTGGCATCCATTGATTGCTCTTGTTAGCACAAGATGGCACTACTATATGGAGAGTGTTGTTTTGTTTTGAATTGTTTAATGATATTTGTAGATAAGTTAGATCCTATTTGCAATACCAAGATTGACATAAAGTCACTACGAAAAGCTGTAGTATTGATTACTTTTATTGAAAGAATTTGGATGAAGAAAGAATACCCTAAAAATCTCCAACTGGACAACATACTGAAATCTTTTTAAATGAATCCACTCAGAAAATTTAAAAGATAACATGTAAGATATTAAAAAACAGAATAAAAATCCAGCATGAAATATATATATATATATTATGTGCTGGATTTATATATATATGTGTGTGTGTATGTAATACAATACTTTTAATGAACGATTAGATGGAAATCTTGAATGTGTGGAGTAATCCATTTAAATCAACTTAATTAGAAAGCTCTTGGCTGGAGACAATTGTTTTAAGTTAAGTGCTTTCTAATTAAGTTGATTTAAATGGATTACCCCACACATTCAAGATTTCCATCTAATCATTCAATAAAAATATTGTATTACATACACACAAAATTTATATCTATATATGTATGGATCTATTCGTATTTCGCAGTTTTATTTTTTTTTTTAAGTGTCATAGCATCAGCCGCGACGTGAACCCGCGACCCAGGCAACTGCCTGCAAGTGCAAGGCAGTCGCGCTGACCTCTCAACCACCAATGCAAGACTATTTCGCAGTTTGATTTGTAAGCATTTTTTTAAAACTTTACATACTTTTTCTATTTTATTTTTATTTTTTGGGAATTAGATTGATTTGTTAATGATTATTGTCAGATAGATAAATTGTCTTCAGGCAAAACTTAGTAATAACAATTGTATTAAGAAAAATTTCAAATTTGCTTATACAAATAACTATGTACATACACACAAACTTTATTAGATTACTTGGATATATCTCGTACAAGTAAAAATATAGCCAGGTGATCTTAAAAATAATGATTACATGCATAATAATAATAATAATAATAATAATAATAATAATAATAATAATAATAATAATAATAATAATAATAATAATAATAATAATAATAATAATAATAAATAGCCACTGTAACTGAGTATGGCGTTCCAACTCAAAAAGGAAAAAAAAACTATTCTAAAAGTGTGTTTTGCGATGACTTTGCAAACCAATATGTAAACTACAAATACATGTAGAACATGCTGGTCCATTTTTCTGTTTACTGAATATTTTACAATTCTGTTTTTTTAATTTCTTCAAAGGAAAATGTTTTTCTAAAATATTTCAATACCATATCAAATTGTAGCTCTTCAAAGTGTTCTTTTCCCTGCCATATCTTTTCCACTAGAAATGATTAACGTAGAACTTCTTTAAAATGTCTTTAAAATAATTTATATGTCATAGATGTCTATTTCTCCCATAAAAACAATGCTCAAATCGGGCGTCAAACATTCTTTTAGAAAGTCTTCCATTGTTCAAGAGTTTTACATGTCCAATCCAATGAAGGTATGATTTTATTATCGGGGATTCAATAGTCTCACATCCATTAAACAGAAGAATAATTTTATGATCTTACCATATCAAGAAATTTTTTTTTTTTAAAAAAAAAAAGACAATTTTATTTTAAAATAAACTACAAAAAAAAAAATATTTTTTTAAAAAATATTAATTTTATAAGTATAAAATTGAAGATAAAACAAAAGCGGTTATAGCTAATAATATTTTTGCTTATTAAATGTAGCATTTGTTTTTGTTATGTGTGTGTGTGCGTGCGTCTCTATAGTAAGTTTTTTTTTTTCATATGTCAAATGCGTTAACCGAGAGCGAACCCGGGCCAGCTGCTTAGAAGGCAACTATGCTAACCACTAGACCACCAACGCTTGACTAAGTTTTTCTCTTAAGTGAAGACAAACAATAAAAAACAAAAAGTACTACGATCAAGACAACGATTAACTTTATTATCGCGATAGTAGTTTTCCATTTCCAATTAATACTTAATCTAGCATCTATATCTAAAATCACACTTATCGTATTATAAATATATTTAGTTTTTAAATCTTACTTCATTTAAAATGCATATTCTAATAGTGACTGGATAAAATTAATTTAAACTATTTAAAATTTCAAAAATCATATTTTTCTTTAGCATATGACAATTAGTAAAATACGTACTATGGAAGCCAATATACTATTGATATCTTTAAAAAAAGAAAAAAAAACATTATCTTACTATAGTTTCTTATATGTTTCACATTATATTACGCAATGAATTTTTTTCAATAAAGAAAAATCGAATTTAAAAAAATATTAAAAAAGACATTATTTTTATATTTGAAGCATAATCCGAGTATCACAAAATAAGGTTTACTTACCACGAACTGTCATCGCTCAAATAGTAGAGTATTTTTGTAATTAATAATCATATATCTAAAAAAAATAATTATTTAAAAGTTGAAGATTTACAAGTTTTACATATTACATCAAAGGTTTATGTATCGATCGCTGAAAGAAAAAAATGACTTCTTAAAATCATATGAAGAACGATAATATTTCCCTTCGACGTTTGCGTGACAATTTTTTCGAAAGAGCACTTCTTGGATGAGAAAGAGATTCAACGCCAAACAATCGCTTTACTGGAAATGATTTTCATAATTAAAAAGAGTAAAATATATGTTAAGAAAAGTTTTATCGAATGCTTGTTCGTAAAACTATAATAAATATTTTATTATTTTTTTAACTTATTATTAATTAGCTCGATTTTATTTAAGATCCTAATATTAATAAATAATTGCACGTTCCATGAACGTCCGTATTTATATATATACAACTTATTGGGTGGCTGTAGGCAACGTGGATTGTCTGAATGATATTTAGACGCGAATTTCTGCGAAATATTAATGTTATGATTAGAAAGATCTTCTATCCCAATTTATTTGTATACATTTGTGATGAATCAAATCAATTTAGATTTATAGGGTGTTTCTGAGAGCTTATTATTAATTCGTGAGCTATCGTCCAGAATAAAAATTTTCAGACCAACTTCTCACTTTGCATCCATTTTAAAAATCAATTTGCATCATTAGGTGAGTCAGAGGTTTGAACCCCTGAACACATCCGGTAATTAGATTGTTTTTATTTGTATGTCTTAAGTACAATCCATTTGATCTTGAGGCTTGAATATTTTAGAAATTAATTATATATATACAACCATTAGAAACAAGTCATTACTTAGACAATCTCAATATAGATAATAATCAAGAATTTCAAACTGTTGTCAAGGCAATCTCCTTTTAGCAAAAGAAGTGGAATCCTATATATATATAACCCATCAGTGCAGCAGAAATATTTTTCAATAAGTAGTATAATCTTATATCCACAATGGAACAAAAAGGTTATATATATATAAACCTATTTCCAAAACAAGTCAAGGAAATTTTACATTGGATAATAGGTCAAGATTTAATAATAACAAATTGTTGGAAGAATACAATGCAAATCTAAAAGATTTACTTGGTTACAAATAAATCATTTCTAAAAAATTTAATACGCTCTTATAATATAAATCTACTAATGGATCAACCAAGTCGAAAGCATTATTATGACAATTCACAAACCATATTCCCAAAGAAATGAACTCTCAAATAAAGTCCACCTTTTTTTATATCAATGTTAACCTATTTATCAGATAAGAAAAAAAAACATTTTTATCTGAAAATTAATAGATTAGCATTGATATAAGAAAAGGTGGGTATTATATACACGTTTATTTAAGTAATTTTTTGAGGCTGTGGATTTTGAATTATAATAGTAATGTTTTCGAACTTGTTTGTTCCATGAATAGATTAATATTATCTGCATTACATATTTGATAAGCTATTGTTACAATTATTAGAATATATATATATATCAGTTCTTCAAAAATTAATTTACATTAAGATATATATGCTGGTTTAAGTTTGCTTGCTATCTGTTATTGTTCTGGATAACTCTAAATAAAAAGTTCTAAAATATGAAAGAAGTAATCCTTTTCTTCTTGCAAAAAGTTATTGAACATGACAGCTAGAGGGCAGTTCTATTATTATTTCAAATAGACTTGAACATTTTTTTTGCTGTAAAAAGTTATTGAACACAGTCGGTAGGGACAGTTCAATTATTATTTAAATTAGACTTAGTAAACTTCACATATTATATTTATATAAACAATAAATTGACTTACATTAGCATCTGAAAAAATATTTGTATCCAATCAAATCTTTTAGATTTACATTATATTCATCTACTAGCTTTTGCTATTAAATCTTAAAATATCATCCAGTATAAAATTTTCCAAATTAAGCATCTTTCATACATATATAAAAAAATTCTGGAATAAAATCTATAATATATACTGTATATATACCAACATAAAAATATAAGTAATAGCTATGATGATGATGATACGTCCTGTAGCTTTTTTTTTTCAGAGTCAGGAATCTCTCAGTTACCATATCCAGAGAAACCTTTTACCTTCTCTTCCATTCCTGCTTTGAATTTTTCCCATATTCTTCTATATCCTGCTTCATCCCATTTCCACAATATAATCTTTGTCAACTCCATGGCCTTTGTATCTAAATCTCCCTTTATCTTTTTCCAAACCCAGCATAAAAACCAAGTACCCACCTTCTGTATAATCACTTTGTTTATATTTATTTTCCCACAACTTCATGATTTGTACCCTTTCTACTTGAAAGTATTTACATTCAATTAACAGATGCCTAATATTTTCTATGTCTTCCTTACACAACTTGCAGACTAAATCACCTATATTTTTCTATTTATGAGTATATTCCCTTGTTGCTAAAGGTTCTGTTCAAGCCTTAGGCAGTTTAAGGCATGTACTGCCATCTTGAGTAGCATTTAACAGTTAAAATTTAAAAAATCAAATTCCATTAAAGTCACATCTTAATATTTGATAATTAAAAATATATACTCAGAGGAAAGGTACTTTTTTAATATTGAGATTACTGCCTGGCATGCTTTCAGTATATTTAATATATCATATTCATGGAATATAATGGTGTGAATTACAAGTTTGTTATATTAGTCTTTAATTATTTTCTAATAAACTATTAAATGTATTCAAATTCAGATTTATTTAAATCGCCCATTTCTTTGTCATGGGTTTATTCTTATTGAATGGAGGAGGGTTTCTTATTTTATTATAGAATCTATTTATAGTGTTTATGATTTTATCATGATTACATCCCAACTTTTGATGGTCATTTGTATACTTTTCAAAGTTTTTTTTATTGTATGCTCAGGGTTTTTGATATAAGGTGTATTGCTCCTTTTATATTTAAGGGCTTAAGCATCATTCTGTAGTCCAGTGTGTGGCCTTGTCTTTGTATAAACCAATCCGAAAACGTTATTCATCTACTATTGTCTTCTTTTTTCAAGGTCTATGATAGAGTCTATACCCACTCCAATTCCTGTTGCATTTTATCAGTCTGTGTGTCTGTACCACATATAAATGTGTCATCCACATATCTACTGTATATTAAGCTTGATTTTAGATGCATGTATTTGGGGATAACACAGTTTTCAATTTTTTTCTAGGAATAGATTACTGATAATGCTACTGATGGACAACCCCATCAGCCAATCATTATTTATTTTATATTTTCCATTTGCTACCACTGTGAGGTCTTTGTCCATCCATTTCAAGAATCTTCTATTCCATTCTGGACACCAAACCATATAATTCTTTTGCATTGAGTGAAGCAATTTTATTAGTAATATCTATTTTCATGCTTTTAAACTTGTTAACTAATTCATATGACGATTTAATTGAGTATTTGTCAAATCCAATTCTTCTGTAATCCACACAGTAATAATTTTTAGCCATTTTATAAAAATACAACTGCCAAAATTAAGACTCAATGGATGATTTTCCTTATGTAGTTTTATGTTCACAAACTATTTGCAGGTGGAGTGGTACATTTTAAAGTATTCCACTTTTGTAAATGCGTTCCTGCAATGCTTTCTAAGAATCATTGAAATAAATTCATTTTAATGTTCTTACGATTACATAATGCTATTTCTATAAATTTAAGATTTTTAATCTGGACATTATGTTTTATTCAGTACTCATCCTTTTCCATTAACACCATGCAGTTTTCTTTATCTTCTTTTTATACAAATCATATTGTAATCTTCTATATATGTTTAGTGCCTTTTATGTTATTATACCATTCAACTTTATACTTATTTAGTAATAAGTTCATTATTCTACTGAATAATATGACCTTTTAAGGGATCATTTTCCAATTTTGTTTCTATGTTAGCAATTTTTCGATTTTAGCATTTTTCTATCTCCCCTCCAATTTTGATCCATTATTTAATGTTATTGATTATTTCTGGTATTTGTTTATTTATTAAATTAATCCAATAATCTTGTTTAATTCCTTCCAATTTTTTGCTTTGTTTTATTGCTAAAAAAGATATTTTCTTCTTATAATCACGCCATTATATGACATGAATGTGATATATTGAATATATCAAAAGCATGTTAGGCAGTAATAAAGCAGAATATTAAAAAAGAACTAATTCTTCTGATGAGTAATATTAATTAATTACTAGATATTAAGTTGGCTCAAAAAAGAAAAGAAAATTAGTAATAATTGAATTAAAGTTAACACAGTTTTATTATCTTTCTTTAATAAGTTGTCTGCCACGTTTATAAAATATTTGTCAAGCATTGGTGATCTAGAGATCAGGGACAGCTGCTTTACAAGCAGTTGTCCCGGGTTTGCGGGTTCGTTTCCGGGCTGATGCTATGACACATGAGAAAAAAAACAAAAAAACATAATTTCTTTTTTGTGTTCTTTTTTTAATAAGTTTGCGTTTTTGAAAATACTATATATTTCTTTTTGCATATACATATTTTCTATAGTTTTTTTTTCTCATATGTCATAGCATCGGCCGGAACGCGAACCCACAACCGTCTGCAACCAACTACTTACTTGCAAGGCAGCTGCGATGACCTCTCGGCTAACAACGCTTGACATATAGTTGACGTTCCATTGTTCAAATTTCTTAAATGGATCATTTATTTATTATCAGACATATCTTTATCTCTATAGAAATCTGTTTACACGTCCTTTTTTTAAATTAATTAATTATAAATTTTTATTAAACGCACATTATTATATTAAATTAATTAATCTAAAAGTGTGTACCAAAATAGGCTTTTAAAAATACTTAAAAACAGTTTGCTTTCCTTCTTTCAAATCAAAATTATTTGCATACAGTTAAATAAATATAAAATCTGTAATTTTATATATAATTTGAAAAACTTTTGAATTAATTTTTAAAGGATTTTTTTAAGTATCTGCACAAACGCACTTACAGATAGCGAATTATCCTCTCCCCAATTCTCCTAGTCAAAAAAAAAATTTAAAAAAATAAAAATTTTAATTACAAATCATATACTTATGTATCTTACATGAATTTTAATAAAATATCTTACGTCAAATATTATAACAAATGCTGTGGGTATTAAGTGAAGCCTCTTAATATAAAATCCATTCTTATTAAATTATTAGTAAATATTTTTTTATTATATAGTAAATCTTGTGAATCCGGTATGAGTCATTACAATATATATAGTATTTCATTCAATGTCCTACATTTAATAAGTGATATGAACCTTTAATGATATTAAAAATCTTTTTTTTTCATGTGTCAAAGCCTCGGCCGGGAAGCGAACCTGGGACAACTGGTTGTAAGACAGCTGTGCTGACCACTCGACCACCAAAATAATGAAGTCATAAATATTGCAATTATTATAAATCCGTAGTATGATTTCTTACATTTGATTAAACAACCATTGAATTTATTGACAACTTTCTGTATTTATTTTTAATCAGTCTCCTGTGTACTTATTACTTGTTAATTCACCCATAGCTATTTAATAGTTATTCACCATCAATGACTCATTTTTGGATACTTTAATGATTTTCAAATTTAATCGCTTCTTTAATTCTTAACTCTAATGTAAAATCTTCATTCATTATTAATTTATCTTGAAAGTCTTCTTGAATGTTGTCATCCATTTTTGACATATCAATAGCCTATTCAGTAATTTCTGTATCAACTTTCTCTTTATTAATGACTTCTATATTGCTCTCTTTTCATTCATGGCTTTTGTATACATGTTGTTTTCATTGATGACTTCTGCATCATGTCACACTGCTTTGTATTAGTGGGGACAATATTTGTGTTTTTTCTATTCTGTACTTGTTTTATCATCATCATTGCATTCTACATTTTACTTTTCTTTTTGAATATCATTAACAGATATAAGTACTAGTGAAATGTCATGAAAAATCCAAGATAATGCAATCTGGAAATTCTCCGCAGTATTACCTTGTCTTTTTTAAGTTTGGATTGCTTTCTTCATACCGCAGATTCATCATCTTAATTTTAAATCTTTTGGCGTTATTTATTTAAAAACTTTATTTCATGGATATATGAACTTAGGTGATCTGCTTTGTAGTTATATTAGTGATGTTTATCTTTTACAATGCAATTTTACATTCTTCAATTAACTTCAAACTCTCATTAGCTTAATTTATTATAACACTATGATACTGACATTGCGATTGTATTTGCAATGTTTTCTGAAAAACATTTTTAGTTGCTGCTATGGTCCCTTTATTCTTTATAGACATATCTTCCACCTAATTTAGGGCCTTAACACTATCTATTGTAATTTTTTATTTCTTTATAATATTTATCTCAGTCTTGAAATTTACTTTTTTCACTGATTTTTGAAAACATTTTCACATGTTCTTCATAATTTTTTCCTATATTTACCATAATTTTTTATTACCTTCTTTAATTTTAAATTTTTTCCTGAATACATAATACATTTGTTCACAACTTTTATCATGCTTGTCATACTTTTATACAAATGTCACACAATTACTACTGTGTTTATGGCATGCTCCAATATTTTCAATAATTTAGATACATTACATTTTAATATGGTATAAACATTTTTACAAACCATCTTTGATAGGTCCTTTCTAAATGCTATCCAAGTCTGTTATTTTTTAATCTAGCCTTTTTGACTTTCATGTAGATTTTTTTTAAGTCCATAGACTTTTCATTTCTTGTATTATTTTTTATTGTATCTTGTTCTATTATGTTTTTAATGATAATATTTATTTTAATTTTTTATTTATTAGTTTTCTCTGTTTGGTGCTTATTGCCTTCCTTTCTACTTTTGTGTGCACATATGATGTTCTTATACAGTTTCTTATCACAATCATCTCCATATCTTTCAATTATTTGCATTTATTTTCAAGGTTTCATATATATATATAATACTATAAATCTGCTTTTTATCAATGGTTAAATATGTATTGTTTTTTTTTTTCTTTTTGCATTTAAATACTCTATTTCATTTAAATAATCTATTGACTTATTATTATTCCCTCTGATTTAAATATTATGTCTAAATATTTCTAATTACTGGCAGGATAAAAGTCTTTCCAAGTTCAGTTAATCTTCTCCGATCTCTAGCCTCTCTTCTTTACATTACTCCAGCACACTTCCTTATTTCATCTATTTATCTCACATGTCATCTTTTTCTAAATCCTTTACAGATTTCAATTATCCATCTATTATCGTCTCTTTTAACAATATATATACTTTAAATTCCAATTTGTACAGTGTTTCATCAAATTTTCATGACATCTTTAGCGTTAGCTATTATTACATGATTATGTGAAATTTAGAGAGCGTAAAAATATATATTACTCAATTGAATTACCATAGAAATCTTTATTTTTTATTTAAGCTACGAAAATTTATTAATTTCTCTCTTTTTAAATAAAATTTAAAATTCTCATTATCAATATGATAATCTTTATAAGTATTAGATGCAGTACCAAACAGATCCTTATATTATCTTTGCTTTTGTCAGTGAAAAATATCGAATAAGTCAAGAAACAGGACTATTCTGAATATTTCATTGGCAGTATCATTTGGGAACTTTTGATTTATTCAAGATTACAGAGATGGCTCTAAAGTAGTATACAATTAGTTGTATAATATACTCATAAAGATTAATGTCGTTTACAATACATACTATAATTCCCAGCATTAATTCTAGTCATCTATTTTATATCACTAACTGTTGGTAATGAAAATGTTAAATTATACTAGGTATGCAATTAAATATTTTTTTAATTTAATAGTATTCTATATAGATTCAGATTAGAATATACAAAAGTAATAAAATGAATTAAAAAGATAGTCAAATAAGATATCACATGGGACAACGATTTTAGGTTAACTTATCCGTCTAAAAGTGGAATGAATGCAATATGAGAAATGATAATTGCTATAATACTAAAGATGGGAGCAGGAAGAATATCTATTAACAATAAAAAATGCACAAAGTTGAAGGGAAAATGACAATACATTAAGGAGTTGTAGTGTAACAATTATCATTTCTCGTATTGCATTCATTCCATATTTATATAGATAAGTTAACCAAAATCGTTGTCTAATGTGATATCTTATATTACCACCTTTTAAATCTATCTTATTACTTGTCTTTTATACTCTAATTGGAATTTCTGTAAAATATTATATATGTGTGTATGTAAACAAGAACGTTATCAGGAATAATATATTTTATGATAATATAAAGTACTCTATTTTTTAAACCTTGAGCAGTGGTGGCACCGAATCATTGTATGTATAATTGGAATATGTAATGAATTCGTTTTATAAAATTATATAAAAATGTTGAAATTATTAATCATTTATTATTAGAATATACACATTTATAATTAGAGAGGATAAAAACAAGGAATATATGGGGAAATAAACCAATAAATTATACTTTCTTTTATATTTTTACAAAGCCTTTTTATTAAGTTGTATCTGAAATTTTGCCTATCCCATAGTCTTCCTCAGAATTTTTTTTTTTAAAGTAAAACATATTGAAAATTCTTAAATAAGTAAAACTCTTTAAAAAAATGAACTCTGATGAAAATTGCTAAACGATCGAAATTGTCAAAAATACCTTAATAAAAAAGAAAAAAAAAAAGGTAGGGTAAGAATATAATTCGTTGGTTTACTTTAAAAAAGTAAAACTATAAGTCTGAGACAAATATTACTTATAAGTAAACATGAATAATTTTTTTAAAAATAAAATTTAAAACTAAAGTTAAATGAGAAAGATAATATTGTTGAAGTGATGCTGAAATAAAATTAATTTTTTTTTTGAGGTTAGGAATGTTATAACAAAAAAGAGATGTTAGTATCACTTGGTGGAGGGGAGGAATGCCTGGAGATTTCTGACTTTATTAATAAAGAAACCATGCTTCACAGTCATGTCATCAGTTAGTTAAATTTATTTATATTTAATAACTCTATAATTTTATCATTTTAATAAAAATTACTTAAAATATCATTAAGTGAACTAAATCAAAATGCTGAATTAATAATCAATATATAATATATGCAAAAAGAATAATCCAAATATAAAGTCTAAAAATTTATGTGACTCCCTCGTATAGGAGAAGCAAATTACAGTGTATTCCTGAAGACTGTATCTTTAAAAAATTAATATTTAAAATAAAAAGTTGATTGTCTGGTGACTTAAATAGGTTATAAATATTTTAAGAAGACTTGCAAGGGTTAGACGTTAGTGGGTGGCCCATTAAAGTTGGAATTTAAAAAAATTTAGTAAATTCTTTTGTTTAGAATTTGGCTTTATAGGATTTTGAATCTTTGGGGAATTAGGAAAAGAGAAAAACAAAAGATTGGAAGTTTTTGACTTGTAGACAAGAAGAAGAATAAAAAAAAGATAAGGACTTGTAATGAGAAGTAGTGAAGAGAATGTCCCAACTATGAATTGCAGAGATAAATCAACAGACTCTAGAATGTAAGATACTTGAATCAGTTCCGAACTGGTACGTCAGCGACTCCAACTTCTCATGAATTTCCATGCAATAAAGCCATTCCATTATTTAATTTTTCGGTCAAAAAGAATAAACCGAAAAGAGATTATCCAGTAATGGGTAATCTTTATGTAGTGTAATTACCACTGCTTTACTCTCACTTTAGTTACAGATGTTTTCTATCTGTTTTGAACATCTTGTGGAAGAAGGTAATGAGATAAATACGTGATCAAAGACATGTGAAAAAGATCTATGATCTCCAAGATGCACATTTTATGCTGATCTAGCTCTCATCATATTTATTGAGAAATTGTGAAAATAAAAATTGGATTAGACAAAAGCAGTTATGAAGAATATGTTGAAAGGACTTGTAGAGAATAAAAAAGAGAGTGAAAAAAAGAAAAAAGATGATTAATAAATTTAAAAAGAAAGTAGTTAAGATTGTTTGATTGTTATATCAATGGTCAAAAGTGGGTTGGTTGTGCATAAGTTATACAAAACTAGAGTGCTTCTCCTCATTGGACTGATTTCAAGCATATCCAATGGGATCTTTCCATCCACAAAAATCATAATCTTTCTGCTGGTTGCCTATTGGTCAACTAGGTGCACTCTCATTTATGGACCCACCTTGATTGTAGAAAGAAATTCTGGCAAAACTTCAGGCCATCAGAAACAGAGATGAAAAACTAGCTCCAACATCTACAATGCTACATGGAGTCTTGTAGCAATGGACAATTTGTGATTGAACAGTTTTTTACCCCCAAATCATAGATATTGGGTTATGTAACCTTTTTTTTTAGTTTCTGTTAACAACATAACTCTGTTAGTCAAGCGTTGGTGATGGAGAGATCAGTAGAACTGCCTTACAAGCAGTTGACCCGGGTTAGCGGGTTCGCTTTCCGGCCGATGCTATGACACATGAAAAAAAAAACATTCTTTGAGCTCACAATAAAATTTCTTGATTAAAAAAAAGTTATTTTTAATTCAGATAACTAGCTTTGAAAGCAGTTAGTAAATAGAATTTGGTAATTTAAATATACGTTTTATTGTTTTATGAACTATATTAATTACGTTTTTTAAAAAAATGTATCTAATTCGTTACTTTTATTCTTTTTTTTTTTTCATTTTGGCATGCAATTTTTATGAACCCACACAAATAAAATATATCCATAATTCAAATAATGTCAAAAACAATTTATACATATTAAAAAAATATAGATCAAGAAATGCCCAAAAATTCTGTACGTTGATTGCTATAAAAAAAAATCAAGATACAGTTAATTTTTAAGATTAAATATTAATTTTAAATAAATAAATATGTTGTTTTTTTTAATTTAACAAAATAACTATACTTTTCCAACTATATCTTTTACATCTACAATCACTTTTACACGCTTTCATTGGTTGAATTATAAAAAAATTAAGTAAATTTTAAATAAAATAAATAAATAAATAAAACATACAATCAGGTTTTTTCAACCTTTTACATTCGGTAAACATTATACTACAATTGAATGCAAGGTAAAATTTTAATAACAATGATACTTATATAAATTGTGTATTTACAGGTGTGATATTATTGTACAGTTTAAACTCTCCGATGGATTAGAGATTTTAATGAAGATACTGCAAAGAAATACGAAATATCATTACTACTTATATTACAGTTGCGTTATATAGACAAATAATGCAAATATATTTTAAACAATAGCATATTTTTGTGCTATAACTTTAGTAATTTTGCAGAGCACTCTTAGCATATTGTTAAAATACCACGGTTATTCCTGATCTCAATATATTGCTGTCTACTCTGATATTTAAAACGCCATTTCCATTTCTCTCTGCAATAATTTGCATATTTTATAAACTATCTATTCATCCTGTTCCTGGCGCATTTAATTACTTTTGCACTATGATTCTGGCGAGTGCTATTGAGTGAGAATATATATATATATATATACGGTTATAGCTTTTCATAGGGGCTTGATTCAGCTCAAGTTTTTCCCGAGTATATCTTTTTAAAAATTTATCTTAATAGATAACTTTATCTGCATGGTAAATATTTGTGATGTGGTAAAATTGTGATGATAAGGGCTATGATAAACCCAAAAAAAATTGGAAAATATTTGTACTGTACAACAATTATTAATCTTTCCACATGATGCTAAAAGTGACTAGAACCAGAATCTATCATGCATTAGTGTGTAATTTTAAATATTGAGTTGTCAATGTATGTGTGGAGGTTTAGTGATTGATATCTCTAGCTCACTGCATAGGCAAGGGTTGACTGTGAAATGGATGCAGAGTGAAAGAGATGAATTTTTGCACTTGTGGATGTTGTAAGAGGGTGGATTTGAAATGTGGGATACATATATAAAAACTAATCACCACCATACTTGTTCTATTCCCATATTTCTCACTTGATAATTTTTTAACTTTTTGAACTTTTCTGATGAAACCGTAAACATGATTAATTCACTTTAAAAATTATATTTTAAATTCGCAGTATTGGTTTAATTTGGTAATGCTAGAGAGTTTTTTCCAGATTGTATACTGCTTTATGCGGTTGTGTATTAATGTATAAATTAGTGATATACATTTCCAAGGAGCTCTATACGGTTTCGCATAGTTGGTAGAGCATCTGATTGGGATCGGGGAAGTCCCAGATTCCGTCCGGTCGTTGGTCTGGCGCTCGAACTTTTAATGAACTCGAAAGCAATTAATCCACGTGTTATTTCCAAGGATTAAATTCTTATCTTTTTATGAAAAGTTTTCGTGAAGTAAAAATTAAAAAATACTTGCAACATTTCAATATTATATCCATAACCTCAAAATTGTCAGTCAACTTCATTTTAATTTACAAAAAGCCAGACTTTTGAAGTCTTAAATATGATCAACCTTTTTTTCATTTCGACTCTAATTCTAGATTAAAGGTGTAAAAGTATTCGCATTGTTCCATATAAATTAGTGGAAATAAACTTAAATACTATACTTTCAAATATTTCACTTATTAAAAAATATGCAGTTTCTGTTACTGGCGTTCTTTATTAGTAAATGACATAAGTTTTATGTTAAACTCCACAAACCCAGACAAAGGCGTATTATTAACCTATTCGTTCAGTATACTGAATGTTTACTCTAGTAAATAGAAGGATTTAAACTTAGAATTTTCAGTCTATATTTATTCTTCACTCCATCTTAAACAACCGATACACATGACCACACACATGTGAAAAAGATAAATAATCTCTAATATATGTATTTCATGAAGAACCATCACTCATCAGTTGGGCCAGATTCTAATCTACCTCATTTGTGCAGAACCAGCATTGATGTATATGGGGGGTGGGGGTGGAGTGGAAGATAAATACAGACTGAAAATTCTAAGTTCAAATTCCTCTAAGAAAATGCATGTTATATTTATAGCAATAATGTTATTCATCTAACTTTTCCATAACTAGACCAATAGCTATTACTTATATCTTCATACTTATAGTGAGATGAAAGCAGAAATAACGACAAAATATCATTGAAAAATAAATAACATTCGAACTTACCATTCAGTGCAATTATTTCATCTGTTAAAAAAAGATTTATGTTTAATTTAAATATTAATATTTTGTTCGATTGGAGGAAAAAATTGTAATTGTTAAAAAAAACAATCTTCTCAAATTTCGTCTAAAACTTTTGCAAATTTTTGAGCAGTTTGTAAAGAAGTACTGACATTTATTAAGAGACATCTGCTTAAACACACAAAGAATCTTCTCATAAAAATGAAAATAAATCATTTTTATAACTTTTTATGCAAATAATACGACTGCAAAAAGTTTAATATGACAAATAAAGTTGTTGCAATTTATTTTATGGTAATGTTATTTCTATATGATATATTATTTTTAATATTTAAAAATATTATTCACAGAAAATTTTAAAAATAAAATTATTAGCGCCTTTAAATGAACTCAATTATTTTAAAAATTTCATTTGCGATTTTTTATATTTAAATTAGACAATATTTTTTTATAATTACTTTTAAAACAAATATAATAAATTTCTTAAAAAGCTATATAAAAAATTATATATATTGTCATATAACAAAATATTTTTATGTACTGTACTTTCATTTCTCATTAAATTCATATGTATAAACATAATGATATACAACAATTTCGATTATAATTACAAACGACATTCATATATAGTATTAAAAAAATATTCAATTGGTCAGAGTTCATATGAACATTTTCCTGAAGTTTGAGTTTTCGGAAGTGACAGCTTTGAGCTGCAATTGAAGGACCAGTTTACCACCATTCTTAATCACGCGGGAACATGTAATATTATAAAAGAATAAATGGTGATATTTTAATATGTAATAATTCTAGGAGCCTATGTAGATTTCCTAGATCTATACAAAATCTCTTGCACTACATATTCCCAAACATCTTTTAGCAAATAAAAATGATAATTGCTATTACTACTTCTTGGATTTTTTATTAAGGTAGAAAGTATTGACAAGATATTTGGAGTTTCAACATTAATTTTTGGAGATTCTAAGTAAGATCTGAGTCGGTTTAGTAATCACCACAAGAAAAAATCTTGAACAATTCATTTTAATACTCTTCTAAATTTTCAATTCATTGTAAAGATGTAATGGAATAATTAAATGGTAATACATTGAAACTATGGAGCTAAAAATACCCACTCTTTCATCAGTTGTGACAAGTCTAGAACCTATATGCTGTGATATTGCTTTAATAACTCAATGATGTTTTATATATGGTATATGAGCACAGACTTTCATATCACCCATCACTCTCCACACTATCTCATAACACTGATACACTTGAATACATATATGCCGAAAAGATAAATAATCACCAATATACATATTTCATGCTAAACCAGCAATTATCAGTTGGTCCAGATTACCATCTCTACACATATGCTATAAGTACTCAGATATATCAATGATGTTTTGTTGAATACCAAGATACTCTTAAACCAAAGCACTCAATGTTTTGTTGAATACAAAGATACTCTCAAACCAAAACGCAAGATGATTTGAAAGTCTTTATCTTGCGATTTGATTTGAAAGTATCCTTCATACTTAACAAAACATCCTTGAGATATTAAAACAATACTACAGATGCATGATGTGCGTAGGGTGTAAATCATGCTATTAAAATTATAAATTGAAAGTTACAATCGAATCGTATAGTAAAAAAATAAACTATCGAAGTGATAGAATTTCATAACATTAACATAGGTTTTAAAAAATTCAAAGTAGATAGTTTAATTTTTTAATAATTTAAATGATGTTTATATATATTCTACAGAGTATGCACTAGAACATTTATAAAAATAATAAAATAAATGTTTAAATTTTACAACAGTCTCAGTACGATCTTAAACCTTTAAGAAGGAAAAAATCACTAATCAAGATTAAAAACTGCGGCTTGTTTCAACTGGTTGATAGTTCATTCAATGTTAGAAGAATTTGAAGTTTATGGTAAGTTTTAGGATTTTATCGTTATAGAATCATTAGAAAAGTAAAATCTAATACGATTTTATTTTATTTAGAACATTAGTCAGAGAAGCTTATAAAAATATTTCACACATCTTTGATTGTTGTTACATTATTCAATAGTACATTGCACAGGCTAAAACTTGCATATATATATATATATATATATATATATGTAATATAGGCAGGATTCGAACTCAGACTTTCACACGACCCACTACTCTCAGTGCCATCTCATATTGCTGACCCACCTGATCACACACATGTTGAAAAGATAAATAATCACCAATATACGTATTTCATGCTAAACCAACAATCATCAGTTGGTCCAGATTACTATCTTCACACATATATATAATCAGTGTTCAGCTTTATACTAAGATAGCCAATCCTCATACTTTAATGGACAGGCTTCAAACTATTCCAACTCACAACTCTTCAGCCTTCCATTTCATTGAAAATCTGATGATGGAACGTTCAAAGCCCTTAGTTTAAAATAAATATTTTATATGACTATTATAACAACTTTTAATTCGTATTGAACACTCACAATGTTAGTAATATAATAAAAATTCCACAGTTTGACATAAATTATATATTACAAAGTAATCCACAATTTATAAATACTTAGGGATACTTACTACGGCTAAAACTAAAACGTTAATAAAGTTTAATCAATAAATATCACATGATCACCATTTCTTATGCTTGCTTATAGCTGTTACTAAAACAGGCAAACTCACTATACGTATTGCCACACACAGCAAGCTAGAGTAATCAATGGATGCCAGAAGCCTTGTGCATAAAATCCCTATCTAGTTCCTACTCATCCAATATCCCTAGACTAGTTTCTGGCTTGTGTCCTTCGTCAGCTCTCAGATCCAAGACTCCTCACTGATGAAGGTCACAAGCCAGAAACTAATCTGGGGATATTGGATGAGTAGGTACTAGATAGAGATTTTATGCACAAGCCTTCTGGCATCCATTGATTACTCTAGCTTGCTATGTGTGGCAATACGTATAGTGAGTTTGCTTGTTTTAGTAAAGTTTAATCAACTAGTAATTAATGATTGTGTTGTTCTGCTCATTATTTAGGTATCCCATCGTATGTTTTTTGAGATGGCTGTTCCTGCTTTATGGATATTCATTATGATGTGTATATATCCACTTGCACTGACTTCTTCATAGTCTTCATAAATGACTTGAACATTTTTTGGCTGCTAACAATTATCTTTTTCAAGTCTCCCTAGCCATCCTTTAGCCTTCATGATCTTCTTTAGCAGCCTTTGCAACAGCTATCCTGATTGGTACAAAATTATACATACAATAGATCATGTGGGAACAACAATAATGATTACTATTTATTATCATAAACACATTCAAAATAAATTCTTATTACTACGTATTATAATCTAATCATTTTATATTGATATGGCTTTCTAGATATCAGTCTTTACTATAATCAAAGAAAAATTTGCATTACTTAATTTTTAGATTCAATATTAAATATCTCAAACAATCACAATAGATTTATTATTTATTATTTCATTTCGATTATGTGCAATAATACCCAAATATATTTAATTATTACAATCCATGTGTGGTTAGGATGATGCATAATGACTTGGACATTACAAGAAAAGAGACTTTAGACATTTGGTTTTTTATAAAACAACATTAACAGTTTATTATAACAATAATACAAAATTAAAAAAAATAGTACAAATATTATATTTATTAAAAATATTTAACATTAAAATTTAAAAATTAACATGTTTTTTAAAAAAAATACTTATAAGAAAAGTAAATAACTTGCACTTTGCTTAAAAATTATTTACGATCATAATATAGGATCTTTCACACTTAACTTTATGAATATTAAGATACTCCTTAATAATTCCATACTAAAATATATCAATAGCATAGACAACTTATACGTTATCATATTCTACATATTTCACATATTTCAAATAATATTATTTTATCATCATTACCTTACTCTTAACCTTCAATCATATTATAACCTAATTATATCTCTATAACTTACAATTTTCTTTTTCTTCCTCCTTTCCTTATGTATTGATTTCTATATTTACATATCTTACTATTTCCAAACTTCTTATACACTTAATAATACTATTTTTTTTACAAAACTTTACTCTTACAGCTTCGACTGTCCTGCAGTCATCATTAGAGCTACAATATCCAAATATATAATCATACAATTAATACATTATATTTATTTATATATAATCAAAACGTACATCTTAACCTGATCATTATAGATAATCATTTTCCATTTTATTATTCTACTCTTAACTAATTTTATTTTTTTATTTATATTATTTTATTATTAGATTATTCTAAAACTATTTATTATAATTTTAAAACTTTAATCTTTAAACTCTTCTATTTAACCTATCATTTTATTATTATTTTTTACTTATATTTTCTTAATTAAAATGATTATTTATAATGGTCAGGTTAAGCTGTATGTTTTTGATTATGTATATAAATATAATATATTAATTGTATGATTATATCGTTTGGATATTGTAGCTCTGATGATGACTGCAAGACAGTCAAAACTGTAAGAATAATGTTTCGGTGTAAAAAATTAATATGGTTAAATGTATAAGAAGTTTGGCAATGGTATAATATCTCTATAACTTGTTATAAGTTTCTTTATTTATTCTTAGCTATAAAATAAACATATAACTACTCAAATATTAATTATGATATGGTATGCTATTATACTATTTATAACAATATAAATCATGATCAGTTTTATTTCCATCATCACAACTATTATAACTCCAATATTCATTTTATAATTTGATCTCTAAAATTTGATATAAAATACATTCATAAATTTAATATGTTATTTAGTCCATATTTAATTATTCTTGCATTAAATAAATTACCTTGTCATCTTTTGTAAGTCTAGCTAATATTCTTTGCTCAACTATATAATTCTCTAATACAATGTAGATGCCAGTGTGATTTTAGTGATTATAAGAGAGGGATGGGCACCTTATAAGACTATAAAAAAGAATGATATCATAGATATATAACTTAAGGCCAGATTTTCTTGTGTCTGCCTTAATTTCTATCTTGGATTTTCTTTTAAGCTCTTATGGATTTATGAAAAATACTACTGTTCATGTATCACAAATATATTGACTTACTTTAACTGTATTATCCTTTCCACTGGTACAATTTTCTATTGGCCTAGTGAATCAAAGTTCTAAACTTTTTATTGGTCAAAATCAGCAGTAAAAATATATTCATCTTTTAATATTATATTTGTTTTAGTTTCATTTGTAAAAAGCAAATTAATAATTTGTCAGATTATGGAAGTAAACAAATGTTTTTTTAAAAATAAATTTCTATTTATAATTATAAAAATAATCTATAGCAGAAAACATAAAACAAATTTTTTGTAACCTATTAGAAAATACAGCCTATGTCATTGATTTCTTTCTCAATTTACATTCATGGAAAGTAAAGAATTTTTAATAAAATATTAACTATTCTTCTAAAATAATTATATTTTCAACATATTTTATCAAAATAATTTATAATATAAAAAAATACTCTAAGATATACATTTTTGTTTTGAAAATCAAAACAAAGAACATTAGACCTGTCAAAATAATTGACAAGCACTCCCTTTTGTTGAAAACAAGAAACAACCAATCAGTGCCTTGGAAAGTCTATCTTTTCCCATTGTTATAGCTTTAAATTTAAATATTATTGATTTTTTCTTGTAAAATAATTTTAGAGATTGCAGCATCTTATGGTACATTTTTAGCTTTAAAATAAGTAAATTCACTACAATAATGTAAAAATTGCCAGTTTTAGAATGACTTGAAGCTGTGAACAAACATCTTTGTGTGATGCACTAGTAAGATTATACTTAATATTAATAACACATCCCTATCACTACAGAATTTTTCAATAAGCTACATTCCTAAACCACTAATTGTCAACAAAACACTCTGTATAAATCCTAAAAAATATTATAAATAAATATCATACATCTTTCTTAAAATAATATTTAAAATAATATCTTACCATTTCATACTTTAGACATACCAAGAAGATTAAAATAAAAACAAACAAATAGCTTATGATATACAACTTATCATAAGTGTACTAAGATAATTACTTTTAACTCATAAGTGTACTAAGTTAATTACTTTTAACTTATTCAGAGATCAACTATACATACATTTATAATCATGTGCAGATTATAATAACTATATTCACATTTCTATAATTTACCGTTACATGAATGTGCTCAAAATAAATATTATACATGTTTATTTCACCTGATTTTTGGTTTAAATAATCCAATACCAATATTTTATACTAAAAATAGTAAATTAAAATTACCTTAATCATAATATTTTTATGATTATTATTGAAGATCCATTAGTTGACATAACTCCATGACATTATAGAAGAAGAAGAAGAGGAGGAGGAGGAGGAAGAGGAGGAGGAGGAGGAGGAGGAGAAGAAGAAGAAGAAGAAGAAGAAGAAGAGGAGGAGGAGGAGGAGGAGGAGGAGGAGGAGGAGGAGGAGGAGGAGAAGAAGAAGAAGAAGAAGAAGAAGAAGAAGAAGAAGAAGAAGAAGAAGAAGAAGAAGAAGAAGAAGAAGAAGAAGAAGAAGAAGAAGAAGAAGAAGAAGAAGAAGAAGAAGAAGAAGAAGAAGAAGAAGAAGAAGAAGAAGAAGAAGAAGAAGAAGAAGAAGAAGAAGAAGAAGAAGAAGAAGAAGAAGAAGAAGAAGAAGAAGAAGAAGAAGAAGAAGAAGAAGAAGAAGAAGAAGAAGAAGAAGAAGAAGAAGAAGAAGAAGAAGAAGAAGAAGAAGAAGAAGAAGAAGAAGAAGAAGAAGAAGAAGAAGAAGAAGAAGAAGAAGAAGAAGAAGAAGAAGAAGAAGAAGAAGAAGAAGAAGAAGAAGAAGAAGAAGAAGAAGAAGAAGAAGAAGAAGAAGAAGAAGAAGAAGAAGAAGAAGAAGAAGAAGAAGAAGAAGAAGAAGAAGAAGAAGAAGAAGAAGAAGAAGAAGAAGAAGAAGAAGAAGAAGAAGAAGAAGAAGAAGAAGAAGAAGAAGAAGAAGAAGAAGAAGAAGAAGAAGAAGAAGAAGAAGAAGAAGAAGAAGAAGAAGAAGAAGAAGAAGAAGAAGAAGAAGAAGAAGAAGAAGAAGAAGAAGAAGAAGAAGAAGAAGAAGAAGAAGAAGAAGAAGAAGAAGAAGAAGAAGAAGAAGAAGAAGAAGAAGAAGAAGAAGAAGAAGAAGAAGAAGAAGAAGAAGAAGAAGAAGAAGAAGAAGAAGAAGAAGAAGAAGAAGAAGAAGAAGAAGAAGAAGAAGAAGAAGAAGAAGAAGAAGAAGAAGAAGAAGAAGAAGAAGAAGAAGAAGAAGAAGAAGAAGAAGAAGAAGAAGAAGAAGAAGAAGAAGAAGAAGAAGAAGAAGAAGAAGAAGAAGAAGAAGAAGAAGAAGAAGAAGAAGAAGAAGAAGAAGAAGAAGAAGAAGAAGAAGAAGAAGAAGAAGAAGAAGAAGAAGAAGAAGAAGAAGAAGAAGAAGAAGAAGAAGAAGAAGAAGAAGAAGAAGAAGAAGAAGAAGAAGAAGAAGATTTTTCATTTTTCTTTTCTTTTTGTCTCCTTTTTTATACCAAAATGTTCTAACATATTTAAATCTTAAAACTACTAAAATATGAATGAATCAAAACAATAAAATAAAAAGTTTTCTTTCATCTTTGCACTAAATAAAATATTTTTGAAGATGAAGCCTGGTTTCCATGTTGACTAGTTTACTTGAACAGAAGAGATTTTTTCTCTTTCTCCCCTCCATGCTTCCTATCCATTATTTTCAGCATAAGTGAAAAACATAAAGATAATCCATAGAAATGTTAAATATCACTAACAATAAAAAGTTCTTGGAATAAAAATTCATACTTCTTATATCATTGACAAAAATATTCCTCCACATTTAATAAATATAAAACTTATTATTTAATGATGACATTTATTAAATTGTAAGTTTCCTTTTTTTTTTTTCAGTATTAAAATATGCATTGCAAAATTATACATTTATGGCATTCTTCAAATCAACATATTCTTTATGTTGTTCTGTAGGCAAAATGGTTGAATACTCTGCAAAGATTTTTAACCAAATATATTTTTATCTTCTGAAATATGCTACTCCCTTCCATTACCATAAATTTCTCCATAGTTAAATTAGTACATAAACTTCTTAAGATAGTTTTCATAGTTTTACAAGTTATTACCATTATTTTTTAAAGTCAAAATAAAGTTTATAATAAAATTAGACTTAGATTTTAAAACAAATGAATATACTTCTATTACTCTGAAAATTTCTTAATTTCTCCTCCTTCACATCTGCTAACTTATATTTATAGGAAAAAATTACTAAAACCTGATTGGTTAATAAATCCAGACACTTTCTAAAATTTACATATTAATTATTTTTTGTCTAGATGTTTAAAGTGACTTTATAATTAGTATTATTAAACAATATATATTTTAGTAAATATATTTTAATGCAACATTTAAATGTATTTTTTAATAAAAAAGTTTTGTTTCAACTTAAAATTTGCTACATAAAATTTATCATTTGTTTATTTTGATGTTTATTAAAATTTATCATTTGTGTTACTTTAATAATTAATTTTAGAAACTTTTATAAAATTGATACTTTGTTTTAACTTAAAATTTGATACATAAAATTTATAATTTGTGTTACTACAATAATTAATTTTAGAAACTTTTATAAAATTGATACAGTTAAATAAAATATAATATTTATGATTTGCACAAGTAATAAATCAAGTTAAGAACAAGGAAGTAAAATTTAATTAATTATTAAATGAATGTATGCATGCACTCCTATCAACACACATCTCATTTTTCATTTATTTTATCATTATTAAATTAAATAATTTAAGACAATAATAAATATTAATTTTGAGTATTAATAATTACAAAAATATTAATGGTAATCATTATGACTACTGATTTAAAACCATCCTATGGGATTTTAACAATTATTCACTTTTATTTTAAAATAAATAATATTTTGTGTTTCAATTTTATAACTTAAATAAATTAAACTGTTTTAAAGTGAACTAACTTATTAAATGTAATACTGGGGAAACTGTGTATTTTAACCTATTCCATAAATTAAATAATAGGTCGCTACTATTTATTATATAAAATTTCTGTAAAAATTGACTATTATTTACAATTATATAATAATGTAGCAAAATAGAAAGGCTACAATTTTTGATCCTTTGTTTCACATTTAGAGTGCTTTTAATTCATAACTTGGGGGAAAGATAATTTATCCCCTTTGTTTACATATGTGTAAGTAGATGGATTTAAACTCGGGATTTTTTAGTTTCTTTATTCTTCACCCCATCTCATGCAACCAATATACATGTTCACACACATGTAAAAAAGATATATGATCGCCAATATACATATTTTGTGCAGAACTAGCACTCATCATATATCTTTTTCACGTGTGTATAGTCATGTGTATCGATTGCTTGAGATGGAGTGGAGGATGAATAGACTATAAAATTCTGAGTTCAAATCCATCTACTTACATATATGAAATTTTTGTTTAAGCAAGTCAAATACTGACTTAGAATATACATATATATATATATTATTGATAACTAATTATATATATTTGAAATATGTGAGGAGTGATTTTTAATACTCTCCAGAGCAGATTTAAATTGAAAAGTAAAAGAATCAAATGGCTTTATTGTTCAAGAGTTCATACAAAGTTTAAGCACTGGAAATACCACAACAACAATCCTTTTGGGTACCTTGAATTCAAGAGTCTGACACTCTATTGCTACACTAAACCAATAACATCATTAGTTAATGTAAAATGAACATATTAGTCTCTAGACTTAAGTGTTTATAATAATTAGGCAAATACTATTTGATAAACTAAATGGAACTGATGAACTCAATCTACAACTCAAATAATTCTCTTTTTTGAGTTATTATAGCTGATTTATCTTCTGACCTTGTCAATTTATAAGCTATCTCAACATCTGTCCATCACATGAGAATAGAGACCAAAGGGTCTTGTGTAAATAAATTTGTTGTATATATTATACAATATGCTGGTTGTGCTGCAATTTATTATCCATAGAAAATATTCACAAGAGAGAAATAGTTTCAATCCCATTTTAAATCTTATGTGAAATGAAAACAAGATACACAGAACTATTAATAAAGCTAAATTTAAATTTTTAAAAATACCTGTTACATTTGATAAGTGAATTTGACAGTGTTATGGACAACTATAAATAATAAGAAAATTATTTACGAGAGCACCCTCTAAATAAAAAAAAAATCAGAGGGTGTTCCAGTAAAGCATTACAGACAAACACATGTACATGGATTTTATGTAGAGAGATAATCTATATTTATTTTATATATAAATGTGAAAATTTCTTTGTTTCTTTGTAACTCAACAAATATTGCACTAATCTTGATGAATCTTGCATAATTTTCTTTATTTTTGGGGGAGAATTTTATAGACTATGAATTTTTGTTTTGTGGTACTTAATAGTTTTAAAACCTTTGGTAATTTTCAATATAAAAATGGGTCAGAAATAGATTTATTAATAAAGAATAGGGAGTTAGAAAGATGGAGAACTAGTATGGAGAGTAAAAAGAGTTTAAATATATAAATAAACAGAATATTAGGTGCGAGTTAATATATGATAATAGTAAGGAAAGTAGTTTATTGTTTAAGGCTTGAACGGGATCTTTAGCTACAAAAGAATATACACGTAAATGAAAAAATATGGGTGATTTATTTTGTAAATTATGTAAGGAAGGAATAGAAAATATTAGGCATCTGTTAATTGAATGTAAATGCTTGAAAACAGAAAGGGCACATATAACTAAGTGATGGAAGAATAAATATGAAAAAAGTGATTATACAGAAAGTGGATTATTAGTTTTTATGCTGGGTTTGGGAAAAGATAAGGGGGATTTAGATATAAAGGCCATAGAGTTGACAAAGATTATGTTATGGAAATGGGATGGAACAAAATATGGGAAAACTTAGACTGGCAAATGGAAAATAAAGTGGCTAACAGGTTTCTCTGAGCATAATTGTTGAGAGATTCTTGACTCCATTTAAGGAGAAGCTACAGTACATCACATCACTTCACATTACATTAGAAAATGTGGTGCATATTGAAATGTATACTAGAGAAATGGAGACAATTATAGTTTTTGGTAATCCAAGGTAAAAATTTATTACAATTAATTAAATTTAATTTGAACTGCATGTTTAATTTTTTATTACATATTCCATTGATGTTAAAATTTCATAACCATTTTATTAATATTATCACTTGATAAATATAAAATAATTTACTTTAAAATTGTTTATTATTTTTAATAAGTTATATTTTTGTGGTACTGCTGCTGATTCATATAAATATTAAATATACAACTATTTTAATTACCAAATTTTATATTAACATGAAGGTATAGTTAGAGAAGTGGAGACAATTAGTGAGGAAAAATTTTATTTAATATTAAATACATCAAAAATAGAAAATGGAATATGCAAATATATTTTAATTATCAAACTTTCTACTAACACCATGGTACAATTAATAAAATATCTAGTAATGCGAGAGTACAGCTAAAAAAATGGAGAGAATTCGTAAAAAAAAAAATGTATTTGGTACTCAATACATCAAAAATCAAAAATAAAATTTAGATAATAGAACATTAAAATTTTCTATTGTTCAGAATATATATCCTTCTTATATACATAAATTTAAATTACATTTTAATTATCAGATACATTATGTTCTTTATATTTTTATTTTTATTAATCGGAGCAAAGACGCGGTTGCAGCTAGTTGATATATAAATATACAGATCGCGATTAAAATAAAAATAAAAAAAATCTTGCAAATTTTATTTGACTTTTAGAAATCAAAGTAAACCTTTAAAATATTTATTAATAATTTAATATTATTTACGTTGTTAAATAATAATAAAAAACCATGGAATTTCTTAATGTTTTTGTAATTTATTGTTTACTGATATATATTTTGTTTGTATGTAATATTTATAACATTCAAAATGTTTATTTATTTATCTTAAAAAATATTGTTATTGAGAAAATGAAATAATTGAGTGAAAATATTGCAAATAAAAATGAATTGCAAGGGATTTATTTTCATTTTCGTAGATGAAATAATGATTATTTCTGTTAATGATGGAATTTATAAATTGCGTCGGTGTTCCCGTGGGAGTATGTGTTTCTTTTATTAACAACCGAATAAATTAAAAGTTGTATAAAAGAATTATATAAAAGTGTGTGCAATTATGCTTCGCTAATGAATATTTAAGTAAACGTATATTTCCCTCTCATTTAAAATTATGAAAAATTTTGAGAATAATGTGTGGGTATGCTTGTGTGACTATAATGTTCTCATATATCTCAGACTTTCTCATATTTTTAAAGAATAATAGGATAAAAATTTGTTATTGACACTGCTTATAAGGTTTATGAGAGTGTATATACATATACATTATCAGAAAACTAATGATATCTTTAATCATGGTAAAAAAAAATTGTAATCATGTGACTCAACACCTGTAGGAGCGTGAACTTCTCCCATCCGTACTTAAAAGTCGCATTAAATTACAATACTTTTTAAGCAAAGCGCATTGAAACATACCTAACTACCGAAATTAACCTGGGACTTTTATTTTCTAACTAATAATAATTGGATATCTATTTACTGACCATTGTCAGATGGCTAGCAAAGTTAGCTACCTCTACCTGTCAAAAATTTCTAAGTCTATTTAAGATACCTGGCCTAAATTTGAATTCCAGGTCGTAAACATGATAAACCATTATGCTCAATCACACAACATCACAAATGTAGTGACTAAAATTGTAATTAATTACATAGCAATATAGTGTTTTATTTATGTAGAAAAGGGTTTTATAAGCAGGGAAATAATTATTAAACACATGCTTGTTGCAAACACTGCCACATGGCATCTAATATTTAAAATGATGTTAAAATGTTAATTTCGTTTTAAATGACTTAACCTTGTAAAATAATTTTTAACATAACTAAATAAATAATCAAATGGTCTTACTTCTTGAGAGTTCATAAGAATTTCTAGCTGGGAAATAAAACTACTGGAATCAATCTAAGGGTCTTACCCTCCAAGCTCTGGCAATCTATGGTTACACTAATTAAACCACATCAGTCATTTTTAACATTAATTTATAATGAATGCATAAAATAAAATGTAATCATAAGAATAGATATAACTGTAATTAACTTGGAGAGATCTTCATCCTGTAATCAATCGATAATAATTGAAAATAATGATCACAATATATAAATGAATTTTTAGTAAATTCCTATTATACTTGCATTATATTGGACATTGTGAATGAACTTAAATAGAAATTGTGTTTCCAAATTTGATAGAATCTCATCTAGTTCCTGGGCTGCTGATGACATCAAGTTTATTAACAGAAACATATCCCTAGCAAGAAATTAGATAATGTTTTCATCAAACATTGACACTTAACATATTGTAGACATTATAAAAACCATGTTGATATATTAGATGCATATATTTTATCCATGCATTAGTAGTTTACATCAGTGCATTATGGATTGTATTTTGTAACACTTTAATGCCATAAAATTTGAGAAATGTGATTTATTAATAAATAAATCAAATAAAGAATCATTTTATAAGACCATAAGGCTATCATTCTGGCTTACAAGATCTGATTTATCTAATGACTTTGTATTCATTGTTTATATTTACTCTTTTCATTGTGCAATTTTGGTGGCAGGTATAATTCAATTTCCAACTTTTTATTTCATCAAATTTGTCTCTAATATATTTTCAAAAATTTGCATTATTTGTCAGAAATATGTGTTCACAAATGAAATTTATTCTAAAAAATAATATTTTATCTTTCAAATTTAAAATATAATATTAAAGTGAAATGTGTAATAAGATTATAGAACAAACAATAAGATTTCTCCTACTGGACAGGTTACTGCAGTCATTAGTAAAAATATTAAATTAAAAGCCTGAATGTTACTTAAAACTAATAAAATCTATTTAAAAGTTAATATTTTACTTAAAATTTTAGAAAAATAAAAATTAATCAATACTGGTAAAAAAAATGAAAGCATTACTTTTCAGTCAATTACAAGTTGAGGTCATTCATTATTGACTTTTGTTGATTTATATTATTTTAAAATGAAATATTTTCCAATAAATTCTGAATCTGTTCATATTTTTTTTATAAAAATATAAATATTAAAGAAGTATTTAATACACTATGAAAAAAAATGTTACTTTTAATATCTAACAAAAGCATGAGTATATTCAACCCCTATCTCAGGTCCTCTCACATGGAGAAAATTAAAAAGTATAACCAATAACTTAATGAATATTTAAGTGAACATTTGCAACAGAAATAATCTCTATAAAATGTTTACACCTTCAGATTTTTTTAAATTAATAAATCAATTAAATTATCATAAATATGAACAAAATGCTTAAGATAGCTACAAGAATGACTAAAAGTCAAAACATAATAATAATAGCCATAAAAGAGTTATGAAAAGTTAAACATAATAACATTTTATTTTTGGGGGTCAGACATAATTTCAGTTCCAACATTTTCATTGACAATTATTTTGTCCATTGATTGTTTGGGTTTATAAAGTAAAAAAAAATAATGGTAGGACAGATTGCCTAAAATATCATTGAGATCATACCATATTTAGGGCCCTAGTAGCAGATTGAGCATTTAACAGTTTTATTCCATTAACTGAAGCTGAATTTTATTTTTTAAATCATGTTTAATTGTGAGTCAAAGATAAATTGATCCTGAACAGTATCAGGTTATATGGTGTTTATTCACTTTAGTGACAGTTTGAGCATTTAACATTTTAAAATTGATATTTTATTTTGCTCCATCTGGTAAGAGTTTTTGAAAGTGCTCAATATTTCACTTCTGAATAAAATCTTTATTTTATAATTGAACTGGACTTTTTAATTTAATTTAATAAATAAATAATATTCTAAAAATCATATTTGACTTTTTTAAATACTTAAAAACTGCTTTTTAAATAAGAACAATGTATGGATAAATATCATCAATAAAGTTCGTGTAAACAATCTTTCAGAAACTAGATGAATTTTTTTTTATTTTAAGTTGTTTTTATAATGTGACTGAATAAAGATGGATTTGTGATAAATCTAGAAAATTCTGTTTTAAAATCTGATATTTACTTTATAATTATTAAAATATTTGAAAAAATTCTATAATAATGTCAATTTTTATAGGCAATTATGTTAGCAATGAGTTTCGCATGAAAGAAAGAGTGTCTTAAAATATGTCATCCCTTTGAGAAGAATAAAGATGAACGATATTTACAAATTATTCATAATAGCCTTGCCTCTTCAGAATTTTTTTTTTTTTGTCAATTAAAAAAATCAATAAAAATAATCTGGCTGAATATATGATAATAAAAAAATTCTATGCTAATATAAATTACAACAGGGGTCCCCAACCCTATGCCTGCGGGCACCATGGCACCCACAGACCATTTTACTTGTGCCCGCTGCTATCCGAACATGATAAAAAATTATTTATCTGATACAAATAAATTTAATTTTTAAAATTTCTTATAAATTATTGTATTATATTGTAATCAAATTGTAGGGCATACTATACTTTTACAGCATAAAAATATAAACGTTAATTATATGTTAAAATTTTATTTGTTGAAATAAATATTTTTTTGTACATTATGTGTATTATTAACAATATCCAACTATAAATTTACATTGAAAAAATAAATGGTGCTCGCCACCTGGTTGAAAAAATAAATGGTGCCCGCCATCTGGCCGGTATTATAGAATGTGCTCTTAAGTGCAAAAAGGTTGGGGACCCCTGAATTACAATAACAGTAAAATAGTGTTCTAAAGCTGCAGAACTACCACACATTCTGAGGGAAACATCCAATGATTGTCCATGAATATGAAAGTGATAGAATTAACAGTTACATTCAGTTACTCCAAGCTGAAGCTTTTTTTAAAATTACATTGTTTAACTGAGAATTGGTACTGAATTGCCAATCTATCACTACACTAAACTGCACAGAGCATTAAAGTAAATAATACTAACCTTTTTACTTTCTTCCAAAACATTGATTATTATTCTCCAATGTCTTGTATAAAGTCATATTTAATAACATATCTATAATATATGATAAGATCATATTAATCTAGTATATAAGCCAAAGCAATATTATATTCTATAAAAACATATAGCTGGTAGCTTAAGTATAAGATTTGTCCAGCCTAAATTATAATAATAGAAATATAACATATCCTTTATATATTAGTATCAAAATAACTATTAATATGATATCATTTTTATATAATTTTTAAAATGCACTAAAGAGTATTACACTTACCATATTACACTTACCATCCTTTGTAGTGTTTAATTTAAAGAACAGAATATCCCAAATGCCATCTATCTCTGGATAATATAAACAGTCCACATTCTCTTAAGATAAATTTTCCCATATTATCAACTACTTTAAAGTTCAAAATACCAATTTTCAACATTTACTGCAAACATTTTATTTTTGAAGAATGACTGGCAGTTGCTACTTTACAATATTTTGTTTAAATTGTCAATGGTGATAAGTACTTAATGTATGATTTGTTTAAACCCAATGTGAAAACCAGTAAACTCACTACACTAGTGGAGGTTGGGAAGCACTCTAGCCATGATGTGAATAATCACATAATAATAACAGCTGCAGTAATAAGAATATATGTAGTGAACATGGAATATTTACATGAATTGCTCATGCTTCAAAGAGAAATCAAAGAATCTCTGTTCACTCATTATCAAACTTCTTTGTTCAACTTATATGTATAGAATAAAGTACTAGGGGCTTTTACATATAGGTGATTGCTTATTATTATTTATAATAACAGTATTATTATTATCATCATCAGTAAAACACCAGATTTTCAATAAGTCTCATCTTTTATCATGTGATTCCGTCATTGCCTCTAGCAAGTTCAAAAGCTATTGTTATGCATATTATCTGATGATAATAGTTGAGAACTATAAAATATTAAGACTATAACAGTGTGAAAACAAAATATAAATAGCCTAAAAATTATATTTGCATACAATCAAAATTAATTGCATAGCTAATTATTGTGAAACGTATGTCATTTGAGTACCCATGTGATTACAATAATTTCATTCAATTAAACAAAATAACTTTTTCTCCTCAACTAAAAAAATTATTTAGTATTTGAATTCATCATTCTATCACAGTTCCAAAATAATCAGAGTTTACGGACATTCATACTTATATATAACAAAAAAAAAAAAATTGTAAACGATCTCCACACGAGACTGCCCGATTGTCTGTAAATAAAAATTAATATTTGCCAAATACAATCAGTTTTGCAAACTTTTCACTGATCATTATATTCTTTAACTAAATAATTTGAAACAAATATTGTTGATAATCATAAATATTATATCTAAAAAACAGGCAAAACTCTTCATACAGTAGTGTCAATCAGAGTAATCAATGGATGCCAGAAGACTTAAAATCCCTATCTAGTGCCTACTCATCCAATATCCCCAGACTAGTTTCTGGCTTGTGGCCTTCGTCAGTGAGGAGCTTTGGATCTGAGACCTAGCAGTGTTCTAAGATCCAAAGCTCTTCACTGACGAAAGCCATAAGCCAGAAACTAGTCTGGGGATATTGGGTGAGTAGGCTCTAGATAGGGATTTTAAGCCTTCAGGCATCCATTAATTACTCTGGTTGGCACTGAGTGGCACTACTATATGGAGAGTTTTGCCTGTTTTAATAACAGTAATGTGCTAGCATAAGAAATAGTGATCATGTGATATTATATCTATAATATTTACAATGTTATAGAGGCATTTCTAAAGTTTATTTTGTTTACGTACGAGTTAAATTCATTGGAATTTTAATTCTACGTTAACTTTCAAAAGAACTGTAGTAAATTGGTTTGTTAACGGTTATTTTGTTCTTTTTAATTTATGAAATAAAAATTAATCTCATTAAGTTCTTTAGAAGAAATGCATTAAGGTTAATAATTTTATATATTTATGGAATATCTTAGTCAGCTTAGCAACAAATTTACTTTAATCTCTGATCGTATGGAAACGTGTTTCATAACTTGGTTTCTCTCTTCTGTTCATTTACATTATAAAATTTATGGGATTGCTAATTTGTAATATATGTCTAATTTTAAAAACTCACACTAGGAAACTTTTATCATATAAGTAAATAAATGTTGGTGGCCTAGCGGTTAGCATAGCTGCCTTCCAAGCAGCTGGTCCGGATTCGCTTCCCAATTAACGCTTTGACATATAAAAAATTAATAAAAATATGAGAGGTCATCGCAGTCGCCTTGCAAGCAAGTAGTTGGTTACAGACGGTTGTGGGTTCGCGTCCCGGCCGATGCTATGACATATGGAAATATATATATACACACACAGGTATATATAGTTTAAAAGGTAAAGCATTCTATAAATAATCTATTGTAGGAAAAAATCCTTTTCAACAGTTCTTCAAAAAATAACTGTGAAAAAAGCCATTGCTGGCCCAGCTTGACACCTGCTAGGTAGTAAAGGGTTTTAGCAATTATTCATCATTTTATTTTCTAACTTAAAACGTTTAAATACTCTTTTACTAATAAATAATTAAATGAATGGAGTGATTTAATTATGGATCGCGTAACTAAAAAAAAATCCTAAAAATTGGAAAGCTTAGAAAAGTTTTTGTTTTTGTCAGTGCGACATGAATGTATATACTGTAATTATAAGAATTCGTTCAATAATGGATTCATTCCAAATCCCAAAGGCATAATTAAAGTCTATAGATTATGTTAAGAAATGAATTAAATAAGCAAGACTAAATAATAAAATAAATTACTATAAATACAAACCTTAAAAGTAAGGTTAAATAAAAATTATCTGATGGTTTGTCCATGGTTACAAAGATGAAAAGAAATGATTCAAGTATAATAATCATAAAATGTAATGCATATTTTTGTGATTGTAAACATCGTTCTTGGTTAAGTAGACTGCTTTATGTTCAATTTAAAAATGTGGTAAACAACATTAAATGATTTATGATATTCATAATAATGTGCAGAAATCACTTTTATTTTAAAGATGAAAATAAAATCTATTTAAAAATAAATTTTGGTACAATTATGCATTTATGAATGTAAATAAATATGCCCAATTATAAATTAAAAAAGATATTATATTTAATTCAGAAATTAAATATCTAAATATTTATGATTTCATATGTGCGTAAGAAAAGAAATATTAAGTGAAATGAGTTTGAAAAACACGGCCTGAATCGTAAAAACGCTCAATCTGGCCTAAACTGAAATTTCAATATATATATATGATAATTACATGTTGACCAGTTCCATCAATTTATATTAAGTGTTAAGCAGCCTTAACTTTTTTTTTCATATGTCAAATGCATTGACCGGGAAGCGAACCCGGGCCAGGTTGATTAATGATAGTACTACCATAAGAATCTAATATGAACTTTAGATTCATGAATACTGAATTTAAGATCATGCTGTAACAACTAGGCTATTCTTCAAAAAACAACAGTCAGTAGAAATTTCATATACTTATTGTTCCAGTCCGTGTATAACGGCCATGCACAAAATGGCTGTTTGCTGAAGATTCAGCACAGCTTACATGTATCACATGAAAATTATAATTTTAATACGATTTAGTAAATTATAATTCAGAGGGGAAGTGGGAGGTATGGATATAGTACATAAATAAATGGGTTTGGGCTATATTATATTCTTATTATACCCACAGTACAAGTGTATGCAGTGTATATATGTTTTAATAATTTATTCGACTAGCAAACCTGTCTAAAAAAAAAAAAAAGGGGGGGGGAAATAAGTTGTAATATTTGTTTATGTGTAGAACAGTTTTTTTTTTGTTGTATTTTACTACTTATAAATGTTCGAACACACATATATAGAAATGTATTTTTATTTTTTATTATTTTCCTAAAAAAAAGAAAAGAAAATTCTAAATAGTTAAAAATTTTTGCATTTATTGGAATTTATCTTTTCTAATTGTTAGAATGAGAGGGTTTGAAATTAATTAATTAAATTTGTAAAAGGAAAAAACCTTTTTGCTAATTACAATCTACTTTCAACCAAGAAAATGTTTTGTATAAAAGAATTTTCGGTTGATCGTGAATAAAGATAAAATAGATTTTATCTAAGAAAGGAATGTAAGCACAATGGGTGTCAAGTACTCAATATGGAAGCTTGCCAAAGTGTACTTTAATAAATAAAAAGGTAGAAGAATATAGAAGGGTATATGAAGGTATAATTAAATTTATTATTAGCTGATGCAATAGCTCGTAGAGGGGGTATGACAATTGGACTGTTTGGGCTATATGTGCTGCTTACTGGGGGCTTTGAGTCAGTCGAGTACTAGCTTGCTAAAGCATGCGGACCAAGGGAGATTAGCCTGCTAAAGAGTGCAGACAAGTTAATGCTAGCTTACAAAAGCATTCCAATGGCAAAGATTTAGAAAGTTAAATTTTGTCTCCCGCTAGTCTAAAAAAAATGGAACAGTATAGATTTGTGAAAAACAATCCGACAGAGAGAAAGGAGAAAATGAACTGTGTCTGTTAAAATTATAATCACTTGGTTATTTCCCAGAAAAAGAATTTGGAAAATTAGCATTTAGCAAGGATCGTTAAGTGGAGTTTGGAAAATGATCAACAACATGGATTCTCAATACGTTTAAATAAAAAAAAAAAAAACGAAAGACGAATCATAGTTGGAGAACTGCAATTTATTTAGGATCTACTTGCCCTAATCAGCCGTGTGCAATATACATATATACGGGAGAAGTATACTTACAGATCCGATAATTTGAAAGATGGCTCAATTATATGTTCCGGGTTATTATCCTACCATGGAGTAGACTTTCAGCCATAGTACACCACCTGTTTGGCTATCAAGTCCGAAGATGCCTTAGAAGAAATAGCAGACCCTGATGACAAGAAAGACTCAAAGTATGTCGGTGAATGGAAGCCTTATCTGCCCTATGAAGTAGCCGTGTGGCCCAGGAAGTTCGAATTGAATACAAGAACAAGTTCAGAGGAGCGTGTATAGTTGGTTATATATATATATATTTTTTATATATTCTATTATATTTTTTTTCTCTCTCATTTATGTTCTTTGTAAAAAAAAATTTATGATATATATATTATTACTGCATACCTTGTTATATGGGTTTATTACTCTAAAGTGGGAAGGAATATAGGGCACACCCATTGTGTAATCTTTTAGATATTGTTTTTTTTCTTTTTTATATATTTTGGGGTCATATGTATATGCATCGGTGGAGGGTAAATATAATTTAAATATTTTTTATATATATTGGACTTATATGTATGCATTAGTGGAGGATAAATATAATAATCTGGGGATAATAAATATTCACTTTTGTAATTACAATCGTTTATAAGTTTTTGACTTAGCGTTAAAATAATTATTAAGTTATTAGTACAGATATATAGTTTTTTTTTTAATCAAAATGCCAATCCACGTAGTTAACCTGAGATTTATAGAATATAAAGTGAGCTAGATAGGGATAACTTACCGGGGAGTTGGATTGTTTCTTTTATTTTAGTCCGAACGTCTCGAAATATTCATATTCGTTAATGACTAGTCACATTTTACACACTCTTTTAGGAAAGAAAATGAATAAGTATAATCTTGAATGGGAGTGGCGCTAGAGACTGAAGGAAATATTCAGTACTCTTAAAGGTGTGTAAGGACACGTTAATTAGTCAACGTATAATTAATCGGCTAATGAAACAATTTAACAAGGAAGGTCTGGATGGGCCTAATTTTAGGTTCAATCTACTTCCTCTAATAATTTCTTTGAGGTATTTACTCATATTTAATCAAAAATATTTTAAAGAATTATTATCGATGTCCCATTCGGTAGCATACGTCACTTCATGCTCGGTGCGTATGAGAGTCTAACCATGCAAGACCACTACAGGGTAGTCGAACCGGTACATTATTTATGAGAATCCTCTTAATTTTTTCCACTTTATAAAGGCTTCCAAACATTATGAATTATCGCAACGGGTTGGGTTGGGTTGACGTAAGGAATAATTTGCCATTGTTATATGAGCAGCTTCATTGAATTTTCTCCTTTGTACTTTTTCCTCCTATCCAATATTTTTTGTATTTTTCCTCAAAATTTAATATTCACAAATCTAAATATCTAAGTTTAATTCCCACTCTAGCACTGTCAATAGTCAGGTCAGCAACACCCGAAGAAGAGAGGAGAATGATACCAGTACAAACATTGCAGTATATTGTTTACCTGAAGGTTTGTGATGATGATGTTTTAGTTGTATTTATATATTGGACTATTTCCAACATCTAACAGTATTAAATGTCTTTAGAAAAATTTAACTTTATTTAAATATTCCAAATACATGTAACTGTTAGTAATAGCACACAGGTTAGTAGATGCACAACATTTCAAGAGGTATTATTGTCCCTTCTTCTTCAGGTGTTGGTGGCCTGACCAGTGACAATACTAGCATGGGAATAGAACCTGGACCCTTAGATTCTTGAGTATTATATTTCAAAGTACTGCTCTAACCTTGCAGGATGGCTCAGTTGGTTAGAGTGTTATCTTAAAATTTCAATACTCAAGGATCTAAGGGTCCAGGTTCAATTCCCATGCTAATCCTGTCACTGTTCAGGCCAGCAATGCCTGGAGAAGAGGAGGGAATAATACCTCTCAAAACATCATGCCTATACTAACCTGTGTGCTATTACTAACTCTTGAATATATTTGAAATATTTAAATAAAGTTAATTTTTTTTAAAGACATTCAATACTCATATGGAAATAGTCCAATATATAAACACAATTGCAGTATATACTAATGTATGTGTTACTTCTAACAGTTGAATGTACTTGAAAGATTTAAATAAAGTTTGAATATTTAAAGTTATTTAATATTTATAATGGAAATAATCCAACATATAATTATTGCTAAAACGCCGTCATCATAACGTCTTCAGATAAACAAAAGTATAGTTTACAGAAAACAACTAATTAATTTAGTAATGAAATTTTTGCAATTAAATTATAATCTTGATGGATTTAATCTGAATTATTTAAAGCTAAAATCAGAAAACAATAGTAATTAGTGATACAGAAAAGATTAGTGATACAGAAAAGCAAATTACCAGAGAAAGATCTATAGATTTTCAAGTTTTGGGAAACATGGTGTAATTATGAATCACAGAGACTATATAATTGATTGGAAGAGGGTTAGAGAGTATATGTAATTGATTTAGAATGCAGACAATTGTCTGAGTATAATTCAGTTGCACAATACAAAGAAATGGTTTAATTAACTCAATATCACCAAATAAGAAAAGCGACAGATTAGAAGTACCACAATTCATTTCTCATAAATAGTTATCCCATAGTATTTATTCTTAAAAAGCAATCAAATAGCTATAAAATACCTTTTAGTGCTACCCACACACTAACTATGATGTAATGTGATTTTCAACATATTCTATGTATATACCAGAGATATATCATTCTTTGCTTTCCTTGTGCAAACCCTCAAAAGGGCGCATATATTTATTGCTTTGTTAAATTGTAGACTATTGCTTTTTTATGCTTGAAATGTGTTTTCTTGTTCAAAAGTTTGTTTAATTTGCTGAAATGCCTTAGTTAAAAGACTGAAAATTCTAGAGCTTTTACAATCAGGGAAGTGCCAAAAAAAATTGTGAGGAGAAATTAAAAGACTGTTAAGCATATATATATTAAGAGCTTATTTGAGCTATTAGTACGCTCTCTGTATTACATTTTTGTAAATACAAGCTTATAAAAGTAATGACACATTATACATGTCTTGCTTTTATATATATGGTACAAATATATTGGCATCCGGGAAGATATTTAAAAGCTAAGAAAAAAAGAAAAAGTAAATTTAGCATTCTTATTAAAAAGACACAATTAAATTTTTATCTTGTATAATCTTTTTTTTTTTTTAAAACATACAATGAAAGTAAAATTTTCGTCCATATTTTTTTTTTTTTGTATCTAATTAAAAATTAAAGTAAAAATTGGAAAGAAGAAAAGACACACAAATTACTAATCCAGATAAGCTAAAAGAAAAATATTTTAGCTAATTAAAGATAGCAGAGGGACTTTGTGAAAGGAGGACTTTGTAACTTAAATTTAAGAGAGAGTGTACAAGATTATTATCTTATATGCTGATAAAAGGACAAAAGGATGCACAGAAGTTTCAAAAACTGAATTGAGGTATAAAAAGAGGACAATTTTGATCTGTGTCTTCTCTTTACCTTCTTGTTACATGTCTGAGAGATTTCCACGAGCATAACTTGTGGCAGTAATATACTTCATAGGTATGCCACTTGCTGTACTAAGCTGTCATGCAAGCATGGAAATGGCCCTTGTGAAGACTGCTTTTTGCAATGAAAGGGTCACTACAACCGTGCCTTTTCTCCAGCTATAGAATGGAACAATAATGGAAGATACCGGCAGGAGAGACCAATGGAAATTCTTATGAGTTTGGGATCCCATAAACCTCCACCAACTTACCGGTAAGTTAAGAGTAACTTTTCCCGATTGTGACAAAGTTTGCAAAAAATTCTTAAAATAAGCTTAAAATAATCCCGATAAAGACTTGAAATTTTATTCTCCAAGAGACTATTGTTTACCTAAGAACTATAATTGTTGAAACTGTGTTTTTTTATTAATTGATTCATATCTGGATTAGCGAGCATGTCATCTTACCAATTAATTAATTCATAATGTGTCTTTTTTTATTCTTATATTTGAATTTGTTAGAATAAAAATATTTATTTCTAATACCAACTATTCATTGTACATTATTAATGATTATTAATAAATTTATTAATGTTAATTATTAAGATTTGAAAATATAATTTACCTTTGCCAATGCTGTACTGAAACTCAATCCTCCGGAGTTTCTAGATAATTTCGTCGTAACTAAATAAAGAAAAGTGGTTTAGCCAGTGGATTCCGATACAGAATCCTGGCGCCTTTCAAATAAATTAAAAGCTGGATTACTTGGTCCCATTATTTTAGTAGTTACATTAGTAAAAAGGGTGTTGTATGACTAGGAAAAATAATTGCATTCATTATATTTTACTGAATCGTCTGACGAAACAAATTTAATAGATAGGACGTAATTTGGTCACCGAATACATGAACTCATAAAAAACCCTAATAGAGCAGTGGATGTTACAATATATATAACAGTATTGTATTCATAAGCTTATTTATTTATCAAATCTGAATTAAGAACTTTTCTTATATACATTAATGTAGATATAATTGCTCTTAACCATAAGACTTTTTCATTTTCTTATCTATTTTACTATTATGTACTATTATTATCTATTTATTGTATTCACATTTTTGTGCACATTCAATTGTATGATGGTTCAAAGACTATGGTTGCCATTCATTGCCTTCATTGTTTATAGATGAACACATAAGTTCTTTGCATTATAGTGAAATATGCGTATTTACTTAATATTACTATTAGTGACATAGAAGAACTGTATACAGTGGAAGCATATGGTGCATTAGTCTGTTATGGGAGGCTAGGAATTATAACTTACTAGATATTAAAATTTCTCTTTAGTTGAAAATCTGCTATATCAGTTAAGTTTATAATAGTTATTTGCATGTGCACCTAACCATAAACAATGTTCATTAATCAAACCCATTAAATAAAACTGGATTATATAAAATTAGCTTTAGTGTTCATCTTTATCTCTAATGTATATCTTTGTGCTTATTTGCTCATGATCCTACGTGTATATACTCTAAACAGAGAAACTACAACTACCAGAATGTTAAAGAGAAAAAGTTAGAATAGTATTGCTGGAGATATTGCATCATTGTTAGTAGTCTTCTAGAGGAAAATGACATAGTAAAGATAATTAGTTTAAGCTAGATTATAAATGAAGTTATGCAATGATGCAACTCTCAATGTCATAAATGTATGTGCTGATAGGTTCTCCTAAGAAAAGCTGTAAATATCTGAAAATTATCGAAACTTGGTGTTTTCAAGGGATTAAATGTCTTCATAGTCATAACGTTGGAATGTGCATAATTGTATGGGTATATATTATTTAAAGTATATATAAATCATATTGCCAATTTTTTTGAAAGGGGGAAGTAGAATTCCTTTCTATTTATGGGATTAGAGTTGTTTGTTATATGCCATACCTCTTTAATCTTTTATTTGGAGTCATTTCACTCAATGTGTGCTATGTTGGCATCTATGGGCTCAAATGTGTGGCACATTGAGTGATTTAATAATCATCATCATCCTAAACTATGAAAATGTCATAGTGTGATAATTGAAATGAGTGAATTACCAATGTATCACATTATCTTCCCTTACAATGTATATCAAATTAATTCACAGTATTTCTAATATGAATCTCACACACTTAAAAGCTATTTATCAGTGAAGAAGATATCAGATTGACATCCTTTAGTATGCAAGCATTTATCAGAACAACTAATTATCAGGTGATGAAAGGATTTAAACACCTAAATCTTTCCATCACAAGCAATGTATTTAAATATCATGAGTGCTAAGTTATTGTTTTTTATGCTTGAATATATTTAAATAAAACATTCAAATAAAAGGTATTAAACTTTTCACTGCAATTCTATTAACATTTTTCACAGATAGAGATGATTTCAGTTCATGTCATAACAGGTAATGGAATAAACCTGAGGAACAATGCCACACTCTTATAATATATTGGCCAGAAAAAAATTTAACAGAATGGCTTCTGTTTTTAGATCATATATATTTGCCGTTGCCATTTATTCCTATACTTACTTATATAGATTGCTTTTCTATTGTATCTAGATTTATTAATCATCTCAACATTAATATTTATTTTATTATTTATCATAGAATATTAGTAATAATAGTGATAAATATATCCATGTATAATATTTATAACACCAATTGAAATTTGTTTTAGATAGCTGAAAATGGTTCACTTAGCATCCCCATAAATCAGTTAGCTCTTTAATCATTGGTCATTAAATGGATATATGTATTACCTATTTGGAAAACAAGAAAGAAAAAGCTATCTCATCTTGATGAATATTGAATTTTTCTTTATTATATTTTATGGAGATATCCAGAGAGATCTTTGCTTCTCATAAGATAAGGCTATTTAAGATTTTCTCCGATTTATTTTATTATTAATGATGTTGAGGTAATGTGTCCACCTGCCATATTTATGCTCTGGGTTTTCAATTGGAACCAAGTGAAATCCTTTTCAAGATGCATAGGATTTCACCCCTCAAGTAATTGCCACTTATCCAATCCATATAACTATTCATCAGTAAGTGGGTAAATAGCTATTCTTATTATGAAAGCAAAGCAAGAATGGAAAACCAATCATTCCTTACCCCCTAGCAACTGGAAAACCTGATGAGTATGCCTTCTCCTTCATTGTTCCTATATGAGAGATTGTTGGAGAGGCATTTGCCCCTGTGTTTGTTAAAAAGATGGTTTTTATATTTTTACTGAATATTCTATTTTTAAATATAATTTAGTACTAAGACATTAAATACCGAATTGCATATCATATATTTCATTCAGTCAATTAAAATAATTTTACATAATATTTATTATCTTTCTTGAAATAGAGTTGAAAAGACTAATTTATTTTTCTTCCTGCTTTCATTCTAAATAAATTATTAATAATAGTATTTATAAAATTATATTCATATTTCTTATAGTTTTGATATTTAATAACCCAACAATAATTATCCTTTGGTTTTTAATTTCTTCTCTTTTTTTCCAATTCTTCAAGAAAGAGATCGGGGTAATAAGCATGACATGCATTTATTAAATGTTCTATTTATATACTCTTTAATGCATATTTTATCTGACAATATAATATTTAAAATAAATATTTATAGACATAATCTATAGTGTATAGTTACCATCTTTTTTTATATAATTATATACAAAATAGAAATAAAACACACTAACTCCTTCTTTTTAAAACTTGTTTTTATATGACTATACTCATGTAAAAAAAATAAAAAAGTCCAACGTTTGGACTATTTTATATAGTCTTTTTGAAGGCACACTAAAATAAAATAAAACATATATATAACAAATAACACATATTCCATAAAAATAAATAAATAAATAAATAAATAAAAAAATTACAAAATATATTCATAACCAAAAATTTACCTTATCTCACTCCCCTTTCCTATTACCAACAAACACAACTCAAAGAGAAGCAATTTCCTTTTATTAAAAAAAAAAAATCTATGTATATCCTTTAAAACATTTAATTAAAAACCTTTTTTTTTTTTCTTTTTATCTATTAACATCCTATTTAATTCTGGTTTTATTTCATTAATGAATACACTTTCTTTTATCATCCTTTCATTATATGACTTAATACATTCCAAAGGCTTTATATCAAAATCCCCATGCTTAAATTTATTCATGTGAATGTAAACAGCAGAATTTTTATCACCTAAATGCTGTTTCAATCTAGTTTTTAATTTATTCTTACTAGTCCCAACATATGTCATTTCTACATTCTTTCTAAGACAATTCAAACACTTTATCAAATAAACTGAATTCATAATATCTAACCTATTATAGTCCCCATTATTATTAATTAAAAGAATTAAACTTGCTTTCTTTTTATAAACTGGACAAATTGAAACACTATATTTCCTATTAATCATTTTAACTAATTTCTTAACTTTAATAAATAAATCTTTAGATATATTAAAATCAACATAAATAATCTTTTCTCTATTCCTACTCCTATCTAATCCCATTCTATTTCTTATTTTATTTATATTTTTATTAGAAAACAAATGTTTAACTACACCCCTAGGATAATCATTCATAAAACATTCATTCCTAATAATATCAATCTCATTCCCAAACAAATTACTATTTGAACATAACTTAATTGCCCTAATAATTTTATTATTAACAATGTTAATTTTACTATGATTATCAATATCTCAGGCGACTAATTTATCATTCGCCGCAGGTGGTAACACTCAAAGCTTTTAATTGGCCAATTCACAAATTAATGTGTCAATTTTTCAAAAGTTATTGACCGTTTATTAAATATATTCACTTTAGTTTCGTTTGTAAAAAGTATATTAGTAATTTCTCACATTATAAAAATAAACGAAAGTTTGTTCAAAAATAAATTTTGATTTATAATTTAAAAAATATTTGTTACGGTTGACATGAAAAGAAACGTCAATCATCAATTTCACGTTATGATTTTTTTTCCCGACTTTGCAATAAATAAATAATTCTTGCTAAAATCTTAACTATTTTTGTAAAATAATATTTATTTTTGGCATATTATATGAAAATAATTTGTATTTCATTTGTATTTCATCAAAAAAATATTTTAAAATGCTCTAAAACATTCGTTTATCATTTTCAAAATAAAACAAAAACGTTCGTAACTTTTTACTTTTTGGCAGCCATATAAAAATTTTAACAGCCAATAAGATTCAAGAAAAGATGATGAGAAGGCGGAGCTTTTTCATTTTCTTTTGTTTACAAAATTTCAACAGCCAATAAGATTCAAGAAAAGATGTGAGAAGGCAGTGCTTAGTTTTTGTTTGACATAAATCATCAATTAATTGATTTTTTACTTGTAAAATAATTCAATAGATGGCAGTATATTATAAAACTTTTTGCGTTCTAAAAAATGACGTCAAAACCGTCAACGTAGTACAAAAACTAAGCAATTTACAGTGATGTCAAACTTCCTCGTTTAAAAACGATCTGGTCAGTCAAAAGGTTAACAATGTTAATTTTACTATGATTATCAATATCTGAAAACCAATTATTGGATAATCCAAAAAATGTTTTTTTTCTAAACACAGATGTTTCTACACTAACACTACCATTCCTATCAATTTTTTTAAAAATTCTAACATCCATATATTCAATAACATTAATATATTCTTTTTCCATAGTAAATTTTATTTTTTCAACTCTACCATTAATATAACTCAAAAAGAAAGCAAGTTTAAATCTTTTAATTAATAATAATGGGGACTATAATAGGTTAGATATTATGAATTCAGTTTATTTGATAAAGTGTTTGAATTGTCTTAGAAAGAATGTAGAAATGACATATGTTGGGACTAGTAAGAATAAATTAAAAACTAGATTGAAACAGCATTTAGGTGATAAAAATTCTGCTGTTTACATTCACATGAATAAATTTAAGCATGGGGATTTTGATATAAAGCCTTTGGAATGTATTAAGTCATATAATGAAAGGATGATAAAAGAAAGTGTATTCATTAATGAAATAAAACCAGAATTAAATAGGATGTTAATAGATAAAAAGAAAAGAAAATAATAGGTTTTTAATTAAATGTTTTAAAGGATATATATATAGATTTTTTTTTTTTTTAATAAAAGGAAATTGTTTCTCTTTGAGTTGTGTTTGTTGGTAATAAGAAAGGGGAGTGAGATAAGGTAAATTTTTGGTTATGAATATATTTTGTAATTTTTTTTTTAATTTTTTTTTTTTTATGGAATATGTGTTATTTGTTATATATATATTTTATTTTATTTTAGTGTGCTTTGAAAAAGAGTATATAAAATAGTTGAAACGTTGGACTTTTTTATTTTTTTTACATGAGTATAGTCATATAAAAACAAGTTTTAAAAAGGAGTTAGTGTGTTTTATTTCTATTTTGGATATTTATGAACTATTTTGAAAAGATGAACTCTGTGCTTGATATATTAAATTATATAATTATATACAGAAACAAATACTTAATAAATATACTCACACTATTCAAAATAAATTGAGTGATTTACTGTGTGCATGCACAGACACGCTTATATCAAATGCCAAAAACTAAACTAGTTCAATATAATAAAATTACTATTCAATATCAAATTAAAAATTGATTATCACTTCAAAACTTGATCTTAGCAGGAAAATGAATGCCATTGGTGTATTTTATTTTACATAGATTATGCATAGAAGTAAAATAAATTATTTTGAACAGTTGCACCCTTAAGCTTTCCAGCAACTTTATGCATGGATTACAAAGTCCTAAAGCTTCCCGAAAATTTCCCTATTACTTAATTTGGAACTTTGACTACTGATATAAAATTTAACATTAAGTGGTGTGATATTTCTTTATATATATATAATTTAGATAAATGCAAACTACCTTTCATATCCATCACTTCCCATATAGTTTGCTTCCATCTAAATTATATATATATATGTATGTGTGTGTGTTCAAATTATATGTTCAAATTTGCAAACGTTTGTTCATCTGTGGATCATAGTGGCTTTTTTCTTCTGAAGTTCACCAAATTTAAATGCCATGTTATATATATATATATATTGTTTCACACATTGTGGTAAAAGCACCTTATGCTTCAACACAGTAATTTCTCCTCCCGAAAATAAGTTAGTAGAAGGTGCAATTTCTAATAAAGGTTACTGAATACAGTTTTTGGGGAAAATGTTAAAGGGAAATGGACATGGAAGCATCCAAATGAAGATACTGAAGAATTTAATTATATTTTGACTAATAAAAAATACATGTTTCAACATTGTAATGTTATTAATAATTTCAACACAGAAAGTGTTCATCGATTAGTGAGATGTAAGATACATGTTATTTCAAAATTAGAGAGATAAATGTTATTAGGAAAAAGAATATTCACAGCTGATATTCCTAATCTTCAGAAACATTCTAATAAATTTAAATTAGAACTTGCAAATCGTTTTCACATATTAATAGATTTTGAACATGATTCAGATTTGAAGAAAACATAGTATGGGAAACCATTAAAATTATAGATAAGAATAATTTAATGGTAATTACTCACTGTTTAAATGTATGAAAAGTGCAATTTGTTAGCTGTTATATTAAATACAATTCAGATATTAAAATTCAAAATATTACACAGCTATTTGTAAAATGTGTGTGAGAATACATAAGTTTAATATTAAAGTATAAAAATATTTGCAGATCTTTTATATTTTCATTGTAACAATCTTGATTTTAAATTATCAAAAAACAAAAACAATCTTGATTTTAATTTTATAAAAGACAATTTGTGGTTCAAGATTTTATACATTTTCAAAAAAAAACAACAACAACTGAAAAATAAAATTTCATTAACAATTTACTTTGTGCAAACTTTGCCTCACTTCAAATGAATATCTTTATAATATTGTGTACGATGTATGTGCACGCGGATGTAAGGTATTGTAGTTATTATTGAAATCGTTTACTTTCATTAGGCCTTCATGAATCTCGGAAATGTTTAGCAACAACTCCCAAGTTACCCACCTATTTTATTTCTTCTTTTATTTAGATTTAAATTAAAATAAATTTAAGCATAGTTTGAAAACAAATGATTATATAGTTCAATGCATATATATATATATGTGTGTGTGTATTTAAACTAAATATATAAAAGATATTTATGTACATACATTTAAATCACCCTTCATGATGTGATGTGATATGGCTATTCCATTATCGAAGTCAGGAATTTCTCAGCAATATGTCCCAAAAAAAAACCTGTTAGCCACCTTCCCTTTCCATTCCCCACCCTAAGTTTTTTCCATATTCTTCTCCATCCTGCTCATTCAATTTCCACAACATCAACTTTGTTCACTCCTTGATCTTTGTATCTAGATCCCCCTTATATTTTTTCAACCCCAGCATAAAAACCAATAACCTACTTTCTGTATAATCACTTGATCTATATTTATTCTCCCACAACTTTATTATTTATATCCTTTCTGCTTGCAAGAATTTACATTTTATTAGCAAATGCCTAATATTTTCCATGCCTTTCTTACATAACCTGCATACTAAATCACCCACATTTGTCCATTTATGTGTATATTCTCTTGTTGCTAGTGGTCATGTTTAAACCGTAAATAGTAAATTACTTTCCCTGCTATTATCATAAATTAACTCAAATCCAGTATTTTGTTTATTTCTATATATATTTAAGTTCATTTTACTCTCCATCTCTCCAGTTTCCTCTATTGTTCTATCCCAGTCTTTGCCACTATAATACTCAACAATTCTCCTAATACAATCACCACACCCTTGTACAAGTATACTGACATAAATCCTTTATCCAAATCTTCTGCATAACATACTACCTTTTTCACCCATCTTGTTGCCTGCCCTTTATTTATAACCCAATTAAATACACTTTTTGCTATTCTCTTACCATCCATAAATTGCAACCTACCAAACATTTTCAATTTACTTTTTGCATCTCTCATATAAAAACTAGACCATCCCATTTCTTGTTGAATTGCCTCTTGCCATCCACACACTTGCATCTAACAATGTTAAGATATTCCAGCAATACCCTCTGCGAACAAATATAAAGTCTGAACTTCAAACAGCTGAACTTAAAAGGATATTTCTTCACATTGCTAAAATATCTTAACATTGTGAAGAGTGATTTGAATGTTTCTATATATTTCAGCTAGCAATAGACATTGTAATATTTATGTACATCATAGGAATTATAATATTTATGTATATACATATGAAATAATAATATATATGTTGAGATATATATATATAAGTTTTATTATATGTGTATGATTTGATGATAGTGTAATATATTTGTGTATTTTATATATTTTATAGCTCTGAAGAAGTCTGATGTACAAATGAAACTCCAAGTAACAAATGAATTTTTTTTTTAAATCACAAACCAAGTACATTAAAATGGATTATTATTTATATACATAGTGAATCAAATAAAGAATGTGTACTACTGGTGAAGTTAATTATTTACAGAAATGCTTGCAGTGTGTGAAGATTCAAAAATTTAGTATATATAACCATTCTTGATAAAACATAATTTTCAATCATTATATTCTCAAATCTTCAACTAGTCCAAACATAAAAAAATAAAGAGCAAAGATTATTGTATATTACTTTAAACTATTTTTATAAAATTTGGATGAAATATACAAAAATGATGGATTGAGATTTCATTATAACTAACATAATCATATCGTATGCAAACCCTAATCTCAACCCTGTAAAGTCTTTTGCTGCATTTTGATAAGGTAATAATAAATATTCATTAAATTTGCGATATAAGTCTAAATATTGTCATATTATAACTGGTTGTTTTAAATATATTGCAAGCAATGAAAAACTATCACCCAATAATAATCAAATGGAGGCATAACATTGTGTCGTTTGATCATAGCTCGAGATTACTTGATCATAATATTCTGTTGCCTAGATATCTAAACCTATCTCTGGTCAGAAAACTTGACAATCATTTACTCTCATTGGCAGAAAAATATGAAAATTGAATATATAGTTGTTTGTGAGGTCATGTGATGTTCAAGCACTCTAGTAGCAGACAGTACAGATTTTCATTTTTACTGACAATTATTTTTATATTACTTAACTCAGAATTTATCCTGGAACTTTTAACTTTGATTCTATCTTTGTGATGTATCCACAGTGTTTATATATATAATTTCATGTTGAATTATTTCAGCTATCTAATTGAATTGTTAAATAAATGTTTTTAGCAAAAAAAATTTAAACTTATTACTTATACTTTTTCAAATACATTCAATTCTTATTAATGTCATACTGTTTATTAGAGTAGCAAAGTTTTTCACCTTAATAGTGCCACCTATTATAAGCTCTGGTCATAAATAGATGCTAGAAGTTGTGTAGCACATTACTTATGCAGTGCTTCTCCAATTATTATGTACAGAATAGAGTCTAGCTTACAGCTTTCATCAGTGAGAAGTCTTGCATCTGGGAGCAGTGCGCCTGAATCTTTGGATCTAATACCCTCTTCAGCACTCACCTTTTATCTTTTGTTTAACTATAAATCTGTCAGCCGAAATTGAAAACATTATCATGTTTTCAATCCAGATTAATTTGCCTGTACAGACCACAATATTTTGAATAGTATTATCTTCCTTTGCAGATGTTTTTGGCCTGTTAGTGCAATGCCAACAGAGGGATGAGACTGATAACCTTTAGGTTTGTGAATGCTTAACTGATTACTATCTTATAATCACCTAGACTATTCTAATTTTGGAAGAACAGTGTAATTGTTTTACAATTATGATATCAATCTTCATTCCAAAGAAAATCTTAATCTTTAATATGATCATTTTTAGATAATAATGATGTTTTTCCTCACTCAGTAACTAGGATAAATACATTCTAAACTAAGCTGTATGTTATTTTGCGATTCAAATGCATTTGGAAAAGAATAATGTGAATTTAAAATAAAATATATTTAATAATTCAATTAGGGTGATAGAAATACTTAAACATAAATAAAATGCCATCATCACAGACTTTCAGACTAACATTAATTTGATACATCATTATTTCCAAAATTAATATAGTTGTAAAGATAGATTGATACACTTATGTTGTTCAAATTAATATTTTGCATTTAAAAAGTCATAGACATCTGGTTACTTTTTAATTCAAATATGTAAATAAATCATTAAAAAAAATTAAGCTTTGAAATAAGTTTCAAACAATTTATCACCTAACTTCATCTGCTTACATTCAAAACCTGTATTAGACATCAATATAATGCTATCATTTAGTGTTCTTTGATTGTTCAAGCTAACAATATATAGATCTAGAGTAGTAACTTATTATCATTTTTATAACGATGTTATCTATACACATACTCAGACAGTCATGTTTGATCTGGATAAACAAGTTTTATACAGTAGTAATATTTTTTATCCATTTTAAGTTTTATACAACTGTTACTATATTCCATGGGTTTAGTTCAATATATACTAAAGTTCAGATCCAGAAATCAAGATAATAAGAACAAATATATGTTACATTTCCATTACAATTGGGGGAGGAGGTAGTTTGCAATTGCTTTTTATACTATATTTGTTGTTTTAAACACCTTATATTTCTTGCAGCACCTTAAACATTAAACACTAAAAATCATTACAGATATAAAATAAAACAATAACCCTAAGTTTGTTAAGCTTTATGATGTTGTTTTAAATATTGGTATAGCTGAATAAATTGAGGAGTAAATGGATGAAAAGGACTATGTAATATGAGTAGTGATTAAGCTATTCAATCAAAAGCAGTTTGAAAATTACTACACAATAAATAAAATACTATGATCAGATAATAGGATTTGTCTCTTGTCAACAGTAATTTATTATTTCTTGCCACTAGAGGACATCCTGAATATTGTATACAAAATTAAATGCAGCAATGCTGCCTGCATAACTGTATACTATAGAGAATCAAGAGCAAGAGGGACTCAACATAAATATTTATATAAGAATGCAAAAAAATAATCCCAAACACAAATTCATCTGGAAACATGAACAACTTGGTCATTTTTGATGCAAAGAATGTCAATCTAGACTACATGGAATGAGATGGCAAGAAGAGAAAAGTTAAGAAGGCATGGTTTATCACCAACCACAATCACGTCATCAACAAAAAAGAAAATAGTCTACAATTTTTGAATAAATGGAATATTTAAAATCTAATTTAAATAATTATCATAACTGTTTCTCAATAAATATAGCAGCACACCTAGCCAATCAATGAGAGCAATGAGTCCGGTGTCCAAATCCGAAAACACACTCAGTTATATCTAAAAAGTAAATAATAAAATATTTTAGTTGCAGGCAAAAAACATTTTGCTAATATTATATCCTTTATATAATATATCTTCAATATCTTATGTTTATAATTTCATCACTCATTTTAACAATACTGTCCTATACGTGAGGGTTCAGAGTGACTTGAGGTCAACATGGGCATGACAACAATACCGGCATCAGCATGGGATTTGGGAATTCTATCATCAGATTTTCAATGGTATGGATGGCTGAAGAGTTGGAGGTTGGAATAGGTTGAAACCTGTCCATTAAAGTGTAGGGATTTGCTATCTTAATATAAACTGAGCATTGACTATATATATATATGTATAGAAGATGGTAATCTGGAACAACTGATGAGTGATGTTTTAGCACAAAATATGTATATTGGTGATTATTTATCTTTTCTGCATGTGTGTGATCATATGTATCAGTAATATGAAATAGTGTCAATAGTAAAGGGGCTTGAAAGTCTGAATTCAAATTCCCTATATTTAGAGTTAAATGATAAAATTCTATATTATTAAAGTTTTTAAACACATATATATTAACTAATTAAGATTCAAATCTCAGGTTCTTAATAAGTTTAGAATATTTTAGATAGATATCGTTTAGCCAAACTAATTAATTTTTCAATATTGATGATAAAAGGGTATTTATCTTTTTTTAGCTAGAAGATAAAATAAGGATGAAAAATATTATTTTACCAGAAACTAGCAAATCTGGTCAGTAACATCTTTTCCTTACAGCTCTTTTATTAATAGCTAATGAGGAGGCATTTACTCTGCATTGAAGTTTGAAGATACTTTACTTGTATATAATAAAGATCATGGCATATAATGTTTAGCACTTATATTTATTCTATCAACAACTTGGTTAAGCCTAATGAAACTTTGAACGATTTTTTATTAAAAATTTCTAGAAATGTTAAGAATTTTTCAGACAGCCTTTAACTAGATTATCTAGTTATTAAAATGTCTTCATAAATGGGGAATAATTTATTAAAAGCTAGATTTAAAAATACATTCGAATAGCTTTGTTGCTGGAGAGTTCATAAGAAAATCGAGCAACGGAAGTGCTAGTGCCGGAAGTGCCACCACCGGAATCAATCATAGAACTTCAGACTCTGACCACTATTACTAACTAAACTTCACAGCGCATAAGCTAGCTGATAAAATAGGAAATGTTTGTTTATTTCGACCGAATATCTCTGGAAAGATCATTTGCCTGAAGAAGATTATTGTATCACATACATACCTACATACAACGCATATGTAAAATCTCAAAAGGAAGATTTATCGAGATACTAAGGTAAATATATATATATACATTTACATAGATACACATACACACATAGATATATATATACTTAAATTTAAAAAGTTTTTTTATATTTAAAACTTTAAGCAAGTGAATAATCTATTATATTGTCATATGAATTTTGCTTTTATTTTTACTTCTGAAAGACATTTGGTGTGAAACTAAAAATAATATAGGTATTTTTAACTTTTCGTAATAATATCTAATTAATAATTCTATAACTAATAACATGTAATACATCTTTTACAAATTAATGTTTTTAACAAATGACTTCACAAATAGAATATTTGGTAGCAAAAGGTTTTTTTAAAATAAAAGAACCTTGATTGTATGTTAAAACTTTGCAATTAGTGGAAAAATATCACTTTAAATATTTATCATTTAAAATTTATTTTTACTATATATATTTTAAATAACTAAGTTTTAATCATTAGTGTGCTAATTTTCACATTTATCTTCAGTTTATCATCAAGGTGTGAATAAGACCTGCTGAAAATAAGTTAACTTATAGGAGAATAATTAATATTAAGAATATTAATATTTGTTTTCTAAAAAACATGATAAAACCTTATTTTCTCTTTTTAATATAATGTTCTAAATTAATAGATTAAAAACTATAAGTTAAATATTTAAAAAAAATGGATTAGGCAAAAAATCTTTTAGTAATACTTTCAAAAACGTCATATAAAACCATTTAAAATGGGTCATAAAAACGGATTCATGCATAATTAAAAAATATTATAACAAACACTGAACTATGATGAATATATTGTATTTTTATATTGGACTATTTTCATCATCTAATATAAGTATTGAATGTCTTTGGAAAATTTAATTTTATTTAAATATTCCAAATACATTCAACTGATAGTAATAGCACATAAAACAGGTTAGTAAATGCACAAAATTTTGAGAGTATTTTTTTCACCTCTTTTTCAGGTGGTTCTAGCCTGACCAGTGACTGTACTAGCATGGGATTCGAACCTGGACCCTTATATTCTTGAGTATTGAATTTTAAGGTAACACTCTAACCAACTGAGCCATTCTGCCAAAAGCAACATTCATTAGAAATTTCATATACTTATCTATGAGGTTCCTCCTGATTTCTCCACTTTTTCCTAAGAGCAAAGTTGATTAGTGGTTTCCATACATTATGTAAAGTCACACTAGGTTGGCTTGTGTGATTGTTTGCCATTGTCATATGCACAGCTTTTTTAAATTTTCTTCTTTGTACCTTTTCTTCTCTATTCAATGTTTATATTTTCCCAATTAAACATATATTCCTTGGCACATACATGGTCTGCTACCTTCAATACATCTGATTTCTCTCTTCTAATCATCAGTTTATGTTCTTGCAAGTACTTTTCAATGGGATGACTGGTTTCACCAATATATGTTCTTCCACATTCACATGGTATTTCATAGATGCAGTTTTTTCTTTTCAGCATTTCAAGTTTAGGCTTTGTAGATGTTAGAATTCCTCATAGTATGGTATGGCTCTGGAAAGCTGTTTTAATGTTATACTGATTGCAGATTTCCCTTAATTTTTCTATTTTTAGAATGTATGGGTACACTACAATACCAATAATTGTTTTTTTCTTTTGATGGTTCTTTTTGTTGTCTATTTAAGGTTTTCTTAATAACAGCTGATGGATAAACATTTTTATGAGTTTATTCTATATATATCTTTTATTTTTCCAACTAGCTGGTTTCTAAACAAACTTCTTTTACTCTGTTTCATAATGATAGTATAATTCCATGTTTTGTGTTAGACTAGGTATTTTTCTGTATGTGTGGGTTTTTGATAAATTGTAGTTTTGATTTCCCCATAAGAGAATCTTGTCACAAGAACATCTAAGAATGCCAATTTTTGTTCTTGTTCTGATTCTAGTGCGAATTTAATTGTAGGGGATATATTGTTGATGTTTCCTGAAAGTGTGTAGCAGTGCTTCACCATGTCACCATACAACAAACATATCATCTACATAATAAATGGCCACATGATGAAGCACTAGTACAAACTTTCTGGAAACACATCAACAACATATCCCCTTCAATTAAATTTACAATAGAAACAGTTCAAGAACAAAAATTAATATTCTTAGATGTTCTTGTGACAAGACTCCCTCATGGCAAAAACAAAAGTACAGTTTATCAAAAAACCACACATACAGGAAAATATCTAACCTATACATCCAATCACACCGGAAACACAAAACATGAAATTATACTATCACAGTGAAACAGAGCTTTGGTTTTGTAGATTATGAAAAAATATTTGATTGTATAATTGTTTCAACAGTGAATAACTCTTTGGATTATCAAAAATATTGTAGTATTCTGTAGAATATTTGTTAAAATACATCAGCAATGATTAACATTAAGAAGAATGTCTGGCAGATTGATTTCATACTTTCAAACATTTTACAACAGATTTGTGGATTAAAAGTGGAATCTAAGAGGGAAAACACATGAACATTGGTTTTACAGGTCAAGCGGTTGTTTTTGCAAATAATGCTTCAAAGCTTCAGAAAATGTTGCAATAATTATCAGATGAAAGTAAAAAAGTAGTCTTAAAGATAAACACTAAAAAGGCTAATGTAATGTTCAAAGGATTTTCTCAGAAGAAGATAATAAAGATTTATAATAATGAATTAGAAAATAATTTCAAGTACAATTACTAATCCAGATAATAACATAATGGATGAAAGTAATCATAGAATTAAACTTCAATGAAATGCTTTTAGTAAAAAATAATTTATTACTAAAAGGAAATAAATATGACTCTTTAATGAATATATTTGATCAATTTTTACTTATGGATTTGTGACATGGAAGCTGAAAAAAAGAATAATTCAGTGACTTCAGATTATTTACTGAAGTATGTAAGATATATGTTGGGAATAACAATAAGGGATCAAAAGCAAAATAGTCTGATGAGAGAACAAATACAAATCATGAAATAATTAAAATACTGAAATGAAACTGATCTGGATTTAAATAGATGGATAATTGAAATCTTAAACTGGATCCCAAAAATGTACATATGAGATGAATAGATGAATTAAGAAAGTTTATTATTGTAATTTGGAGAAAAGAAGCCATGGGCTGAAGGAACTGAATTAAACTCAATAGATCCCATTCCATAGGCAATTGAATTGGTTGAAATTGATGAAGTGATATATCGTTATTATCATCATCATTTCAATCATTATCAATCCATTGCAGGATGACAGCCTCTCCTTGTTCAGTCCATCCTCCCCAATCTCTCTTCACTTTTTCAAGTCACCCCAGCATATTTCCTTATTTCAGTGATCCATCTAACATGAGGTCTCTTTCTAGATCTTTTACATCTCTTGGAATCCAGTTTAAGATTTTAACTGTCCATCTAATATCAACTTTTTCAGAAATATGTTTGGCCCAACTTCACTTTAGTCTTTTAATTCTTTCAATGATGTCAGTAACACTTGTTTGTTCTCCCAACCATATATTTTATTTTTGATCTCTTCTTGTTACTCCTAACATACATCTTTCCATACTTTGTTGAAAGGTCTGAATTATCTGCATTGCTCTACTGTTAAGTGTCCAAGTCTCACAAAAAGTAAGTACTGATAATACACATTTATTTAAATTTTTCCTTTTCAAATACACAGTCATATTTCCTTTTAAAACATTGTGTATGCTTACACATGCTGTTAATCAGAGTAACAAACCCTCCATACACTAATGCCACTAAGGCTCTTCACTTAAGAAAACCAAAAGCTAAAAACTAGTCTTGGATGTTGGATAAGTAGACACTAAATAAGGGTTTATGCACAAATCTTACAACATCTATTGATTATGAAGGCTTGCACTTGATGACACTACTATATGGAGAGTTTGGTAATCGTATTTTCTTTTCCTATTTAAGTTATATTCTATATATCTATAACATATGATCTTAAAAAATACTATCAACAGAACCAAATTTTACCAGGTGTTAATTCTTGCAAAAATTGAATAAAACATGCTGAATATATCAGGAAATTTTTTTTTTTTTCTTAAAAAAAAAAAAAAAGATGTACGGGGAGGTATTTTAATTTAAATTAAATATTGATCTCATTGTTGTAACGATATATAAATATGTCGTTACATTAATTTAAAATAAAAACTTAAAAGTTCGCAGATAAAAGTAAAAAACTAAATGCTAAAATTAAAATGTTTGTTAAATGTATATATATTCGCACAGATGCTAAACTTTAAAAATATTTTTTTTTAATAAATAAAAAAAGGTATTTGAATGTATTTTTTTTATAAAAAAAAGATTTAAATATAAAAATAGTTTAAAAAAAGAAATAACGTAAGTAAAAATAAAAACAGGTATTAATTAATTCCTGTAATCTGTAAATGGAAATGATTGTTTATTAATTATCCAAAAGCTGTCTAATTAAAAAGTCAGAGAGTAAATTAGATAAGAGAATAAAGAGATTTTAGCTTGACCAATGGAAGCACTAAGCCTTGGCTCGGACCCTAACGAAAGTGATGGATTAGTGATGTTTTGTTGATTGAATCCGTGTGGATTAATATAAAAAGAGAAATATTGAGTTCCAGCATTGTGTGTTTGAGAGTTGTGGTAGGACGCACATACCACACTCTCTATTTAAAAGAAAAAGACTGTGATACCTTGAACCAGCTATTGCCATCTCCAGAACATTATCTTCCAATGGAGGCATCGCAGGAATTAAAAACAGGAACCTGGACTCTTCTACCATAAGCTATATGAAATGAACAATTATTAAAATCAATTAAGAACTTTCGTCAAGTTTACAAATTGATAAACAAGCCAACTTAAATGTTAAAACGGACTCTTATCTGACTTTTGTAAGTTTTTTAAATCAAATTAATAATGTTTAATTTTATATGTTTTCCGATTGATAAAAATCATTTCCATTTTTTTTTTCTCTTATTGTATAAATTATTTATTGTTTAAATTTTAAATGATGAAATTTAAGGTTGGGTATAGACGTTGCATAGATTCGTTAGCGGTTGATAATGTTGTGGTTTTCACATTCGATTAGAATATATGTCAACGATATCACTGCAAGCATCTTATGATGAATGCTAATGGGATTTGTACATTCCCTATGCAAGTGACGTTTATCGATGACTTTGTATTTTGATCAGTTGTGTTTAATTTGGAATGTTTTTGACCGTGGAATCTGTGCAGCTGATCTGTACTCAACATTTTAAAACAAATTTTATAAAATGCATTTGTGCGAACGTATCTAAATGTTAAATTTAAGTCAGGCGTGAATGGCTATATAGTTTTGTAAAGTTATATTAAGGGAGGGTAATCTTAGGTTATTCGTTTCGTAGTTGAATTGGCTCAATGGATTGGATATATTTGTGTAATTAGTAGATGTAGTATGAGATCCGCTTTGGGCAGGATTGCATATATATGCCATACACCTTCTGTTTGCCTATGGATGGGTTGGTAATTCGGCAGAAGACCGCAGTCCATTCCTATGGAGTTTTTTGTTTATTGTTCTACTTGCCAACAGATGTGACATTCCTGTTGGTGGAGAGTCAATGTCTTCTCTAATTCTACTTACTGTTCAGATGTACTTTCCTGACAGTATAGTATTTTGTGTTGTCGTATCATGCTACATTGAATACATGAATGTATCAGATGGATTGGCGCCAGTTTGGTTGCGAAATTTGTGGCCTAAGGTTAAATCAGGGAAGAATATTTTCTTTTCAAATGCAGATCTATGTAGTCTATTCATACTTGACTAGCTAAATAAAATATTAAACTCATTGAAACTTAGTTAAATGTAAAATTAAAAGTTAATATAAAAATCTAAAATGTTAAACTTATTCCTCAAAATTTAAATGTTATTTTATATGTGCGTAAATAAATATTTTTATGTGTTAATTTCTGGCAGTGGCTTTTATTTATTTATATTTAAGATATAAATTAAGATATAGATTTTTATCTCTGCGTCTCCGCTGAGCTAGTGACTTGGGCTAACGATCGGAATATTTAAATAAAGTGGAATCTTAACAGCGCGTATCTGTCTACTCTATAAATTTTTCTAGGTTTAAATGCCTAGATAAAGCCCTGGTAGTTGCAGATATTGTTTTTGTGGTTATATTCGATCTTCACTTTAATTTCGATTGTTATATTGTATAAAATCGACTAAGTTTTATTTTTCAGTAAAAAGCAAAACACCCTTTCAATAGTCTACTGTATACATAAAAAAAGACCTTTCCAGTAACTCCTAAAAACCAATAAAAAAGAAAGCATTAATCACAAGGATAATCAATTACCAAATGCTGAGAGTGTGAATGATTTTCCATCCTCATTGGTAAAGCAACATGTCTGATAAAAATGGCTAGATGTTTAATAATCAACCGACTATCTGACAAAAGAAGTTCCAGTTAAAAGCTTTAAAACATAAATCAGTCTGGATTCGAAGTCAGATTGTGAAAGCAACAGACGAATGCACTGCCATTATATCACAAGGTTTTTTTCAGAAATTGTTAATAAAATAAATGGTGAATGGTTTTGAGACATAAATAAATTTGAGCAATAAAGTAGCCATCAGATACGTGGCATTTATCCAGATGAAAAATGCAGTTACATTAGAAAAATTGTACCTATGTAAATAAAAGCTGATTAATTAGAAGTCGATTATAAAATCTATTGCAATTACCATTTGACTAAAATCTAGGGCTAAATAATTCCTAAGAATAAGCCGGGAGATCATATAATGAGAAGTAAGTTAAGAAAGTAATGCAAAATGTGTTTTGATACAATTAAACAGAGTATGTAAATTCACTATTTTTTTATTGTGGCCTATCGTTTCTTATTATCGTTATAAAATATCATACTTTCGATTAACTAAATAAAAATATGACATGATCACCATTTCTTATGCTTGCTTATAGCTGTTATTAAAACTGGCAAAACTCCCTACATGTATTGCCACATACAACAAGCTAAAGTAATCAATGGATGCCAGAAGGCTTGTGCATAAAATCCCCATCTAGTGCCTACTCATCCAATATCCCCATACTAGTTTCTGGCTTATGGCCTTCGTCAGTGAGGAGCCGTGGATCCTAAGATCTAGGTGCAGTACTCTCAGTTCTAAGGCTCCTCACTGGCGAAGGTCATAAGCCAGAAACTAGTCTGGGGATATTGGATGAGTAGGCACTAGATGGGGATTTTATGCGCAAGCCTTCTGGCATACATTGATTACTCTAGCTTGCTGTGTGTGGCAATATATATAGTAAGTTTTGCCTGTTTAAATAAAAATATATTGTAATAAAAGTAACAGTAATAAATGAAAATTGATTTTTCTTTATAATTCAACTATTATCTAAATAGTAGGATACATATAATCTATTATAAGGAAATATTAGTCAGAAAATATAAAGTTGTTTAAAAAACTGTTTAATAATTTATAATTTTTCACTAATTGTTTTGACTATGGATTGACGTGAGTTTATTATAAAGAATATAAAATGATATATTACATACGAGTTAATAAAAATTTAATTAGGTACAACTTTAATAGTATTGATTTAGTAATCATTTAGTGAATGTGATAAGAACTGATCATAAAAATTAATGAAGTACTATTTTTAAACATATTTTACTTAAAATTGATATACAGATTGATTGATTGATTCTTAAATCTAGTTAGAATCTGTCACTGCAAGAAATAAATTACAAAGTAACGGCACTCCATATATATCACAGTATATAAAGATAACGATTGGAACGTGTTGCCTATATATGTAGGTGTTTTATGTATGCATGCTTTTAATATTTATTCACTTAACGATACAAAAGTATATTAAGTTTTATGATGTAGCTGTTAAATTGGTATGCTAAAATAAATTGTGATAGAAGGATGGAAAGCCGAAGTAAAGATGATGGTACAGATGATGATAAAGGTTATCGTTTGTCGTAGTATTATATTTTCTTATCGCTTTTCCCCGTTCTCTGGCAGTCACTTAACGTACATATTTTCATTTTAATGAAGTAAAACATTTTATTATTTTATTTGTTTGTTCAAAATAAAAATTTTATTTTTCTACATAAAAAGATGTATATGTGTGTACACGTGTTGTGTGTTTTTGTATGTTTTAATTAGAACATTTTCATAGATAAAAGATGGCTTTATGGATATATTAAGGTGGTAATTCTTTGTATATGGTTGTATCTTTAGTTAAATTTACGAAATGCCTGAAAGAAATGTAGATCTGTTCTAATTATTTTGTTTCATCAAATGAACATGGCTGAAAAAAGTTTATTAAAATACACAATGAGGATTGCCAATTCCTCTACAAGCTTTATGATAAATGCTTAGCCAGAGCCAGCACTTAAAATATCTCTGTCAGGAACCTCTCCCCAAACCCCTGACCATGGTTTCGTGCTTTGGCACTCCTCAGAGAGGTGTCAGGGTAGGTTCTGACAGAAATATTTTAAGTGCACTGGCTAAGCATTTATCATAAAGCTTGTAGAGGAATTGGCAATCCTCATTGTTTATAACTTACAAGCTTAAGAGATAGGGTCATGTGATCTATGACCCTTATTTTGACTATTTATTAAAATACATGTTCACATTCAAACAAATCTATTTATAGAAAATATTTAAAAGTAGTTAAGTTTTATATGATGCAAACTGATTTTTCCAGAGCTTTCTTAACCTATAATAATGTGTTACTCTTCTAAATTTATTATTTTTATCTCCTTTCCATTATTATAGATTATTGATTAAATAAAATAATGTGTGTCATCATTTATCGATAAAGCTTGTTTACAGCTATTAGCACGCTCATTATTTTATTTTGTAATACAAGCTTATCAAGTTAAGTCACATGATATATGACTCGATTTTATTTACTATTATAGTTTTGCTTTTGAGTCTTAAGCAATGTTGTATTGCTAAGGCTATTAATATATGGTGTACCTGAAAATTATTCAGACTCATATACCTATTCATAGATGTCTGAAAATTTCAGCTTTTCTACTTAATAGTTACATATCAGATAAGTGCTGGCCTTGAGTTAATGTTTTACATCTAGTGTTGGAATATCCTACCGCCTCACTAACGATAGCCAATAGCTAGAGATTTTGAATGCTTTCTCTTGCAGCATTTATAATAAAGCTTGTTTAGAGCTATTAGCATGCTCATTTTTTTTTTGTTTTGTAATACAATCTTATCAGTTTAAGTCATGTGATGTAAAACTTTATTTTATTTACTATTTTGATTGAAGAATTTTAAATAAGAGTTTTTTCTAGTATCTTTTTCCAACAGAAATAATATTTAATTCAGACATTTATTCATGTTATAGAGTCTTTTAAAACCTCAGAATCTCTTAATAATCCGGTAATTGGATAATTTTTATTATTAAAATTTATATCATGTTTTGTTAATTTAATATGTGAATGAGTAGATGATAAACTAGAATCTTCTCTGATAACAAAAATATCCTTAATTTTTTGGATATTATTTCTAAATTGATTGAACATTCAGGAAAGGAATTTCATATCTGGGACTGCAAAGATTTTATTAATTTTTAAAATAGGATTATAAATTGTTTTTTAGAATAGTTGTTGATATTATTTGACTTAAAAACATTATTAATTTTATCAATGAATTCTTTTATGAAAAGCAAAACCTTCTTAATTGCTGAAATATTTACTTCCATTTTAATGCAGGATTCGAATTCAGACCTTCACACGACCCACAACTCTCAGTACCATACGTGTAAAGGTCTGAGTTCGAATCCCGCATATATTACATATATAAATGCAGATGTTAAGCCTGTACAATGTATTCCATTTTTATATAAAAAGATCGTATTAATAATACTGTTTCTTCAAGTAACAGTTTTTTAGTAATAGGGAAATCTTAGTGAATATATTTGCTATCAGAAAGCTTTTTGGGTTTATTTAACAGTGTTCTAGTCATGAAAATATTAAACAGGATGGTAGTCAGAAGAGGAGTAAATATCTTCCTGTGTTTGTTTTCTATATATAGCATGACAAAAAAAATCAAGTCTATCTCCTTTAATTAAAACATTTAAAAACGAAAATGATTATTGTTTTCTATTGATGTTACATTCGAAAGTGTTCAAAAAATTATGAAATCATTAAGAACAGCCTTATCATTTGGCTAAATAACAAAGACGTCATGAACATGTCTTAACTATGATAATTGGTTTTAATAGATGAAACTAAAATTCTTTTATTTCAGTTAAATTAATAAACTTATAGCCAACCCTAATGTATAATTGTACTAAGATCATGAAAACAAAAAATAGGTCTGATAACCAGTAGAACATTTTCTTCACTTACTGATAAAGAGTGAAATATCAAATTTTAAGAAACTGAATTAAATGTTTTAAATAAAGGTTGAATGTTTTAATTTTGAAATTACATCTTAGAAATGTCCTATCAAGGGTATTGTTTGCAAAATTGAAAATATTTTAGTAAGAATCCACACGGGAGAAGTTGTGAAAACAATTTATACAAAAAATTTTAAAAAGCAAAACAATCTAAAAGTAATTTATCATATAATGAAAAGAAGGCTTTGTTTGAATTTATAAGACAATAAATCTATTACTATTCTTTCTGAAGATAAAACGAAATACACTGCAGTAATTTTGATTCAAGAGTGGCAAAGTAAGCATTGGTGGTCGAGAGGTCAGCGACGACTGTTTACAAGCAGTTGTCCCGGGTTAGCGGGTTCGCTTCCCAGCTGATGCTATGACACATGAGAAAAAAAAAGAAAGTGTGGCAATTATTAGAAGAAAATACTAAAAAAATTATAATGACCCATTGATACATTTTAAAAAGGAAATCAAAGAATTAATTTATGACACATAAATCAGAAATTTATTTCAAAATGATTTTTAAGCTTTATTAATTCATCAACTTAAGTAATAAATAGGTTTAAATGTAAAACAATATAATTATAAGGGGCTTGAACCCAGACTTTCAACTCCAACAGCTATCCAATCCATCTTAAACAACTGATACACATGACCACATACATGTGAAAAATATAAATAATCTCCAATACACATATTTCATGCTGAACCTGCATTCATCAGTTGGTTCGTGTTACCATCTCCAACACATATACAGTCACATAAGGTAGTTTATAACCTCATCACAATTATAATGCAAATAATTTCATGAAACGTATCAATGATGTTAAACTGGAGACTGATAATTTGAAAAGTAGATGTGATTACACTACCTTTGCTACTAGTTTTGTGAATGAAACTATTGAAGTTTTAAAAAATATTCATATACCTAATTTTATTGTAAGTTTAATTAAATATTATTTATCATTAAATAAAAATTAAATACTGCCTAATGCTATATTAGTAATTATAAATAAAATAGAAATTCATTATAACATTACAATACTATCCAAAAATAAAATTTTACTAAAATTTCTCCACAACATGATTTCATCTATTAACAAATAGACCTTTTCAAGTAAAATTCAACTAAATATCCCACATATATATCCCAAACAAAATAATTTTCCCATCATTCACATTAAATAACCCATCTTTCTTTAATATCAAAGGATATTTTCATGAGATTGATCATATTTTTTTATGAATCTGAGACCATCAATCTTATGAAGACATCCTTTGATATTAAAGGAGTTTAGTTTTTAAAGTGAATGATGGGAACAATATTTTGTTTTGTATATATATGTTGTATGTTTAGTAGAATTTTACTTGAAAAGATTTATTTGTTAAAAAATAAAACCATGGTTGTAGAAGAATATTTGTAAAAAAAAAATGTTGGCTAGTATTGTAATGTTGTATGAATTTCTGTTTTATTATTTATCACTGCACTAGTAAAAGTTATCGATTATTACATATAAATATATAATTTTTAACAGATGGAAATGTTTGAATTTTATATGTGGAAATATTTGTTTTGAATTTCATATAAAAAATCAATGACAGATATTAATAGACAGTAATCAATAAAAATAGGAACCTGTAGACATTTTCTGAATTCAAAAATGTTTACTTTTAATACAATCTCTTGATATAAATATAGACTAAAGCGCTACAGCATTTATTTACAGCATACGGAAAGTTCCCAACCTTTCATATTTCCTTACAAATAATAGACTCTTCCACCATTCAGTTTGAATGTAGGAAGTATTTACAGGTTCCTACTTTCATTAATTACTGCCCATTAACGTCAGACAGTGATTTTTATCATATGAAAATTCAAAACAGGTATTTTCACATATAAAATCAAACATGTCCATCTATTATAAAATTATATCATTTGACTAAACGGTAGAACAGTCTATTATTTGTAAGAAATTGTGAAAGATTGCAAACGTTCTTTCCTTGCGCCTTAAATAAATACAGCAGCGCTTTAAACTATATATATCAAGAGATTGCATACAGACACATACACTTTTCAATGCAGAAAGTGTCTACAAGTTCCTATTTTCATTGATTACTGTCTATTAACACCTGACAATGATTTTTATCATATGAAATTTCAAAACAGATATTTCCACATATAATATTCAAATATGTTAAAGCTATGTTCAGTATATGCATACATATATATATTGCTTTGGAATTTCATTTAATAAGTGACACTAGCACAGACTCTAATCAAGCATTTCATATAGTCACATTTATGAATATTGCACATTCATAATACTCTTAACATTACACATACTATGAATATATATAATATTTAAATACAAGTATATTGTCTATATTGAACTTAATATAATTAGAAGGGACTTGAACTCAGATTTTCAAGCTCCCTGCAACTATCCACTCCATCTTATACAACTCATATCCATAATCACATCCATGTCAGAAAGATAAATGATTTCCAGTATATGTATTTCATGCTGAATCAGCATTTAGCATTTGGTCCATATCATCATCTTCTACACACATATATAATCAGTATTCAGTTTATATTAAGATAGAGAATCTTCAAAATTTAATGGACAAGCTTCAATCTTCTCCACGTTCCAACTCCTCAGCCATCCATATCAGATATTTAATGATATAAATGGCTGGAGAGTTGGAGGGTGGCGAAGATTAAAGCCTATTCATTAAAGTTTGAAGAATTGCTATTTTAATATTAACTGAGCACAGATTATATATATGTATGGGAGATGACGATTTGGACCAACTGATGAGTGCTGGTTCAGCATGAAATATTATATTGGAGATCATTTATCTTTCTTGCATGTATGTGGTCATGTGTATCAATAAGAGGGAATGGATAGTTATAGGAAGCTTGAAAATCTGAATTCAAATTATATATATATAATTATCTTGACACTCTGTCATTATTAATACTAATATAAAGTCCCAAAAAAGAATTTGTACATATTGTAACAGTCAGAATCGTCTATCTCGCTAACACACTGCAGAATTCAAACCCCAGACACGAAACTGAACATTCTAGGAGGGGTTGCCTTTTAGATATACTAAGTTTGAGTCTAAAGTCCAAATTTCACAGCGCCATCTACCTGATAACGCATCTGATGCCATTACTAGTATAACCTTTGACCGGTGCCTGATGGTCAGGGAGAAACAAAAGACTCTATACTAAAAGAAGCTTGGGTGGCTAATTAACGTCTATGGATTTACAAAAGAAATGCAGAAAATATATATATAGAGACCGAGACAGTGATAGGAATCAATAAAATAAGATATCAAATTTAGTTTTAAATAATTTCACAAAAATTTATTTATATATATAATACCACTGTCTGCTTATATGAGACAGGGACGCGTATTAAATAATTGTTGGCATTATATTCCAATAAATAACAAAATGGTTTTAAAGCAAAGTGATATATTCTATTCCTCAGGCTAATAGCATTACGATAATGTGCTTGCAGAGATAGGAACATGTGCGAGGTGCTTTGAGTAATTATACAAGTCTAAGAAAATATTTGAAAATTAAGTGTTCTAAAATATTTATTGATTTCGAGAATAGCACGGACAAAAGCTTACTAAGCAACAAAGTGGGAATGTGATCAAAGCATTTATTTGAGAATAATAATAGAATTGCATTGGGAGGTCAGTATTGCTGATAATAAATTTATTAAAGTTGGAGGGTGTGACACGTTTAAGTCACGGATGCTTTGTAAAATAAATATAAAATAAAACAATATTGAATATCCAGAATGATTACGGAGGGCATATCACCGCTAACCCGTAGGAGAGTATTTTTATGAACAGCCAAAACTTAGCGACTGGATGACAATTGCGTTTAATTCCCAGGTGTGTCATTTGGTGACATACTCTGCCTGGAAACTGCAAAAAGGCAAAGAGAACGGCCTTAGCCGTGTAAAGAATCCTTGGAAAAATAAAACAAAGTGGTCTCAACAACAAATTCATTTACCAGCAATACGAGACGAGTGTATATAAAACATACTGAATGGGTTTTACTTGTATTAAGAGAAATGCCCAATCAAATTCCCAGAAATTCATTTAAAAGGGGTCCGCACATTCTCGACATCAATGATGAATTTTGTAATTAAAGTAGAACACTGTAATTAAAATAGGAAAATGCATGCTTGCGGGTTTGAAAAGTAAGTATAGATTTATATATACAATCATGCATTAGGGGACACATTTAATCATTGACCTCACACATACTCTCATATTAGATTAAAATCAATAACATGTAGATTTTAAACTATGTGATTATATTATATATTAAAGAAAAGAATCGCCCTCGAACGAGTGATTTGCAAGATAATAAAATTGGAAATTATTTAGAAATTTAAAATATGCCTTAATAACAGCATCTCACTTTCAATAAAGGGAATAGTTCACTCGGTCAAAGACGATTCTGACACATTATCATAATAAAATAAAAGAAAGCTTTATAAATAGAAAATATTAACCCAAGGATAGAGAGCAAAATGTTGAGTATATTTAAACACGTTAAAGAAATACATAATGAAGTTATGTGAAATATAAGAAAAACAATTTTAAATAGCTATAGCATGTTAGTTATCACAAGAGCTCTTGGGTTAATTTAGGGTTACCTCTGGAGAAGCATTTTTAGGCAGATTGATGGTCGGCAGGTTTTTATATAATTTAACAGCAAAATCTGGAAATGTTCATATTTTTGGCAGCAGCAGCAGTTCTGGGGTTCCCTGTGTGATAACTTCCTATGGTCTATGGCAGCAGATGACCATTCCGGAGAGAAATAGCCTTCTCGCGCTCTACTCTGTCATGTTAAGATTTACAAATTACTAGAATAGAACTCGGAATGATTTCTCTTAGAAACATTAGAAGAAAAAAACTCTTTAGAACAAAAGAAAACCCTTCTTTTATAGTAGACTTTAACAATAGAACTGCCCTGGAGCATTACAAAAATATATCAGACTTATCAGCTGTAATTAAATCTATCCGAATGTCTGAAGGAATTCAACATTAATTAATTTCTTTTGTTAATTTCCCTGTCGACATTCGAATTACAAACTAGATTTAATTAAAAATTACTTTTATTAATTAAAGAAAACCATAAGTGGACATCTGCTGTTTTTAGATAAACTTATAGAACATTAACTAATTAAACTATTGTCCCTGATTTATTTAAACAGAAATATTTGGAATAACTTTTATTAAATTAAAGAAAATGATTTTACTTTTAAATTGCAATATTTGAATCTATTTACTAAACGAATATTTACTAAATGAATTTTATTTTAAATCAAAATATATTACGACAGTAATATATTTGTAAATAGATTCAAACAAAATAACTTTAACAATTTATAATTTTGATATGTTTTAAAATGCATATCATAGTGTGTGCGCAATTACGACTTATATAACCTACTTTTTAATAAATCAAAATTATGTGAACATATACATAATCTATAATCTTTTATTTATTTAGGAATGACTTATGTATATAATACGAGCATTGTACTCATGGTTTAAAATTAGGTGGGATTTTCGGTATATAAGCGTATTGCAGACACACTACTATAGATTGGGGTTCAAACTAAGGTATGAGGGTAGGAAATAGGTAAGAAAAGGTGAAACGAAGATCTGCAAAGCAGACCTTACTGTTTCAATATTTTATTGCAATTAATTGAACTAAGTATACTTTCAAAAGAGCTTTCCATACAGGCTAATCCAAAAGCAAAAATAGCCCAACACATTTTAATGTACAAAAAAGCAAATGCATTCGATTCTACCAGTGCATCAGTCTTTTACAACCATAAGAAAGAACACAGACACAGTTTTGATTTAAGTATTATTAAAATAATGTGCAAGGAAAGAAATGACAGGAAGTGTGAGATTAAAGTGGCATGGGTCATTGCACTAAATAAATATGTAATGAACCAAAGATCAGAGTAACTACGTTTATGTTGCACAAGCATTAAAAGTATTCTTGGTTCAATTCCAATAAAATATATACAAATTCTGGTGTGGTTACTTATATATATATATATAAGGAATACACACACGGACAGATATTTACATTTACATTCTCATCATCATCCAACTCAGATAGTTTCTGTAGCCAAAACTTAACCTTTCAGATAAGTCACATATGAAAAAAGAAATAAATCATATTAATAGTGTTTTATTAGCAAATAGTTATAATTATAAATTTATAAAAAAAAAGCCTTATTTCAAGCCCAAAATGGACACTTATAGGAAACAAAAAGATGATAAATCAGCTATTAGGATTTGTGTTCCATATATAAAAGAAACTGCAGACAGTGTTGGACGTATATTAAAGCGCTATAATATAGATACAGCATTTTCTACTCATCAAAAGATTAGCAATATAATAACCAAGCCCAAGGATTCAATCCCTCTTGAATCTCATAGTGTTTACCAAATCTCATGTGAAAATTGTAAAGCTTCTTACATAGGTATGAGTAATTGTTGTGTTAGTGTTAGGAGAGATGAGCATGCTAATGCAGTTAAACAACACTCATCGTCATCAGCACTCTCATTCCATACTATAGATTCAGGTCATAAAATTGATTTTTCTAGTACCAGGATCATATCCAGATGTGATAATCTATACCAGTGAAAAATTAGAGAAGCCATTGAGATACTTAAAAGGCCAGATTGTATCAATAAGTGAGATGATACATGCAAACTTCCTCCTATTTGGAAAGATTTTTTTAAAAAACATTCTTAATTTAACATTTTTGTTATTGGTGGAATTTTAATGTTTTTTTCAAATCAGTGATTGTAATGCCTCTACACCGTCTTTCTACTCTTTATCACCCAATGGATGACTTGTGTGACCAAGTCGAAACATCGGTATATCAATATTTAAAATATTTTAACATGGATGAACCCACAAAATATGTCTTTTATATATGCAACCCATGAAAATCTTCATATCAACATATATATATTTATTTATTTATTGTAATCTAACCAAATGATCAACCACCAACTATTATGTATGGTAGATACAAACAGCAAATTTCTAGATCAGTCTAATTATATTTGTTTCTTTTATATAAAATTCTAATAATACAAATTTTACTCATTTCATGTCCAATATGTTATATAAATATTAATAAATTCTTTCACAATAAAATAATAATGAGACTTTTAAACAAGGCAAAACTCTCTCCATACAGTAGTGCCACCCTGTTCCAACCAGAGTAGTCAATGGATGCCAGAAGGCTTGTGCATAAAATCCCTATCTAATGCCTACTCATCCAATATCCCCAGATTTGTTTCTGGCTTGTGGACTTCATCAGTGAGGAGCTTTGGATCTGAGAGACTGTACCTAGATCTTAGGATCTAATGCATCCCTCCAGAAACCACCTTTTATTTCTACTTAACTTTAAAACTATGAGAATGAAATTGAAAACACAAAAATATTTTCAATCTAAGCTCAATAGCTTATATAGTCATATGGGTCTGAACTCAATTCAGAACCCATACATTTTGGTGTCTTTGGCTCTTTAACAACCATAGCCACCACTATCCTATTAGGCAGGATTGGTGTTAAACCATTAAACATCACATGATCATCTCATACTAGCACTTAATTGTTTATAAACAAGGCAAAACTCTCTCCATACAGTAGTGCCACCCTGTGCACAAGCCTTCTGGCATCCATTGATTACTCTGGTTGGCACAGGGTGTCACTACTGTATGGAGAGAATTTTGCCTTGTTTATAAAAAATTATGTGCTAGTATGAGATGGTGATCTTGTGAATCATGAGACTTATTATACAATCATCCAGTAAGTAGGTACCTCTTTTTAATCTTGAGTTATGTATACCAATGGCATAGGAATATCACTTAACACTACTCCACTAAAATATCAATGATACTCCAGTGAATCACAATAAAATAAGTAAATTATATTTAATATTAAAATTTCTTATGTTAAATTTAATTATAACATAATATTCACCTACTTATTAAAATGATTGTATCCCACTCCTTCATTAACATTCCTTAACTCAACCAACATCTCAGGTAACTATTGTTTCTTAAATGAATAAATTAATTTACATAATAAAATGAAGAGGGATTTTACTTACATCCAGCTGCATTTAAAATAATTAAAAAACAAATATACTAATCAATTCTTTACTTTCAAAATAATTAAGTAAATTTTCTTATAAATTGACTAAAAACTAAATTAAAATTATTAACCAATATTTATTGCTATTAATTATTATAATCAAATTTAAAATAATTTATTATTACAATGTATTATCATCCAATCATTTTTATTTTACGATCATTGAGAATGATGGAAAAACAAATTGACATAATTAATATTTTAAATATAGTATTACATGTCTTGAATTATCATCATATTTTTTTCTTATTTATTATGTTATTTTAGATTATGTGCAATAATACCAAATATATTTAATTATTTTAATGCATGTGTGGTTAGATGATGCATAATGACTTGGGAATAACAAGAAAAGAGACTTTAGACATTTGGTTAATTATAAAACATTAAAAGTTTATTATAACAATAATAATATATAGGGTATATGAGCACAGACTTTCACATGACCCACCACTCTTCACTCCATCTCATAACACTGATACACTTGAACACATATGTCAAAAAGATAAATAATCACCAATATACATATTTCATGCTAAACCAGCAATCATCAGTTGGTTCAGATTATCATCTCTACACATATATGCTATAAGTGCTCAGATATATATTAAGATAGCCAGTCTTCATACTTTAATGGACAGGCTTCAATCCACTCCACACTCCAACTCTTCAACTGACCATCCAATTGAAAATCTGATGATAGAATGCTCAAAAGCCACCTTGAGGCCAAGATTCTTGTCACACCCACGTTGACCTAAAGTCAATCTGTAATACAAAATTTAAGAAAAAAAATACAAATATATTAATTAAAAAAATATTTATCAGATTATAAAAATTTAATAATTAATATTAAATAAGTAATTGTAATAAACTAAAATAAGTCATACTTCCCTCTAAAATTATTTACAAACAGGATTCACTTTACTCCAATTACAATGAGATACTTCTTAATATTTTATATTAAAAATACATATATCAACAAAAATATACAATTTGTATTTTCATCAAATTATAAATATTTGATTTATATATTCTTTATATTATTATTCTTTCATATAATATTATTATCTAATTACAATTATATAACTTCACATGATCACTATTTCTTATGCTAGCACATAACTGTACTACTGTATGGAGAGTTTTTTCCTGTTTTAATAATTATATAACTTATTTTACTCTTTCTATTTTTATTATTTTCTTATAAAATAAATATTTAATTGTTTAAAATGTTCATTAAGATATGGCACTTTATTATATTACATACAATAATAAGAATAAATATCAGATTTGATTTTTAATAACATATCTCTTATACTGCATACTTTCTTTTGTATTTTGATCTTCTATATTTAGTAAAACATTCATAAAATATTTCTTTTTATATTCTTTAATATTTTATCCATTTTGTGTTTCATCATTCTTGCAATAAATTGTTTTACCTTATCATCATTTAAAAGTTTAGCTATTAGCATTACTTAAATCTTCAATTCCTTTATATGGTGTTTATGCCAGTGCAATTTTTCATGATAACAAGTGTGGGATGCATATTTAATAAAATTATAGTAAACGATCCCATGGTCTAAATGTAACTTAAGACCACATCTTATGTCTACCTTAATTTTCTATCTTAACTACTATTTCAAGCTCTTAAAGATTTTAGAAAAATGTCACTATCCATTATATCGTAAATATTTTAACTTACTCTATACTGCATCATATTTAACTTGCATCAACACATCCACAACATTATAGGATTTCCAATAAATCTACTTTCCCATACTACTATTTAAAATCTGACACTCCATATAAAATATTTAACATCACATAAAATATTATTCATTATTTCTCTAATAACATCTAGACTTACCTTAATATCTAAATACTTTTGACATACCAAGAAGGCTAAAAAGCAAACAAATAGTTTTATGATCTAATTTATCATAAACATAATAAATCATTTATCTTTAACTTATAAAGAGATCAATCATGCATATACTTATACACTCATATTAATATTATAATAGATATATTCAATCCTTTATCATATACTTTCATGTAAATTCACATATTTTAATATCATGCATATTTATTTTACTTGATTCCATCCTTACTATCAAATACCAATATCTTATATTTTATAAAAAAAAATATTACCTTAATCATAATATTTTATGATTATCACTGATTTCTCTCTTGAGATTATCTTCTCCTTCCATTATAGAATTATAATCAAGATCTTTTTTTTTTCATATAAAAAAATGTTAAATATTTAAATCTAAAAAATAACATGTGAAATAAATAATTTTAAGTACTTAATGCTATCTTAATATTATTGTCAATCCAACTAAAATACTATACAGAAAAAGTTTTCTTCAATTCCTATAAATAAATAAAAAATTACAAAACTTCTAGAGGAATATTGTTACCATGATGACAATATTACAACTGTTACTTGAAAGAAGAAAACTTTCTTCCCTCCCCTTATGCATTTCATCATTATTTATCCTAATTTAAAAATATGAATAAAAATCCAAATAAAAATTATTTATTAATAACAATAGTTACTTGCAATGTAAGTTAATACATTTTTATATTATTTTATATTTCTTTCACATTTTAGAAAATATGTGTTTTTTTAAAAAGGTTTCCTTTCTTTCTACATACTCCAAAAACATATACTTATAGAATTATAAAGTTCTAAGATTTCCCTTCTACATAATTCATAAATTAAAATATTTAATAAATTACAAATATCTATATGATATTAAAGTTAGTAATTATAAACCTTTAATAAAACTTAATTTGCATTATATCTTCTCTTAGGTCATTATCATCTTAATAATGTCATAAATAAATTCTTATCTTGAAAGGTCATTGGTCTTAACAAATAGAAGTAATTACGTTTATTATTACTAAAGATAATATTTAGCAAAAAAGTTTTCTATCATAAGGCATATAAAAATTATTGAGAAAGAAATTCTTTACATCTCCTTCTTGGTTTAGGTAGAAAAATGATTTAGTAATCTGCAGTTTTTCATATAGAAGTACATTTTATCCCAATGAATGAAGTCTAATTCCAGTCATTATCATAAGATTGTAGTTAGTTTATGTAGAATAGTTACAAGGATAGTTTGCTTCTTATTTCATGATGGAATTAATTAATAACTTCTTAAAATGTATTCAATGTGTCTTAAAATTATTATTATTACTTTTACTATTAAAATTGGATTATATTTTGACTAACAGAAAATACATATTTCAGATTGTAATGTTCTTAATAAATTTAACACAGAAAGTGATCATCAATTAGTAAGATGTAAGATATGTGTTAATGCAAAACTAGAGAGACAAAAATTATTAAGAAAAACAATTTTTACAGTTGATATTTCTAATCTTCAGAAACATTCTAATGAATTTAAATTAGAACTTACAAATTGGTTTCAAGTATTAGTAGATTTTGAACATGACACAGATTTGAATGAAATTAATATGAAAATAACTGATACACTTTTAAAAACTGTAACAAAGATAGCTGGTAGAAAAAAGCAGCAATTGGACCAATAAAATTTCTACTGAGACTAGAGAATTTATGAAGAAAAGGAATATGAAGATATACAAAAATGATGCATTAAAAATTGGATTGAGTATCTCTAATTTTTTAAAATGGTATAGAAAAGAGTTGAAAATGATATAAGAAAGTATAATTGTGAACTAGCAAGGAAAGCTGTAAAAGAAAATAAAAGTCTCAAGAATGTAAAACAATATTTATATCTGCAATAAGAAAAAAAGATGGAATTATTACTAAAAAGAGAGATGACATCATGAAATTGGTAGAAGATTTTTATCAAGAATTATATAGTAATAAAGAACAAGTACCTCCTATATCTATTACATCTTCCGAATTGCCCAGAATTTTAAATGAAGAAGTGAAACATGCAATTAAATGTATGAAGAAAGGAAAGGCTCCTGGTAATGGTGGAATTATAATTGATATATTAAAAGAAGCAGGTGAAGAAATGGAATTTTTTTTAGCAAAGTTATATACCAAATGTCTAAATGATAAAGATGTACCAGATGATTGGAAGAATGCAGTAATAATATTAATATTTAAAAAAGGTGATAAAGAAGATATTAAAAATTATAGATCTATCAGCCTTTTATCGGTTTTATATAAAATTTTTACCAAGATAATTACAACTCGTCTACAAAGAACATTGGATTTCCACCAACCAAGGGAACAAGCTGGATTTAAAAGTGGTTTTAGTACAGTAAATCATATCCAGGTATTGAGAGAAGTTATAGAAAGGACAAATGAATATGAGTTGCCATTATGTTTTGGATTTGTAGATTGTGAAAAGGCATTTGATTCTATAAACATTGGATCATCAAGGTATAGATCCAGGATATTGTCATATTTTAAAGAATATTTATAAAAATGCAACAGCAACAATTAGATTACATAATGATACTGGGAAAGTCAACATTGAGAAAGGTGTAAGACAAAGTGACTCCATATCTCCAAAACTTTTTACAGCAGTGTTGCAAGAAGTATTTTGTGGATTAAAATGGGAAACCAAAGGAGTGAAAGTAAATGGAGATTATTTAAGTCATTTAGATTTTGCAGATGATATAGTTGTTTTTGCAAATAATGCTTTAGAGCTGCAGGAAATGTTACAGGAGTTATCAAATGAAAGTAGGAAAGTAGGACTAAAGATAAATGTTAAAAAGACTAAAGTAATGTTTAGTCAATTTGCTCAAAATATGAAAATAAAGAGTGATTATGATGAATTAGAAGAAGTTAACAGTTACAAATACCTTGGTCAGATTATTAATACAGATGGAAACATAATGGATGAAATTAATCATAGAATTAAACTTGGTTGGAGTGCTTTTGGTAGAAATAACTTGATACTAAAAGGAAATATGCCTATGTGTTTGAAAAGGAAGGTTTTTAACAAATGTGTTTTACCAGTTCTTACTTATGAATCTGAGACTTGGACACTTAATAGAAGAGCAATACAGAGACTCCAGACCACTCAAAGAAATATGGAGAGATGTATGTTGGGAGTAACAAGAAGAGATTGAAAATGCAATGTATGGGTAAGAGAACAAACAGGTGTTACTGATCTCATTGAAAAAATTAAAAGATTGAAGTGGAGTTGGGCTGGACATATTGCTAGATGAGATGATAATAGATGGACAATTGAAATTTTAAACTGGATTCCAAGAGATTGTAAAAGACCCAGAAAGAGACCACATGTGAGATTGATGGATGAAATAAGAAAATGTGCAGGAGTGATGTGGAGAAGAGAAGCTAAAGATTGGAGAAGAGGAATTAAACTTGGAGAGACCTTCATCCTGCAGTGGATTGATAATGTTTGATGATGATGATGATTAAAATAACAATTTTAATAAATTTACACTAAAAATTTTTAGATAAAAATACAGTTTCTCTTTTAATAATTTCTTGAATTATATCCCATTTTTACCTGCTTATCTTTCATTTATATGAAAAATTTTGGAATATCTGATTGGTTAATTACTTTCAGATATCTAGCAAAAATGAATATTAATTATTGTCTACAATTTTAAAAAGAATTAAAACTAATATTATTAAATCACTATTTCTTAATTTTAATAATGCAAAATTTAAATTATCTTTTAATAATAAAATACTCTTTAATTAAAATTAAATTTTAACACTTAAATTTTATAATATATATTATTATTCTAACTACTAATTTTATGAATTTAAGAAATTTATATCATTGAAAAATAAGATTTATTATTTATAATTAACAACTAGAATATTGTATCAGAAAGTAAATTTCATTTATTATTAAATGAACATGTATGTGCACATTTATTAACACACATCTCATTTCTCATTTATTTTATCATTAATTAAATGATTTTAAAATAATAAATAAGCAACAATTTTCAATTTATTATTAATAATTATAAGAATTTTAATTTTAATCACTATAATTATTGATTAAAAATACTTTACATGATTTTAACTATTATTTACTTTTTTATTTCAAAATAAATAGTACAATTTATATTTCAAAACTATAACTTATATCTATCTAAAGAAAATTAACTCAAATTTAGCTCTAAAGAAATTATTCTGCAAATTAAATAATAAGTTTTTATTAATCATTATATAAAATTTAAATTTTTTTACCAAAATTTGTCCATTAACAATAACCATAGAATGATGTACTAAATAGAAAGGCTACAATATATATACATAGCAATAAAACTAGAATCTCTTTAAATTTTTTAATGAACAAGTCAAGCCAAATCAATAAAATGAAGGCACATTCCAGCAACAATGTCAACAGGTTACAATAAATTTATTACTACTACCACTCCCCCTTTTAAATATTGGTCTTAATAAATTATTTAAAATGTGATAGTATTCAAAAATATAAATTTCCATTAACATATCTATTCTAATTTATGCCTTATATAGGTTTACATAAATAAAATTATCTTTTAATAACTTAAATAAATATTATGAAAGATTTGTATGAACCAAACTATTGATTCTTATTAATATTTTTTTAAAAGCAAACAATTAGCTCTGTAGGTTAGTCCTCACAAATCACTATCTTTTTTTTTCTTCTATTTAAACTTTTAAAACCAGCATAATAATAATGAAGTATAAGTTAAATTATTAACTCTAATTTATACAATATTTAGTACTTTAAATGAATAATAAAATATTAATTAAGAAATATATGGTGGAATAAATAATAATATGAATCTATAAGTATATAGAAAGTTCATTTTAGAATTTAAATAAAGTTCATAAAATGTATATAAACTAAAATGACTGACCTTGGATCAGTCTTTATGCAGCAGATAGTAAAGTCCATTCATTTTTATTTTATTTTAAAAGATGTCTGTATTGAAATTTAAAGTTTAAGTTGGCATTGCAGGATTCTGTGTTTTCTTCAGTTGATGTAAAACATGCAGTCAAAATCAGGTTTTCACATATATTTGAATTATTTACACTGTTATAAGTTTTTTTACATATTTGATAGTTATAGTAATTTAAAGTGATCACTTAACATCTTTATACTCTCATTTCCAAATGCTTAAGATTTGCCCATACATAAATGTTTGGATTGAAAAGATAGATGATTCATTCTATTTTTTCACAAAGACTTTATCTTGTTTTTGAAAGTGAGCGTATTCATTTATAGTTAAAAATCTACAAAGCACATGTGCATTAGCTTTATGGGTGATTATTAATATTACAGTTTGTAAACATAGCACTATATAAAAAATAAATATATCATTGACAATTGTAGATTTTAATATGTCAGCACATGGTTTGTTGAATATAGCTACTTTGAGGACTGAGAACATTCTGATAAGTTGGTTCTATACATTTAGGAAGCAATTCTAAATGTAAACTAACCTTACATGGAAAATTTATTGATACATTGGGAGATTTGTCAGTTGCATATTAGTTTGAGAGTAACTCTTCTATTGATGATCAGTATGATGAAGAAAAAAAAGACAAAACTGATTTCTGCTCTCATAATGAAAAACAGGCTTATTATCAAAGTATTTCTTGTTTTAAAACAAACTAAAATTTCTAAAACAAAGAAATAAAATGTATAACAAAAGTTTGATAAAAATTAAAAATAACAGGTCGATTTAAAAGTAATTAATTTTATTACCTAAAGATATAATACAAATTTTATCTCTGATTTTCAATTTATTTTAGGTACAATCTTAATTGAATATTTTAAGGCACATTCATTACAAGATAAAACCTGTTTAAATATTTACATATACTTCCTGTGCATTCTATAAAATATAATTACAACTCTACAATAGTTTATAGATTTTCCAGTATTAAGATCACAACATGAATTCACTGTAAATCACAAGATTTCACAAAGGTTAATTAGTAAAGGAAGTAGTGGACTTAAACAGTGAAGAGAACAACAAATTCATGCTCCCAAATCAGGATACTTCAGATTAGCCTATATAAGTAGAAATTTAGATTAAAGATAAAAAGTCCACTCTTATTTTTATAAAAGTTGCTATCTTGTGTCATGGTTTGTAAGATCCCTCTATTGGCAAAATAATATTGCTTGACTATTAGAAATTTTAAGGTACATTTGTTACAGGTTAAAGCCTGTTTAAGTATTTATATATAGTTCCTGTGCACTCTATAAAATATAATTACAACTCTACAACAGTTTTTTTAACTTGGATTTCATTAATTATAATTTTCCTTAATTAATCTTTTTATCTCTGTAAAGAATTTATATATTAAAAAAAACTTTTTCATTTTCTATCTAAAATAAAATAAAAGCATATTTTTTTAACTTTAAATAAAACTACTTTTATTTAAAATTAAAATAAGAGCATTTTTATTTAAATGCAAATAAAATTATTTATATCTAATGTGTGTGTGCCTATATCTAGCCTAATGTTGCTATATTATTTAATAATGTGGAATTTAATGTTTGAACCTTAAATAAATGACTTGATTTTATTTGCTATTATGAATTTATATGTGTGTGTACAATTGTATATATATATATTGTACAGGTCAGATGATGTATGTTGGTTTAACCCAGTTCGTATACTAGGCGAAAGTACCTTGAGGCTACCCATACATGAGATATTAAATCAAGAATACTATGACTCTGCCCTATTCACCTATTCTTGAGTCTAATTACGAACCAACAACATTATCTAAGACATTTTTTTAATTTTTCCATTATTTTTGTACCCCCCACCAACAACCCCACACCCACTGGACACCACGTGGACCTAATGCATAAATTATTTTCTCACCCGGCACACAAAGCTTAGCATCAGGGAGAGACATGGACAGGGATACTTACGGGATGAACTAAGTCAAATGTGCATAAAAAACATATAATATGAAATATGTGTTTGTACATGCCTGGATCATTGGATGAGCAATATAACAGATTAAGCTAATCAGAATTTGAAAACTTAAGCTTTTAGATTAAATAACATATTTTAATAAAACGTAAATTTTAAATATTTGAAAGGTTTTAAGTTTCTTCGCTATTCCCTGATTGATTAGATATATATAACTTTACAATAAGGCGGAGGGCATTTACATAACATTTTGTGGTTTAAACATTACTTTCCCAATTTGAATAAAATTATTAACTCGTGTCCTCTCGATAAAGCCAAATTAAAATAACTCTTTCACAAAGCATTTTCTAGTTGCTTTGTTTTTATAATCAGTTTGAAAATATTTAAAGATTTCTTAAAAATAATTATTTTAAGATGGAATGAATGCAAACAAAGTAGGCATTATTGAAGAGACTAAGTTGGCAGATAAAAGGAAACTTTATTATTTAAATGACGGATATTATTTCACATTGGAAAGTTTAAATGAAAAATAAATAATTTAAATCACAAATAATAAAAAAACAAGAAAACATTTCTATGCATTTTAAAATGAGGAATAGCAAAGGGGGGCAATTTTAGTATATGTAAATGATCAAACGATAAAAGATAAAATTAATATTAGTCTAATAAAAACAACAGCTACATTATAAATAAGAATTAAAAACATAAGTAGCAAAAGGCATTTAGAAAAGAAGGTAAGTAATAGTTCATTATGAGGTTCATACAGTTACCAGTCCTTGTTTTATTGAATCCATTTCCCTCGGCGTGGTGGCTTGATTAGATACGTGGGGATTTGTCCGGACAAGGAAATGGAAATACGCAGCATTTTTAACGAAAGGTCACACAGACCGGCACACAGTTCAGGTTTCTATTTTGGACATGTTCTGGCATTTTGATGGTTTTTAGGACCCTGGTGGCAGGCAAAGCTGTTTGCCTAACCACCAATCATGGTAGCGTCCATCAAATTAATATAACTTTTAACTTGTCGCATGTTGGAACTTATAACAGTGATTTTGAGGACAAAAGCTGAATAAATTCAGGAGCAAAATCTGCACGAGTTGAACCGCAAAATCTGCCTAATTCAGGAACAATATTTTCTGCATTTAGAAACAAAATCTCAGAGAATCACAGCACCGGATCTGCATGAATCAGCAAAAGAACCAGAGAGCCCAGTCTTTTGTTCTCTTCTCCTTTTTATACCTTTCTCTCAGCTACCCTTCTATTGTTTTGGGTATGATTTTAGATCTTGATAAGCCCCCTATGCTCCTTTGTTTCAAGGTAACTTTTTCTAAAAATAAACTTTTAATTTCTTATTCTAGATTTCTGTATTTAACTTTTGAATTTCTATTAATTAAAAAAGGCCATCTTTAATTTGCCTTGAATGGGCTAACTAATTAAAACATACATTCCTCTAGAAATGTTGGCAGGCTTATCTTAAAATAAAATCATACGCCATATTTTAACAAAATTTAAAAAGAAAAATATATTATTTTTTTTAACAAAATAACATTTTATTTCAACAGAATTTTGCATTAAATCATATATATACGCTTGACGTTTATATATGTTTGATCAATAAGTTTCAAAAGTAAATTTTAATATCAATTTACTCTTAACGGAATTTATTTTAAAGAAAAATATTTAAACACAAATACAAATTTAAATACCGTTAAGTAAACAAAATAAACGTATTAATTTTATTTTTAATGCAAAACCCTGCTGATACTGGACTATAAATTTAATTCAGGTTACAATATTGGAAAGTTTATATCATGCTGTGAAGCATGGATCGGACTTCCGGAACCATTGCTTCAATATATATAATACAAATAAAATGTCCATTAATTAAAAACTATTGCTATAACAATAAAAATAATATACATAATGGTAATCAACTATTAGATACAGTCTTTCAACCTGAAGAACTATTTTCAGTTATTCCCTTAACCTTCCTCAACTAATGATAGTCGCTTTGGATGTGATGTTTAATTATAATCACATGATAATAAAATTCACATTTAAAAAAATAATAAAATATCTTTTAATATTTAAAAGTTACATTGGCATTTTAAAACAGTTACAATATTCACATTTTCAGCACTCACTATATAGTTGTGTTAGATATATCTGTCTTTTTATATTGATTAGCATTTAGCAATTTAAGTCATCCCTCCATAAGAGTTCTGGGATTCTCTCCAATAATTATGTATCAATTTATTTGATGATCATTGTGTTATAAAATGGTTTTGATTTGACTTAGCTGAAACTCAGCATGAACAGCCAAAATATCTAACAATGAAAAGGAGATTAATATTAGATATACTAATAGTTTAAAGTTTTTCAGTAACAGCAGAATTCATTGTGACATTGTTTAATAATTAATTCAAATAGACACCACACAAACATAAAATTCATTTCCTAAACATTTTAATAGGGAAATTTAAAGAAATTTATAAAAATATCAAATGAAAATAAATATAAACAAGGCAAAACTCTCCATACAGTAGTGCCACCCTGTGCCAACCGGAGTAATCAATGAATGCCAGAAGGCTTATGCATAAAATCCCTATCCAATGCCTACTCATCCAATATCCCCAAGACTAGTTTCTGGCTTGTCGCCTTCGTCAGTGAGGGGCTTTGGATCTGAGAGCACTGCATCTAGAACTTAGGATCTAATGCAATCCTCCAGCACCCACCTTTTATCTCTACTTAACTATAAAACTATGAGAATGAAATTGAAAACACAAAAATATTTTCAATCTAAGCTCAATAGCTTATATAGTCATATGATGGTGATCATGTGAAAATAAATATATCAAAAATTAAACATAAAATTTTAAAATAAAGCTCTTAAATACTTAGAAAGTTGATTTGGACATATTGATAAAGAAATTAGTATGAAAATTGCAAAACTAAGCATATATATATAATTCAAAATTGGCTAACACTATACTAGTAATAAATAAAATACAAAACCATAAAACAATACTAGATAAAAATCCAAACTTTACCAAAATCCTTACATGACCATGGTATCATTTACTAAACAAATAGATCTTCTGAAGTGAAAGTCAAACTAAAGAAGCAACATATTTATACAAAACAAGCAAATCTTCCCATAATTCATTTCAAAAACCAACTTCCCTTTATATCAAAAGATATAAAAAAAATGAAAAGAATGAATTAAAGAGAAAAGTGAAGGAAATTTTAATGATAAAACTTTTTGAATCTGAGGCTATCAATCTTATGAAGACATCTTTTGATATAAAGGGAACTTGATTTTTGAAATTAATTATGGGAATGTTTGTTTGTTTTGTATATATATGTTGCTTCTTTAGTTTGATTTTCACTTGAGAAGGTCTATTTATTTAGTAGATAAAACCATAGGCATGTAAGGATGGAAAAGTTTGGATTTTTATTTAGTATTGTATTGTTTTATGTTTTTGTATATATATATTGTTAAAAGGTTGCCTTGACAATAGTTTGAAATTGTTGATTGTTATTGATATTGGGATTGTCTAAAACTGTAAGTGTTAACTGGTTTTTAATGATATATATATTAATTCTAATATTCTAATGAATAAATGAATTCGTAGTATTATTTCAGGGAGCTTCTGTGAAATAAAAATATAATAGCTAAATAGCTGACATTTCAGAATACTAGAAGAGGAAAGTACTTGTTATTGTACTGAAACATCAGCTACTTAGCTATTACATTTTTATTCCATGAAGCTCCCAGAAATAATAATATATATATATATATAATAAGAATTTATATAACTAAACATTCATATGTAAGATTAACTCAATGCAGCTGTTTATATATAATTAAAGCTCCCTCCAGCATTATCAGCAAATGGCAATACGTTTTAAAGGTAAAAAAGGGTATCTCTTTTTTTTTCACACATCAGCAGGATTACCTACAATGTCTTTCAAGCAAAAAAATAAAATGTATAGCAAAGCTTGATTACAATTTTAGGAGTATTTAATTCTGATAACATAACAATATAATATATAATATATCAATTATCATTGGCATGTTTAAAAATGAAAGAAATTTCATATTTGTCAGATATACATGTTAATCACGTTTTAAAATATTTGTAAATAAATAGCAAAGACTTGTAAACAATCCTCTTGATATATGAAGGAGGAAAAAGAAGTAAAGGGATGTTTCTTTTACCTTTAAAATGTATTGTCATTTACTGATGCTGGAGGCTGCTTTAATTATATATAAACAGTTGCAATGAATTAATCTCAAAACATTATCCCAATGCATATTCCTAGCTGAAAGTTGAATATAAATTAATCAAATCGCCCTCCCAAACATTATGATATTTCAGCAACCCCCTCTATAAGTAAATATAACATTTATTTACTTATAGAGGGCGTTGCTGAAATATCATAACGTTTGGGACAGTGATTTGAATATTTTAAATATACACATATAAGAGAAGTGTAAATTTATTTTGTAGATGATTAATATTAATTTTTAAAAATCTTAAATGTTTTTGGAATACATTTTGTATGAAGCAAACACCAGTCAAATTAAAAAAAGATTAAATGTTCCAGATTCGTATATTTTGAAATCTGTAAAAAGAGTAAGTGAAAAATATATTTACTGACTGAAAAAAATTTAAAACAGTAAAAGAGAGAGAGAATGAAGAAAGAAAGCAAAGATTGTCTGATTATTTTAAAACATGAGTATAATGTGAGTATTTGAAGTTGCAGATCAGATATAGAGAGGCTTAGAGAAGTTTAGGAATCTGCATTTTAGAAGTTAATAAAAAATGATTTGAATTATTTGCCAAGGAAGACGATGAATCGAATCTGGGGTGGTCCTGGAATAACTCTATGTGAGATCATCAGATAAACATTTGTCTTGAATAAAAGTTTAATTCTTATGGGTGGCTTACTCTTTGGGCTAATCAATCAATTTGTTACATGCTTTGCTCATTTGAGTTGCATGTCTTAGAGTCTCATTCTAGTACGGTGATACAAGTCAATCTCCTTGAGTTGAAGATAACTGGTTAATTGTCTGCATATTTTTTGCCTTAATAGTGGAATATATCAAATTCTTTGGGTTTTGTTATACAAAACTGTAACATATTTATCATTTGTTTAATTACTTGTATAAATTGTAAATAGTTATTGTGTTAATAAAGGTTTTATATATATAAAAAAAAGATTTTAATGAAGTATTTCAATTAATATGTCTATAATAAAGTTTTTATTATTTTGTAATTGAAAAATTATTTTTAATCACTTATCTTCGAATAGAAATTTCTCCTCATAAACTTAAGTTTCAGCGATTATTCATATATATTTTATACTGACGTTTATTATGTTTAGATTATTTTTATTATTGTACTAACAAAAAGAATATTGGTGCAAAAAATTGCTTTGCTTCATCGTTAACGAATATTATAAATACGTTAATTCACAAGTAAAAAATCGATTTAATCATCTCCAATAATATATGAAGTTTTATTTTTAAAACTTTTTGCAGTTCGTATAAGTAAGTACTTTTTCTGTTATTTCATAATCCTAAATTGTTTTTTTTAGAATCAATTTATATATTTCCAAAAATAGATATCTTCGATTCTTTAAAAACTAACTTAGAAAACATACACTCATATACACACACATATATGTAATAAAATAGTTGCCTTAAGTGGTCAACTACCAGAATTATTATATCAAGCTACCTGCTAAAATTCTCAAGTTCCATCTGGATTTGAACTCTAAGCTATAATCATTACTTGAAGGTATTCTAATTTCTTCATTAGAAGACCTTTTTACCGCATCATCATTTTTAAGCATTATCCAAGTTTAATCCAGTTTTTCCAAACAATATTTTTTCTTCTCCACATCACTTTAGCTTTTTTTTTTCATCTATCCACCTCACATATGATGTTTTTAAAGGATCTTTGGGGATTCTGTTGAAGAGTTTAATTATTCATCTACTGTTATCTTTTCCAGAAATATGTCTAATGCAGCTGTATTTTAGCCTCTTAATTCTTTCAGTCACCATAGTGTGTTTGAAATAGAGATAAAAACCCAATAAACACGTCATATCAACTGATAACAGTTGTATTGTCTTGGGCACTAAATGTTTATATAAATTTATATATATGAATGTGTGTGTTTATGTGTATTTGAAGGACCTTATGGAATAATCTTAGGGCAATAAGCTTAGTTTTTTTTTTTTTTTAGTCAGTGTGGCAAAGCCAACCAAAATTTGCCTGGTAAATAAGTATTAAAGAGGAAGTCAGTGAATCCACTAAAACTTTCACCAAGTATCAGTTGGAAAGTCTAATAATGTTTTTTGAACTATTCATTTTTCAAAGGCTTTTAAAATTTCCTTTGGCCTACTGTGGCTACAGCTATTTTACTTATCTAAAGGGGTCTTATTTTAGATGCCATAACTCAAATGTTTCATTTGGTGTAGTGGAATAGAACTTTCATATATATTTATATTGTAATAGTCAGACTAAGCAATAGTCAATTATTTACATTTAATATAATTTAATACAATTAACATCAGAAAATAGACCAGCACATATAAATTTTTAAACAATATTTTCTTTAATAGGATGATGATGACCACTACACAGTCCCTATTTGCAATTTCTGGCTAAATCATGTAAGGACATAAATTACTCCGATAAATGGACATGAAGTAAATATGCAGACCAGACAATACTACATTTAAAGAGGTTAACACATTATAACAATAATAGATTCATTATAAATATAATTGCCAATCAAAATATTATTTTCTCTCCTTTTTTTTTAATAAACCATTTCTTTAATGTCTTATATTATTGTTTATTTCACACATGGAAAAAAAAAACATTTATTTATAAAGTGTCCAAGATTTCTTTAAATAAATTTTAAATATTGATCATCCATTACATTTTATAATATTAATACAGTTTTATAATCAAATATATTTGTTGTAAGTCAACCCCTGACCTCTAATATACTTAAAATACAATTCTTCATATAGCTGATCTCATAAATATAAGAAATTTATTAAACTCAAAAGTTTCCTAGCCAAGATAGTTACATTTCTCCAATATGTAATAATTATAACCACTAATTTTTGCAATTATAATTCTAAGGAATGGCCACTTCAGTCCGAATCCCAATTTAATTTAACTATGACTTCTAGAGAGATGTCTCATTTTGAGGCCAATCCCTAAATCTATAAAACAATAGCTCAAATGACATCTCTCATATAAATACATATATATTTTTAATTATTCAACAATGAACAAACAACTGAATATGTATATAATAAGCTCACTTATATAAAATCTATATTCATCAATCCAAAGAAGGGTTAACAATAAACATATAAATCTGATTAATACAATTAAATTATTAACTTAAATCTATTAATAATTATTTACTCTCCTTATTTAATACTTTGATGCTTTATATTACTTTTTTTTATTATAATTTCTAAAACAGAGAAAAAATTATTAACTTAAATCTATTAATAATTATTTACTCTCCTTATTTAATACTTGGATGCTTTATATTACTTTTTTTTATTATAATTTCTAAAACAGAGAAAAAAAATTTTTTATTTTTTACAACGAAACCTTTAGATATTTATTAAAGAAAACAATGCAAATTTTGATTTTGAAATGCAGCTAGAAAGTTGTGAAAGCTTAACTGCAAATGTTGCCTTTTTGTAACAAAATATTCACTTCATAAAGCTTGTTCAAAATAAATTCATTAAAATAAACTTAAAATATGTTAGGATAAAGTCTAAATAGTTTTTTTTTTCATTTAAAAAACTTATAAAACCTAAGTTCCATAGCTAAAGCTTGATTTTTTCAAGATGACAAAAATAATGAATTCATTTTTAAGTGGCATAATTTCACATTCCAGATGTCTAAGGAAGATTAGCAGTTGGCAGTTTTTTTTTCTTTTACTCACTTAGCATAATTGATGCTGCTTGAAAAAAGTATGAATCCAAAATGACTATAATAAGGGAAATTGACTTTATATAAGTTTTACTTCCTCTTGTTTTTGAACTCCCTGATCCAGTTTTTCAACATGTTTAATCTTATTATTTGTAACATCTTTCTCTTCTAATTATAACATTTTTGAAAGCACTTTAATTAATTTGCAAAATATTTTAATTGCCTGAATTGTTTCCTTGGTTTTCAAATCTCTTATCTAAGCAAGCTTAATCTTTGTTAATCTAATTTTTAAGTTGTTTTCCAATACATTCTTTAAGAATAAAATTTTAATATATTTTATTGGTTTCTCTTAAATTTAAATAATTTCTACAAACCTATTATATTTTTAATATGACAATTAATAATTTATATATTTGAATATTGCCTATTATTAGTACATTATATGATAATAACTTTTTTCAAACATTTAAATGCTATATTTATTAGCATTTTCCCAACTCTTACACAGATTAAATATGTTAAAAAAAAGTGAGTAAACCAAGTCCACTTTCAACATGTGTGTATCATAATCATGGTTGTTTTATAAAGTATCTACGAAACCCATTTTTTGCTAATTTGAATACTGTTTGCTCACTGCTTTATTATATATTCATTTTGTGCAATAAACCACATCTCTTTGATCTTATGTTTTCTATTGTTTCTCTCTTTGCATATTATTTTAATAATACTAAAATCAAAATTGGTGTCCATATTCTTTTTCATAAGTTGTAAAATATGGATGCATTAGTAGAATCAGACTTGGCTTTTTGTACGTCAAGCTGTTTTGTGTTAGTCTTGTTCTTAGATTTGTATTTATTTTCCTGTAATAAGTGTAAGGATAGTCCATTTGGCTGAATCCAATTGCATACACAATGTTAGATTTATCCAATTTATGTATTTTGTCTTTTGTTTTATTAAGTAGTCTATTTAAATTAATGGGAATTCTAAATCTCATGTTAAATTTATCTGATCATATTTTTAGAATTTTATTTCCAATGTATAGAAAGTATGGTAGCACAATTCAATTTTTGTTGTTTTTTGTATTCTCAGTTTCTTTTGAATTGTTCTACATATTTGTATATATCAATTGCACTATAACTTGATCTTATCAAATCATCAACATAAGTCTCAAGATTCTCAATCTTGTCAGACTCAAATTGGCATAACTAGTTAGAGTGATGTAAGAAGACTTTTAAATCCACAAATTTATGCGATGTAGGCAGCTAGGATTTTATGTTGATACATCCTCTTATGTTGGGAGATTTGAGGGTCATTTTATAATGTATTGAGTTGTGGTTCCACTTTATTTCAAATCAAAATAGTGGATTTCATTGTCTTTTTCTAGTTCAATAGTCCAATTTAGGCCTGATTTTGTGCTCAATTTATAAAACATGTAGTTGATAATATTCTGCAGTTTGCATATAAAAACATCATCTATATAGCTTATATATGTGTAATTTCTATATATATTTAATATCAAGAGGATTATAATATCATATTTGAAGACAAAAACCATGCTATATATGACTGATATGATGGGTAAGCCCATTGGCCAAGATTCTGTTATTTCATATATGTTACTTCTGTATGTTACTACAATAGCATTGTCAATCCAGGTTAGAAAATCGATGATAAATTCTCTCTTGTATGTGTTTACTTTTTTGTTAGTTGACAAAACATTAATAATCTGAATTAATTCCTTTTTATTTATTAATCCATACAGTTCGGTCAAAAAAGCCATTCTGTAATTGTTGGAGGTAACAGCATTTTTGATAATATTAACAAATTCAAATGATGATTTGATCAAGAATTAGCCAAAACACAATTCTTCTTTTAACATCTGTGCCACGTATTTAGATGTTTCATAATAGTACGTACCACCAAAGTCGATCATTAATCTTAGAGAGTAGTGCTTTTTGTGCATTTTAACGTTAGAAAATAATTTAGGTGGAATAGTGATTGACCGATACATTTGGAAACATTTTTTCCTGTTATATAATTTATTTATTTATTTCCTAAGTATGCACATTACAAATTTTTCTTTCTTGGGTTTAACATTATAATTAGAAATTTTATTGGATTTTAAAGCAGCGATTTGCATGTTGTTGTTTAATAAGACAAAACAATAACCTTTAGTCAAGCATTGGTGGCCTAGCGGTTAGCATAGCAGCTGGCCCGGGTTCGCTTCCTGGTCAATGCTTTGACATAAAAAAAAACAAAAAAACAATAACCCTTACCTTCTTTCATACAAATACTTTAGTTTTTGTCCAGAATCTTTTTTTTAATGCCTTCACACTTTCAAACCAGCGTGAATAATTTTCCTCTTTTAAATTGTTTTTTCAAACTGTAGCTGCTTTGTTGAAAAAATTGTCCTTCTCTTATTCATTTTCATATGTTGTTTCTAACTCTGCCACCATTTCCAAACGAGAATCTAACCAACCTCCTATATTGATCCAGAATTAAAATTTGAAGCACACTTAAATTGTACTCTAACACTTAAAAGATTAACAGAGCCTTCATCCAATGAACAATTCAGATTTTTTTGTTTGTGAGATTAAAGTTTAAATTTATTGTGAAATTTTATGTCCAATTCTCTTTTTAACTTGTTGAATTTAGTTATGATCTTTTCAGGAAGAATGGAGTTTTCTTCTTTGTATTTCTTCTGCACTGCAAATATGCTATTTAATTTTCTTTTACTATTTTTAATCTATTTCATTAACTGTTTTCTTAGTTTGTTTGATAATATAACTATAACTGCATATGGATCTATTAACCCTTGTACTGCAGCAATTTAGATAAATAATATAAGATAGGTATCTTTTTAAAAAGTTTCAACCTAGCCCATAATGTTATAATTTCTTTCTTTACTTTGTTATTATTAATAATAATATGAAAAAACTCCAACAGAGATTAGATGAGTTAAATAAAATTAAGTAGACCAATTATAGTTCAGATCTGTATGTCATAATCATGGTTGCTCTATTAAAAATCTATCAAACCCATTATTTGTTAACTTGAATACTGTTTGCTCTTTGGTTCATTATATATTCATTTTGTGTAATAAACTATGCCTCTTTGGTCTTATAGTTTCTATCATTTTTCTCTTCACACATTATTTTAATAATACTAAGGTCAAAACTGTGTCCATATTCTCTTTCATAGTTGTAAAATATGGATGCATTAATCAAATTGGTCTTGGCTTTATTGTACATCAATGGGTGTTGTGTCAATCTTGTTCTCAGATTAGCTTGTTTCACCATAATAGATGTTAGGATAGTCTATTTGGCTGCATGTATAAATATAATAATATACAGTAGCCAATGTTACATGATAATGATTATAATCACACTGAATTATTAAAAATCTTTGGGGAATCTACCATTGCTACAAGAATTGATGACTCAGTCATTAAAAATATTTACTTAATGACCTCAACTTATTTTATTTTCCAATTAATTCAGAAACCATCTAGATGGAATCACTTTTTAACATCTAAAAGGACTGATAGTATTTTACTTTCAGACTGTGACATGCTAACTTTCTTACAATCTTGCGAGTGCATGAAGATTTATAATATTTAAGAAATAGTGCATTCTCAGAGGTTGACCTCCAGATGAATAATTTCAAAGTTTTCAACACTTTATAATAATAGATTTACATTTATAAGTTATATAAGACTAATTGTAGATCGTTTAAAATGAGTCACTGTCTTTCTCCTGCAATAGGTTAACTAAATTTGTACAATTCAATATTTGATTATAACATCAGGTACACAATAGACTCAAGCCCGATTTAAGCATGTGAGTTGGTGTATATACCAATATGCTCTAAACTTAAGTGATTCATTTAAGTTTTTTAAACTCTTACTGGCAGGCCAGTGTGTGGAGATTTATATTTACGAAATAGCATATTATTGGAGATTGAATTCCAATTGAATAATATATTAAATACAGTATTATTTATATAAATTTAAGTTATTTTCTTAGAAGTACTTTCAGTTACATTCCTTTTAGTCTTTGTCAACTATGTAATGTTGAATAATTAAAACAAGACATCATTTCATAACTCTGTAATTCAATTCAGTTTTCCCACAATTCTGTTATTTTAATGTTTGATGATTGCTGATTCATTAACATTTGATATAGTGGAAAGTGCTTTTAATAAAATAAGTTAAATTTATATGAATATTACTATATTTTGGAAAAAATACAGACATCAAACTTAATTCATTACATATATATTGTAATGAAATATACAAATTGACAACATTAATCCTAATTTTAAACAATTTTATTGGCTTATCAATATTGCAACTATTAATTGTTATTAATATCATTATTATCATTGCTTCAAATAACAATGTTAAAATTATGTTAATATTATTGATAATGTTACCTTATAGAGTAATTTATTTTTATAAAACCAAGATATCTTATTATATATATTTTATATACAGCGTTTCAAAATATGTGTATCAAATTTTTTTTTTAATCGTGGTTTATATTTACTTATTAAAACATTCTTGCATATAAAGTTACATGGAATAAAAATGTGTAATACTAACAATATAGGAATAGATTATTCAAAATAGTATTAGTGTAGTAAGAATTTTATTGTACATATACAAATAAAATTACACTTAATAGTAGTAGAAGATGTTAACATAATATTCAAAAACATTTGTGTGTGTGTGTGTATGTGCATGAATGTTTATGTTCTTAGATGTATTTAAATTTAAAACAATATAATTACTAATATTTATAGATAAGTATTTTGTTATATTTATTTAAACATTGACAATATGTATATTTTAATTTCTGTAGTTAATATAATATTGTATATAAAATATTTAAAAATATTATTTTGTAATTTTAAGAAAATTTCATAAAAAATTAACCCTATAATTTATTAAAGTTTTAAGAAAATGTCTGCTGCATATTGTTTCCTAGCAACAATGATAAAAAAATTTCATAAAAATCCAAAGATGATTATCTAATTAATCACATGACAAATTAAATACACCTACTTGTTAAGATTTTTTTTCTTTTGCTAACTGTCTGCAAGAGAACTGTAAAGAGGATAAATTTAAAATTGGCAAGCATTGGTGGTGAGTGGTTAGCACAGCTGCATTACAAGCAGTTGTCCCAGGGTTCACTTCCCGGCCAATGCTTTGACACATTAAAAAAGAGGATAAATTTAAAGTTGCCATATTGGCATCTTGAATTATAATGATAATGGAGTCGATAACTAAACAAACATTTGCCTTTATATGGCAAATGTATTTTGAAACTGTCCTAAATGGAAAATAAAATAATTAACAATGTTCATCATCTGGTTGTGCACTAAAAGAAAGAAAATTTTTAAATTTTAATTGAAATACAAAATTTTAAATTTATTTTGGAATATTATTCTACTCATATTTTTGTACATAAGTCATGGTACCAACTTGCTTGTTCTTTAAAATTTGCCTAGGATTATATTCACTATAGTTAACCTAAAGTTTTCTAGAAAAATGCCTGTGTATTGGAATAATTATTATTAAAAACAAATTTTAACTAATGGATTTTATCTTCATAAAAATATTTGAAATAAATACTATCATTAAGAAATGTCATCGACCAACAAATTATTTATTACGTCACACTGACGAAAATAAAAACAACTTATTGTAGTTCTATGAAATATTTGAAACATTATTATTATTATTATTATTATTATATGATTATATTTAAGAAGCTCAAACTTCATTATTAATTACTCTACTATAATGAATAGTTTTATTGATTCATCCATTGGGATTTTACAATATAAAATACTTAAGGATTTCATTATTTCAAAGATTTTAAGAGATCACACCAGGATAAACATTTTTGAACTGTTAAAAGACTCTGAATAAACTTTGAATTAAAAGGATATTTTATATTTATTGAATATGCTTAATTATTATGATATTTAGAGTTATGTGTTTAATAAAAAATATCACCAGAAGAAAGTATGTATGTGTGTATGATATTACTTTATACCATGGAAATCGATTGTTAAATAGTTAGTTAATTCGTAATTATTTATGATTAAGATATAATATGTAAAAATTTTATATGTTTTGTTGATCTCTTAATTTAATTATATGTTTCCATAATTAAAGATATCTAAGGTATATATAGAAATGAACGTGTTATATAATTGAAATATGTTATAAATATTACCCTTCTTATTTTATCCATATAGGTACATCAAGGACTTTTTAAAGATAACATAGTATTATTAATGATACTTGTAACACTGATACTTTTGTAGACATTATTTGCTCAGTTGCGTCAAATTCCTGACAACATTGTACACAGTCAAGCGTTGGTGGCCGAGTGGTTAGCACAGCCGCCTTACAAGAAGTTGTCCCGGGGTTCGCTTCCCGGCCGATGCTTTGATACATTAAAAAAAACATTGTATTACAGTTATATTTATAATAAAAGCTTAATAAGTATTTTATGTACTGCCACTTATATCTATTAAAATTAAATAAAATAAAATTGTACTTTAAGAAGAGTATATAATTAAATATATATATATGTGAGTTTATTATCTGGATACCTATAGGAAATGAATCTTATTATTTAACAAGAAAAGTAATAAACATTTTCTTTGCTTTATTGTTTATATTCCAGTTTATTTAAATAATACTTGAGCAACTTTCTCCAATAATGTGTTTTCATTTTATCACATTAAGATACACTATACATTTAGTTATTAATGAATTAGAAATTATTTTTCTAATTAAAACATCATGAGAATGTTAATAGTTATTGTTGAGAATTTGTTATTGTTATACATTGATTTAATTAATAATGATAATTTGTTGTTTGTTTAATACATAGACCTTATATTTTGTTAATTACATAATATCTGTCTTTAATTATTTTATTGCTCATCATCTATCAACTGAATAGATAAATATGGTCACATTATTTTATTTGTGCTATTTTAAAGGTACACTGGTTTAAAAAACACTGTTCCTTTTATTTTGATACCCTCATATGAATAACCCTTAATAATTAGTTGCTTAAAATATTGATTGAATACAATAAATCCTATTTGTTATTTAATTATATTCTTAATAATAACTTATAATTAAAGATTTAAATTTTCTTATTAAGTATCATTTATCATACTTAATCTTTAAACCCTTAGATTATTTTTAATTAGACTCATGTAATATGAAAACTTAAAATAAAACCACCAACTTAAATAAATGATTTTTGAATTCAATTGCTATTTATGCCAACTGATTGAAAAAAATTAATTTAATCATATACACGGTTACAATATAAATGACATGTTATTCAAGTTCATCTGCGCATAATTTATTGTATTAAAAACAAAAAAATTATACTGACTCAGATTCCAGATTAAATAATATTAAGATTTAATAATAATTAATTGCATGAAAAAATAATCATTTAAAAATCGCCCTAATATTATATATATAAATCTGTATCCGTTGCTTACACTTTATAAGAAATAAATATAGGGGATTTGAACTCAAACTTTCAAGCAACCTTCAACTATCCACACTATCTCTTACCATTGATACACATAACCACACACATGTAAAAAAGATAAATAATTACCAATATACATATTTCGTGCTGAACCAGCACTCATCAGTCCAAATTATCATCTCATACATATATATATAATCAGTGCTCAGTTTATATTAAAATAGCACATCTTTATACTTTAATGGACAGGCTTTAATCTACTCCGACCTCCAACTCTTCAGTCAACCATAGCATTGAAAATCTGATGATATAATGCCCAAATCCCATGCTACCAATATTGTTGTTATATGAAATACTAAACTCTTATAATTAGATTAATATCCTCCATTTGGAGATATTCCTAAGAGCTATTATATGCACTATTAAACTAGTCCTTTAAACTAGTCCTTTATAACTACCAAAAAAAAACAGTTTAAGTCACACAGTAATTTAGGTTTTAAACATCATAAATTCAATAATTTGTATTATTAAAAAAAAAAGGTCAAAATTTATATATTTTTACAAAGAATGAACAAAATCTGTCAAGATATTCATTACCAGAATACTTTGTTTAATGGATATATATATTGTATCGGTCGGTTTTGTCTGTTCATATAACAAGATCTAGCATGTAGGCAAAAGCACCTCAAGTCCAATCATGTGCAAGATACATAAGTCAGGAACACTCATGAACTCTGCCCTATTTGCCTATTTTCCAGATCTACCAACTTATGAGCAACAATCCCGATGATATCGATCTAATTTATCTCTCTCCGCCGGCATCGCAAAATGAAGACACAAGAAGACTCTAATTTGAAATTATCTAATGGAATATTTTAATATAAAATATAAGTTTGACCCATTTAACAGTCATGGCCATTCACATTAATTATATATAGAGAGGATTAGAGGGAAATAATCTAGTCAGGGCGAGCATAATTTAATAACTAAAATATTAATATTTTAAATAAAAGAAACAATGATTCTGTCAGTTATGATATATATATAACATTTATTAATTTAAAGAAGTATGCATAAATACTTGTTTTATTATTTCATTAATTGTCATTGTCCTCTTGACGTATATATACCTTGATTGACATTTACAAGGTAACAGGTAAATCATATGGAATTGTTTATAACTTAGAAAATGACAGATTTGACTGATTACTTTATTTGATTGTGGCTAGTTCATATGCCAATAATTAATAACTATACTGATGAACAGTTGATTTAGAGTATGAGGAAATATCTTTGTGAGATACCAATCCACCCCCAGAAAAAAACAAAATATGGCACTTGACCGAATATTTAGAATGATAATTTTATGACAAAAATATACTTTACAGATATAAATAAATTATTTTCAGTTTATACTGAGTGAGATACGTTTGTGGGATAGCTTGGTAACATATATATAATGGCATCGCAAAAAGACATGCATGTGAAAATATTAATAAATATAATAAACAGATCTGTTTAGTAAAATGATAATATTATGGTTTACAGACATTCATAGGTTTGAGGTATGGCAAGAGCTTTAAGAGAGCGGTATATGCATGATGGCGGAATTAGGTGATCCAATCTCGGATCCAAAAAATGTGCTTCCAAATTTAAGGACAAAGAATAGTGACTGAATTCTTTCTGCTACTTTGGCAGATTCGGTTCACAGAATGAAGGTGTCAGCTATTAATAACGATAGACCAGATCTTTTTGGAGTGACCCTATGTCAATAGCTCATATGATGAATAAGTCCCACAGGGAGGTGGGTTGCCAGCCATGTTCTTGGACTTGAAATGAATGTATGGGATCCAGATTACCAAAAATTCCAGGGAACGAAGCACAAAGACACATATATGTGTATTTGACCATGGAAGCCTGTTTGAATACAATGCTTGCAATGAAAGACATATAATATTTTAAAAACTAAGGATGAATGATTGATAACCTATATATATTGAGAATGACCAACATAATAATACGATTTAAATACTAAACAGTAATGGATTATTTAAACTTATTACTAAAATACATAATCATTGGAATAGAGACCCCTTCCCCCTTACTTTAATTTACCTATAAACTTCCCACTACATTAAATAAATATGAGAATTCGTTTTTAAGTGCTTTGATATTATACTAAACATAAAGATTTTAATGTTAGTGCTCATTATTTAAATAAAAATAATTAAAAAAAAACATTTCTTAGAAAAACAGATTTTCTACTCTGTTTTTCTACAATGACATTATAAGATAATTGATTTGTTTTCCCAACTTTGCAAGCATTGCTCTGTCATTAAAATAACAAACTCATTTGAATTAAAGCTAAACTGACCACCCCATGAAAAGAAGGGGAATAAAATCAAATAAAAAGATGAGCGAATATTCTTGCAACTTTAGGAAATTATTGGCATATTATTGAAACATAAAATATAAAAACTAAGGATTAGAATTATAATATATTATTGTCGCATGAAGGTGAAAGAAAATATTGCATTTATTTTAAAGAGACTCAATGATAAAAGAAAATTAAAGAAAGTTATATATAGGCTAATATCAGGTAAGTGAATTACAAATTATTTAACAAAATATTATATTTCTGGTTGAAAGACTGGCTGATAGAATATTATTTTAAACGACAGACAGGGTTATTAGAAATAATTATGGAAGGTTGAATTTAAGAATTTAGACATTAGGCAGCAGCTAGAGTTCTTTTGCCTTTGTAATTAATGGCAATTCTTGATGATTTCAGCATCCATTGTAATTGGTGAACTAGATCTAATTAGATTTTGTCGGTCAGGCAGGTTGCATTTCATTACTCAGTCTTTCAGTACATTAAAGTCCATGGGTGATGAGATCCTGGGTGAGGATTGCCAGAAGATCATGTTGAACAGAGAGAAAAGTGAAAACTTCCACTACTCATGACACATTTGGATTATTGTAATGACCAGCATGAATTATCTTTGCCATTGCTGTTTTATATTACGAGTCTCTTTATGTGATTCAAATCTAGCAGTATTTATACTATTTTTCCATTTATCTTGGAAAGCACTTAGCTGCTAGACCTGAGGCACTTTATTCACTTAGTGGATCTGGAATTTGCTGACCGAATGTACCTTTTGTTTAAATAAGTTTTAAAAACAATGCAATCCTGTTAAAATTTCTCGAACTGATTGTTTTAAAATATGATCTATGATTTTAAAACAAATTTGAAGTGGATAAAATTTCCACTAATGAATTCTTACATTATTCTATAAAATTATCATATGTTTTAGATGGACTAATTGGGTTTCTGGTAAATTGTCTTAATTTCATTCGAGAATATTCTTACAAAGATTGCATCATCTTTTTCTGACTGCAATGATTAAAGTAAATAATAAATATAATTTTAAAAACACACACTAATATAACACACTTTAATTCCCTCACCTATAATATGTGCATATCCATTATGTACTTATATGAATTAAAAGAAAATCAAATATTTATTTATTAAAATTAGTTACATTAAGATATCTATATATATCTACGTCAGTTATTTTACTAGTTAAGCAAGAAGAAAAAAATATGTATTAATAAATATGTATATATGCATAAGGATGGCGTTTGAATCTAGTTTGGTGGTGAGAGATTCTGAGTGGGCTGTGAAGCTCAATCTGAGTATCAGGTCGACTGCTTCAATATATATATATATATTGTAACAGTATAAAATATCTATTATAAATAAATGATTTTTTCAGGAACCAGTTGAGATACCATATATTAGCAATATGAAATAATCAAATATATATTTATAACAGTAATATAAGGTAACTGGTTTTTTATTTGGGCCATGTATTTGGATACCAAACTGTACTAGCATAAAGTATTTATAAATGAAAAATCAAATAAATATAAATTCTCAAAGTATCAATAATATTGAGGGAGAACTTGTATCAGTATAAAATAAAATAAATATATTATTTTAATCAAATAGTGACTAATAAAACTTAGCTCCTTATAATAACAAAATGCAACTGATGAAATACTAAAATAATACAATAAATTATTTTAATATATAAATTGTTTTATTCAATATTTTGGCAAGCTGATATTTTTTATAGAGACTTGTGAAGTTAATTTTAAATTATAATAAGTTGACAGTAAATTATCAAGAAATTCAATTTTGATTAAAAAAATAATGTTTATTAATATAATAACATAACAAATAAATAAGAAATATATAAATTAAAGAACAAATTAAATAATTTTTGTTAAACTATTTAATTAGGAATTAACACAGGCAAAACTCTCTATACAGTATTGCCACTCAGTGACAACCAGAGTAATCAATGCATGCCAGAAGACTTGTGCATAAAATGCCCATCTAGTGCCTACTCATCCAATAACCCCAGACTAGTTTCTGGCCTGTAGGCCTTTGTCAGTGAGGAGCTTTGGATCTGAGAGCACTGCACCTAGATGTTAGGATCTAATGCAATCCTCCAGCAGCCACCTTTTATCTCTGCTTAACTACAAAACTATGAGAATAAAATTGAAAACACAATAATATTTTCAATCTAAGCTCAACAGCTTATATAGTCATATGGGTCTGAACTCAGTTCAGCACCCATACATTTTAGTGTCTTTGGCTCTTTAACAACCATAGCCACAACTATCCTATTAGGCAGGATTGGTGTTAAATCACTAAACATCACATGATCACCATTTCTTATGCTAGCACATAACTGTTATTAATACAGGCAAAACTCTCTATACAGTGGTGCCACTCAGTGCCAACCAGAGTAATCAATGCATGCCAGAAGACTTGTGCATAAAATCCCCATCTAGTGCCTACTCATCCAATATCCCCAGACTAGTTTCCGGCTTGTGGCTTCATCAGTGAGGAGCTATGGATCTGAGAGCACTGCACCTAGATCTTAGGATCTAATGCATCCCTCCAGTAGCCACCTTTTATCTCTGATTAACTACAAAACTAGTCTGGGGATATTGGATGAGTAGGCACTAGATGTGGATTTTATGCACAAGCCTACTGGCATTCATTGATTACTCTGATTGGCACTAAATGGCACTACTGTATGGAGAGTTTTGCCTGTGTTAATAACAGTTATGTGCTAGCATAAGAAATGGTGATCATGTGATAATTAGGAATTAATTATCATTTTATTTATTGCATACATTGTATAAATTATATCTGTATCTACCAAATGTTGCAGTGATACATTAATAATAAAATCAAGAAGAAAATATATTTTGTTTGCATAAATACTTCCAAATAAATACTAAAATATATTTTTAAAATTGATTAAATATGTTTAGTTTTTTTTTTTTTTTATAATCATGAATGTAAACTTATTAATTTAAGTACAGAAAATATTATATCATCAATATATATATATATATATGTAATAATATTATTTGAAGTCGGTATTTTTTCAAAGCAATATATGTAATTATCAAATATTCAATTATATAATTACATATATATATATATATAATAATATTATAATTCGATGTCTGTTCTTCAAAGCAATATATGTAATTATATAATTGAATATTTATAAATACTGTCACCAGTTATATTTTAAAAATTTTATCAACCTAGTAGTGCTTTCGACTATCTTTGTAGTCTTTATCAACTAACACTTTGAAAAGCTAACCTTTCCACAATTCTGTGATCTTAATGTTTGCTACCTGCCTGTTAATTAAGTTGAGTTTGTATTTCTATATTAGCATAGCTTCTTTTATTTATCTTTTGTTATTTTTTTCAATTTGCAATATTTTAACATTGCTGTAATTGAAGTTAAAACCATAAATGCATGAATTATTATAGTCATGAAAAACGAATGCTGAAACATTATTATCTACTTTGCAATTTTGATTCAATTTCTGAACTCTTTTTAACAACAGCAAGTGCTCTTTAATTCTTTTTTCCAATGTACATATTGATTCACCTATATATCCACTACCACACCTACATATCCATTTATAAATGATACAATTTTTATTTATAAATGAGATTTTATCTTTAGAATTATTTATTAATTTGTTTAATATAGGAGGTGTAAAATGCAATATCACATATACCTTTATAAATATTCATTATAAAATTTACTTGATCATTTGAAATGTATGGTATTGATATCCATATTTTTTTATTAGCAGGAGGATCAATATTATTATTAAAATTTTTATTTTTATATCTCATATTAAAATCTTTAATAACATTATATATATGATTATAACTGTGACTAACATTTAACATTTCATTTGAATATATTTCAATATTTTTGCCTTTATCTGATAAATATTTGCAAAGACTATTATTTTTAAAGAAGAAAGACTTCACACCTGCCATTTTATGTGACATTGGCACTCTTGATTTATATGGAATATAACTTCTATTCACTATTGGTTTAATGATCATACAGTAATTCAGCATACATTGATTTCTAGTTATTTTAAGATCAAGAAATTGAACTGACATTTTAAGCCATTTTAATTATTTAATTCTTTGAACAACTCTTTAATTGTATTTGACCTTATTAATGGTCTAATATATTTATATAGACATTAAAGATTTTTTTTTTCTAATGTGTCATAGCATCAGCCGGGAAGCAAACCCACTAACCCGAGACATCTGCTTGTAAAGCGGCTGTCGCTGACCTCTCAACCACCAATGCTTGACTAGGCACTAAAGATTGCAACTTGACCACAGAGATTGAAATTATTGTTATAAAGAAGTTTAAATAAGCCTCTTTAAAGTAAATAAAATCTATTCTGAACATAAACTAATAAGTAGTCTATTATACCATTACAAAGTGCAAGTGTAAATTTTAAATTATACCCAAAGTATTACTTCAATAATAAATGTAATAATGCTCAAGGCGAAATGGGTTTATAAGTAATCATTAAAAAACAGTCAACACTTAGACAATCCCAATATCAATAACAATCAATAGTTTCTCTTATCAAGATAACCTCCTTTTAACAATAAACATGGAATCCCACCCTTATTAATGGTCTAATACAATTATATAAACATTAACGATTGCAACTTGACCACAAAGATTGAAATTACTGATACAAAGAAGTTTAAGTAAATCTCTTTAAATACACGCACACACATAAACATTTATACATATTAATTCTAATATTCTTTCAGATAACTGATAAATTCATAGTATTATTTTGGAAGCTTCCACATAGTAAAAATATAGCTAAATAACTGATATTTCAGTACAATAACAAGCACCTTTCTCAGAGCTTCTTTCCTCAAAGAAGTTCTGAGGAAAGTACTTGTTATTGTACTTAAACATCAGCTATGTAGCTATTACATTTGTACATGAAAGCTTCCATAAATAATACTATAAATTCATATCTATATATATGTTATAATGGTACGGATTCCCTCGAAGGATTCCAGGTCGTCATATCTCACTACAATCAGATTTAATGTCTTCATATAGGATGCTATGAATGATAAAATCTAATTTAAATCTAAAATTACACTTATTTCAAATAAATAATATCTTTTTAATTACTTAATTAAAATACAATTCAAATTTAATCATTCAATCTTCACTTTAACTAATTATACCATTATGCACAATGTTCAAACTCAGGGAAGCTTCACAATCGACTCTCTTCAGGGGTTTCCATTAATATACTACAGCAACAACAATATTCAATGTAATCTCAATAAGAATTAATTTATTAAGGTATCAAATAAAAATAATATATACTTATATGTTTGAATAATTAACCTCATTTTATTTTATAAAATGAATAAATCAAATAAATTAGAGACTTCATTAAATTTAACAAAAAATTATAACAATATTTATTTAACAAATAGACAATTTGAAACTTAATAATTATAACTAAAGAAAATATGTGTTTTATCTACTCCAGCACATATATACAATCATTGCTCGGTTTATATTAAGATAGAAATCTTCAAACTTCAACAGATAAACTTCAATGGTCCCCACTCTCCAATTCTTCAGCCATCTGTATCATTGAAAATTGAAAGATGAAATGCTCAAAGCACATATAAATACAACATTATAAATTGTTTAGAAATATGCTAAGTATTTAAGTATATTATAAAAATTTACGTTTTTTTTAAAAAAAACATCTTTGTTAATAATTCATATAAAAACAAAAAGCAAATAGAAGAGCATTTTATTTTAAAATATTTATTATCTTTAATGTATAAGGATTTTTTTATTTAACATTTTGTAGAACGATATAACTTAGTTTTTGAATGAATTTATCTCTGTGTAGATTAAATTAATTACTATTACATATTATAAGCTTATGATCCCAACCAGTATTGTTAATAAAACAAATCTTCAACTGATTTTAAAAGTAATACTAATTATGAAGCCAGGAATTGTAGATAAAAAATACCTATCTTTTGAGATAGTGGTTGTATCTTATTAGAATTGTCATTTATAATTAACCCATTGTCATTCTTTGATCAATCCAAATATTTATAATTTCTTCCCAGTTAAAAAGAATGTAATTACTTGCAAATAATTATAGTTTTGTGGGTTACTTGAAAAAAAAAACTGAGGTTTTTTTAAATTGTTTCAAATATTTTTAAAAGTTTTTATACTATTTTTATTTTGAATTTGAAATCAGATCATGAATATTATAGAACAAAGTATTACCTATTTCACCACGAGAGCAGTGTCATTTGATTTGGAAAAAATAAAGCAATTTTAGACTTGTCCTATATTATTACAATTTTTTCATGCCTATTTTCTATTAGAACCCTATAATTTAAAACTGAATGTTTAATATATAAAAGAGAAAGAAAAAATCTACTCTGAACTATGAAAAAAAAAAAATTATAAAATCAAATAGAAATACATCATTAAAGTATTTCTAGTATATTTTTTATTCAACTTTACTCATTTAGAAAAAAAAAAAGAATTTTAAACATCTTTATTTAAGTTAGCAACTCTGTTTGTTTGTTTAGACAAAATTTTGAAATCGAAGTTTAATACATTTCCATTAAATAAAATTCCTTCAAATTTTGTACTATATGTTATAAATGTATGATACAGTAATTTGATAATGAAATATTTTAAATAGATTCTCAGCTATTTTTATTGCAGATGTGGGGTCAGATCAAATTTTAATTATATTGACATCAATTCAGTAATTTTTCAGTGATGTATATGAGAGGGTGATATATATTATAAAACACACTAATAAATATTAATGATCCACTACAATTGAAATAAAAATAAATCTTGATTGGAAAAGTTCACCTTTTTAAGAAATGTATGATTTTTTTTTCTTGATTGTAAAAGTTGATTATTTAAAAATACTTTCTAAATAAACAAAAGTATTCTGTATATGAGTAGAATTTATTTTTCAATATTAATCAAACTATGATGTTTAATATTGAGAAAAAAATATCTAAATACTAAAAACTTAAAAATAGTATATATAAAAAACATTTTATAATAAATGCATTTATTGATTGTGGACTAAAAGACCTAAAAATATCTATTTTTTCAATCACAATTGGGAGTTTTATTTCAAGTTAAATATAAAAGCCTTAATTATGGTTGAAAAAACAAATTTCTTTTAGTCCACAGTAAATAAAATCATTTATTATAAAATATTATATATCATTTATATTTATCATTATTTCAGACTTTATTATTTTAAAAAAAATCAACATATTACTTGCAATATACTTTATGAAAGTTTTCATCTCATTTAAAAAATTAAGCAGTTCATTATAAATCATCAAACAATTATTTGCTTTGAAGCCAGTCATGTGATTAATTGCTCTGAATTCAGTCACGTGATATTGTAATACTCCATTTTCTCTTCAAGCATAAAAGTTTGTATTTGCTTGCTCAAAGGAATTTGATTTTTTTTTTTATTTACCAGATGAAACTTGATTTAAAACCTAAAATTCTGAGTTTTACTAAGACAATATCTATTAAAGTAAATAACTGACAGGGAAAAAAATTTGCATTCTAGATAATAGAAAAACGTAAATATTGGCATTATTCAACTTGTTTAAATATTTACAAAACCATTGAAAATATTTTTGAGAATATTTATTTCAATTTTTAAAAATAAGAAAAATTCCTATCTTAGATGAATCTCCAAGAACATTAAGCCATAGTCTCTAAAATGAAAATATTCCCTTCAAAATTATAGATATGTCATTTTTATCTATTATTGTAGAACTTCAGATTATAATAGAAAATTACAATTACAGATTGTATTAGAGTGAAACAATAATAATAATATATTTATAATAATATCACAATAATATATTTATAATTCTTTAAAATATTTTCTTTAAAAAGAAAATATTCTGAAGAATTAAAACAATAAACTGGTATGCTCACAAGGTTTTAAAATAACTATGTTATTGTTTTCTAGAAAATATAGTCAGTTGCTCTTGATTTCATATGATATTCCATCCCCTGAACACCAACTTAAGAACAACAGTTTTATCCATTTGACCAAATAAGAGGGATTTTGTATATATAGTTTTTTTTAGTAGTAATTTATAGAAAATTGTTAAACCGTGAAATTAAAAAAAAAAAATTCAATGATTTGTTTTATTTATTTCTATTTTTAAAATATTAATTATAATTGTTAAAGAATTTAATGCCATTTTAAATAACGAATAACAGAATAATGCCAAAGTGGAATTAAATTCTAACTTAATTATAATTAATTTTTGAAAAATACAAATAATTAAATAAAAATTAATGTTATTTAATAATCTATATGATTGAATAAAGTCACAAATAATTCAAAAAATTTTAAACAATATAAACAGCATAACACATTTTGAAATATTTACTTCTGTTTTTAGTATATCTAAATACGTTAATTAAGTAGAAAAATGCAACATAGTCAGGTATCATTTTGAAATAGTATTTAAAGAACGGTACTTTTTATGTATACACACTAACAAAAAGAACCCACTTTCTGATTAATTACTGTCCAAAAACAAAAAAAAGCAGATTAGTCTAGTATTATTTGTAAATTTAGCGTGAATTTAGCAATTTTGTGTAAATTGAAAAAAAAAATGTATAATTGCATCTTATTTTCGATTAAAAAAACTTTTGACAGATACACACACAAAAAAAACACCATTTTATGATTAATTACTGTCCAAAAAATGTCAATTATTCCGGTATCATTTTTAAATTTAATGTGAATTTCTAAATTTTGTTGTTTGTTCTTTTTTAATAGTAATATTATTTACTATTAGTTCCTCTAATTTCCTATTACAAAAACTAAAAAAGCCGATATTTATATAGAATCACAGGCCCGGCCCGAATCGTAATATGTATGTGATGTGATGTACTGTGGCTTCTCCTTAAACGAAATCAAGAGGATCTAAGCAATTATGCCCAGATAAACCTGTTAGCCACTTTATTTTCCATTCCCCACTCTAAGTTTTTCCATATTCTGCTCCATCCCATTTCCACAACATAATCTTTGTCAACTCTATAGCATCAACGCCATCAAATGGCTGTTACAAGGGAATAGAAAACAACCGAAATTTTTATAGAAGAAAATAGTTGATTCTTGATATGCTGGGAGTAAGAAGGGACTGAAAGCAAGATATGTTGGTGAGAAAACAAGAGTCATCATTGAAAGAATTAAGAAACTGAAATGGAGCTGAACTGGGCATATTATTAGAAAGATATGCCTGTTTGGTCAACCAGTAAATAATAAAAGTACATTAATCCAATATATAATCCATTCAAGAATTATATTAGAAATTTTAAAAAAAACAAACAATTATTTTTGGAAATATTATATAAAATAATGCCATGTTTTAATTCTAAATAAATTAAAATAGTATTAGAAAAATAATTTTATAGTTAAATTGTATAAATTATAATTATTTATATGTAGTTCAATGTTTGAGAGATGTGAAATTTGAGCACCCTAGTGGCAGATTAAGCATTGAATAATTTCATTCAGTATGAACTGATTTTTTTTAATATTATTTAGATAAGAATGGGCCTGAAACCTTTAACCCAGACTTTACCATTCCATGACTACACTAAACTGTTCACAGTACAGCATCAGAAAATTTTGCTCCAAACAATAAAAAATGTACAAAAAAATCACTGTAGATTATTTTCTTTAGTTATATTCTGTGTATAATTCCTTTTTATATGTCACTGATACTAAATCTATTTTGATCCAATTAAATAAAGATTTAACACAGAGGCTAAACTCCTCATACAGTAGCACTGCCAGTGCAAGCCAGAATAATCAATGGATGCAAGAAGGTTTGTGCATAAAATCCCTATCTGGTGCTTACTCATCCAATATTCCCAGACTAGTTTCCAGCTTATGGCTTTCATCAGTGAGGCACTGCACCTAGATCTTAGGATAAAATGCATCCCTCCAGCAGCCACCTTTTACTTTATTAGCTAACTATAAAGCTTTTAGTCCAAAATGAAAACACAATAATGTTTTCAATTCAGATTCATTAGCTTGTATAGTTGTATATATCTGAACTCAGTTCAGCATCCATACTTTTTGGTGTCTATGGTTCTTTAATAACCAGAGCCACTATAATCATATTGGGCAGGAAACCACTCAACATTAGATGAACACCATTTCTTATACTTACACAGAGACTAAATATTCCATACAGTAATGCCATCAGTGCAAACTAGAGTAATAAATGGATGCAAGAAGGTTTGTGCATAAAATCCCTATCTAGTTCCTACTTATCCAATATCCCTAGACTAGTTTCCAGCTTGTTATCAGTGAGAAGCCTTGGATCTGACAGCATTGCATTTATATCTTAGAATTCAACGAAACCCTCCAGCAGCCACTTTTTCAGATTTATACAACTATACAAGCTAATGAGCTTGAATTGAAAACATTATTGTGTTTTCATTTTGGACTTAAAGCTTATAGTTAGCTAATAATGTAAAAGATGGCTTCTTGAGGGTTGTATTAGATCCTAAGAACTAGCTGCGGTGCACTCAGATACAAGTCTCCTCACTGATGAAAACCACAAGCTGTAAACTAGTCTGGGGATATTGGATGAATAGGCACTAGATAGGGATTTTTTTACAAACCTTCTAGCATCCAATGATTACTCTGGCTTAAACTGATGGTGCTATTGAATGGAAAGTTTAGCCTCTGTGTAAATAGCTTATGTAAGCATAATAAATGGTGATCATGTGATGTAAAGATTTATCAATTATACAATAGTGGCTCAATAAGCAATTCCAAGTGCTAGTTATGTCAATGATTATATGACACTTCACTGACATCTGAATACCAGTGAATATTTTTCCTATTTAATATTATTTGTTGGATTAACTACCTATCCTTTAAAAAAGTGGAAAGTGAAATAAACATTTTATATTTACAATGCAAATCTAACACTAGAGGGCAGTGCATTGATATGAATAGACTTGGAAAATTATTGATTCAATGGTTATAGGTGTAAAAACAAATCTTTGAACCGTCCACTTTTGAGCAAACATATTTCCAAGATAATTTAAGAAGTAATTGTGGAACTTATGAGGATTGCCTCTCTGACAAATATATCAACATATCCATTTACTACCTAACCATTATTTAGTTACTACTATTGTCTGGAAAAAAAATTTTACCTAATTGAAACTTGGAAAAAAAAATTCAAGTTTACCCAGCCTGGATTCAAACTCAGATTGCACATGTGATATATGAATGCACTATCGTTACATTATGAGATCCTTCATTTTAAAAAAATGTGTTGTATATTAATTAATTTACTAATCATAAGATTATTTGCTAAAGAAATCAAACATCTTAATGCCTTAAAATGATATGATGAAAATGTTCATTCTATTGGCCAATCTGAGATTTATTTTCCATTTTCTTTGATGCAGAATCCAATTACCTTAATTTTTAAGTAACTTACTATATAATGTCAAAATAATTCCTGTAGACTTAAAATCTATAAAATATCGAACTACTTACATATGATAAGAAATTATTATATTATAGATCTATAAATAAATAGTCGATAAGATTAATAACATTTTATAATATTTCTATATGTTCCAATATTGTCGACTTATTAATAATAAAAAACACTTTATTATTAATAATAATAAAAATACTTGCTACATTAATGTTTTACAATCCATTAAGCAAATCTCCAATAAAAGAAGAAACGAACAGAACTTTTAAAAAGCAAAAACTATTAACAGAAATGTAAATAATTTACTTATGTAACTTATTTTTGAAAAACCTAAAAATAGAACAGAAGATAATTAACTTTTAGGAATATAAAAAAAAGTTCATAATTCTGAATTTATATATATATAATTAATAATAACAGAATCCTAATTCATGGGAAAATATTTAATGATGATGATGATGTTGATGATAATAATAATAATAAAATAATAATAATAATAATAATAATAATAATAATAATAATAATAATAATAATAATAATAATAATAATAATAATAATAATAATAATAATAATAATAATAATAATAATAATAAAGCCTGATATGTGTTGGGACCAATATTTTTTCTCAGATTTAAATTCAACCATTATTAAATTCATTGTAAATATTATTTATAACTTATTTCTTACCAATTAATAAAGTATCATCAACATAACTAGAATAATGTGTTATTTCTTGGTATATTTTTTATTATTTTAATTTCTAATTCATTTATAAATATTGATGGCATTACCCATTAATTGTACAACCCATCACCCATACTCCAATATTCATTATTATATTTAAAATATAAACTATTAATATTAATGTTAAACCCTCTATAAAAGATTATATTTATACCATTTATGCATATAAATAGTTTTTGCATTAATATCTCTGTATCTTTAATTTTTGGAATAATTGGATAATGGAGAAAATGTATCCAAATATTTCAAGAATTAAAATCATGGCGATATTAATACAAAAAATATCTTGGTACATAAATTATATAAATATAATATATATTATAGAACGTTTTACATAATACTAATATTACAAAGGTAATATGAATGAAAGATTAAATACAATAGCTACTAGCAAATGACAAAGCAGATAAATGCAAAAACTATAAAAGCATTCCAAAAGGTTGAACATAATATTCAATGAATAGTAAATGTTAAAAAGTATTTAAAAATTTTTATAATATTTATTATTATTACATTGAAAGATTTATATATTGCTTACCAAGTATTGATATAGGGTTATATTTTAGTATTTAGGACATCTATTATAAGTTGTTATGTAACTTTTAACTTTAATAATATTGCATTTAATGAATTATATTAGGCTTGAATGAAAAATTATTTTGATGAACAATACAGTCTTCTTCAAAACATTCTATAATTTAATATTTTAATCAAAAAAACCTTTACAATACTTTGACCCCTACATTTAAAAAGATACTAATCATCATTAATTTACTTCCATTGCTTTGAATAAGAATTGATTATTATCAATAAAAACCTTTAAAAATATGCAATGCTTTTTAAATGGCAGCCATTTTGTATGACCTACATAGGATAATTATATCATAAATGGAGTGTCATTCTCATAAGATAAAATGATAAGATTCATCTTAAATAAGTATTGCACAAAACTTATACATTATATAATTTAAAAAAAAACTTAAATAATATACCGAAAATAACTATAATATCTATCATCAAAATTATGAAATGATCAATGAATTTTACTAGGCAGTATCATAGTGTAATTTTATTTAAAAGACAATAATCCCTCATCACTCACACACCACTATGCTATAATATATTAAATCAGTGATATTAAAAGTGAGGATACTCTATTCTAGCCACATGGCATAGGTGAGGAGAGATTATTATCTTCCAAATAAAATTACCATCAAAATTACACACAGTACTAATAACATCTATTCAGAGAAAACTTTGAAAATATTAAATACCACATTAATGCATTCCCTCTTGTTAAAGACTTTAACTTACTTTTGAAAATAATGTTCAGCACTGAAACTGTATTAAGAATGTATTTATTACGTGCAAGGTTTTTCTAAAAACATAGTATTGGTATTGTCTTTATAATATATAGCAATAAAATACACTTGATCATGTGTATAAGTTATATTGGATAGAGTGGATGACTGTTGTGAGCTTGAATCACTGGGTTCAAATCCCCTGTAATTACATCTAGGTTAAATATATATATTATACTTGTATTTCAAATATAATAAGTATAAAATATTATTTACGTTTGGTTTTTATTCAGCATCCTGGTTCTGCAATATGTAATAAAATTTCTTATACATTAAAGGCAAAACAAATTTTTATCATGATCATAAATAATCTCCACACCCACAAAAAAAGAAATACTAATATTTTTCACAAAAATAAACTTTCACTATATACAGAATTATAGTGTACTAAAGATAAGTTTATAAATATCTATATCACCTAAAATACTAATTATTTAATCTAACATTATTTAATATTTTCTAACTATAGAAATTCGTACTTACTTCTAGGCAAAATATTGGCAGAAAAAATTATTCCTTTACATTATTAAAATTACAGTGAACAGCATTACTTTTAAACCTAATTTTATTTAATTTGTTTGCATTTTGGCAAAAAAAAAAAGTTAAACTATTGATTTTTTTTCTTATGTCAAACCCGGGCCAGCTGCTTGGAAGACAGCTATGCTAACCATTAGGCCATCAATGCTTGACAAGACTATTGATTTTGTAATACTTAAATACAAGTATAATATATATATTTAAGTCAGATTTAATTAAAGGGGATTTTTTTTCCTTATGTCATACCATCTGCCAGGAGGCGAACCTGCATCAACCGTCTGCAACCAATTGCTTGCTTGCAAGGTGGCTACACTGACCTCTCGACTAACAATGCTTGACATTAAAAGGGATTTGAACTCAGAGTTTCAAGCTCTTTTCAGTCATTCACTCTATCTAATATAATCAATACATATGACCACACATGAGAAAAAGTTTGTAGATTTGCTATCTTAATATAAAACTACACACTGATTATATATATGCGTGGGAGATAATGCTCTGGACCAACTGAAGAGTGCTGGTTCAGCATGAAATATGTACATTGGAGAAACTATTGATTATTTTTTAATAGCACTAAAAAATACAGTTTTATTTAAAACATTATAAACAAAAAAAATCGTTAGTACCAAAGTATAAAACAACTAAAAATAAATAAATTACAAAACATACATTGTGTTAGCATAATTTTTAATGAATGTTTCATTTTAATTAAGCAAATCATGATTTTTTTCAGCAAGATTTTACCTCAATCAACATCATTTCAAAATAGCATATGCAAAATTACTGATTACTAAACAAGGCATATCAATTGAAATGTATTTATTATACATTTTATTTATTTAAAGATTAATGCTTTTTAATTAATAATATTTTGAGTAAAATATTTATTCATTAATTATTATCATTTAATTGTTGAGCTTTTATAGTGAAAAAATTGCTGATTTAAAAAAATAATTGTCTAATATAAAAAAGAATAAATTGTTAGATATTATATATATAACAACTGACTTGAATAGTAAACATGCACTTTATTATAGTCAGATGCTGGGCTGAGGCTATTGATGAACTATACAGGTGGTGATTTGTAGAATGTCCATCAGATATAAAGCTTGACTGTAAATAAATAATGCCTGACCAATAGAATCTCCTGCAGCTTTGTAACATAGAGTGTTGATTCATCAAAGGCTAAATATTGTTTATAATAAACTGTCTTTCCTGTCTTCTTCATTTCCTCTTTATTCACTTAATTAGTGTAAGGCTAATTGTCATGAGATTTTGTTATCATTGATCATTTTCCTATCATAACTGCAACAGTGGGAGTGCATAATATTTCTGCAATGTAATTTTCACTATCCCACTCTCATGCAAAGTAGAGGCTGGTTCCTGTCTGTTTTTAACACCTTGTGGAAAGATGTCATCATAAACATTTGACCAATAAAAATTTGTTAATGGGATTATGTGTTCGTGAAGTCACATTTTCATCCATTAAATGCCAGCCCAATATTTCTAACCCCTTTTTCATTTTTCAGCCCAACCCCCAAAAAATTAAAAAAGAAATGATGGGTTAGGCTTAATAGTCTGGAATTTTTTAGTTGTCATATTTTTGTTTAAGGCAGTATCATCACTAAAGAGTCAGTTTGGAATTGGATTTAAAACAGTAATTTCAGATAGAAAAGGCTGTATGTTTCATTGTTCTATTTGTGGATTTTTCTGCCACCATGGAAGTGGAAGAGACCTAAAGAATGCAATCGAATATGCCCTATTTCACATGGTCTGGTTTGTTAACATGTTTGGAAAGTTAGTTATTAAACTGATTTAAACAATAATAATATCGGTAGAAATAGTAAAACAAGAGGCAATGAAAATACTAAAGATAAATATTATGAATATTTTTTTTAAATGTAAGTACATTGAATGTGTAAACTTTACTTGATACACATTCTTTCAAGGTCAGAATGAAGTGCAGCACTGGAAAATAAAAAAAAACCACCAAGATTTGAGTTGAATATAGGTGCTTTTAATAAAACTCATCTTCCAGAATAAAAAAGTTTAATAAAACAGTTGGATAGCTACAAATATTTTTTGAAATAGTAGATCAATTTAGTGATGGGAGAATGCATGGTGTTGAATTTACTGTAAAATCTAATTTAATAGCCTCTATTCTTGGATTTCCTCATTGTATCAATGAAAAACTAATGATGCTAAAACTTGCCTTGCACAATACTATTAGTGCCAATAAACATCACATGATCGCCATTTCTTAAGCTTGTTTATAACTGTTATTAAAACAGGAAAAACTATCCATACAGTATTGCCACTCAGTTCAAGGCTCCTCACTGATGAAGGCCACAAGTCAGAAACTAGTCTGGGGATATTGAATGAGTAGGAACTAGATGGGGATTTTATGCACAAGCCTTCTAGAATCCAGTGATTACTCTGGTTTGTGCTGAGTGGCCCTACTGTATGGAGAGTTTTGCCTGTTTTAATGCTGTTAGTGCTCATTTTCCAACATTGGATTCAGAGAATGTAAAAAGCAAAAACTTTTGTTCCCTGTTGGATAGTATTATTACAGCATTACTATTAAAAGATCATTTGTTCTTCTTGGATACTTAAATGCATATATTCATACGAATAGCAGACTTGGGCCAGATGTTATTAAAAATAATGATATTGGGACTGTAAAATAAAATAATCTGCTGTTATTAAATTTTTACTCCACACAAAAATTGATTATCCCAAACATTTTGTTTAGGTAGAAAAATCACTACAAAAAACATGGATGCATTCAAACTCCAAAATTTTATAGGTTATTTTATATTTAGAAACCAGAGTTCATATTGTTTGCCTGAAGATTTGTGATGATGTCATTTTGGTTGCATTCATATAATGTACTATTTCCATAATCTCATATTATAACATTGAATGGCTTTAGAAAATTTATTTAAATTTTCCAATTACATTCAAATGTTAATAATAGCACACAGGTTAGTATATACACAATGTTTTGAGTGATATTGTTTCCTTTTATTTGGGTGTTGTTGGCCTGACCAATCTATAGGTTCCATTCCCATACCAGTACTGTCAATTGATCAGGCCAGCAATATCTGAAGAAGAGAAAATAATATCACCACTCAAAACATTGTGTTTATATGAACATGTGTGCTATTATTAACAATTGAATGTAACTAAAAATTCAAATAAAGTTAAAATTATCTAAGAATATTCAATATTTAATATGAGATCACGGAAATAGTTCAACATATATTGTAACAGTCAGAATCGTCTATCTCGCTAACACACTGCAGAATTCAAACCCCAGACATGAAACTGAACATTCTAGGAGGGGTTGCCTTCTAGATATACTAAGTTCAAATCTAAAGTCCAAATTTCACAGCGCCATCTATGTGATAATGTATCTGATGCCACTACTTGTATAACCTTTGACCGGTGCCTGGTGGTCAGGGAGAAACAAAGGACTCTATACTAAAAGAAGCTTGGGTGGCTAATTAATGTCTATGGATTTACAAAAGAAATGCAGAAAATATATATATATAGACCGAGATAGTGATAGGAATCAATAAAATAAGAGATCAAATTTAGTTTTAAATAATTTCACAAAATTTATTTATATAAAATATATATATAATGCCACTGTCTGCTTAT